>CM052809.1:123929074-124168599 GCA_028533885.1 Nasua narica
ATTTATTTATTAGGGGTGCCTGGATGGGTCAGTGTGTTGAGCCTCTGCCTTCAGCTCAGGTTGTGATCTCAGGGTCCTGGGATCGAGCCCCACATTGGGCTCTCTGCTCAGTAGGGAGCCTGCTTCCCCACCTCTCTCTGCCTGCCTCTCTGCCTACTTGTGATCTCTCTTTCTGTCAAATAAATAAAATCTTAAATAATAAATAAATATATTTATTTTAGAGAGGGAGAGCATGATTAGGGGGAGGGGCAGAGGAAGAGGAAGGGAGAAAGAATCCTCAAGCAGACTCTCTTCTGAGCATGGGGCCCAACATGGTATTTGATTCCAGGACCCTGCGGTCATGCCCTGAGGGAGAAATCAAGAGCCAGCTGCTTGTTTAACAAAGTGAAAAAAATTTACCCAGTTACCCCGATATAAACTCTTGAATGTAAAGGCTTCTTTCCTTCAACAGTGGACTCTCTATTCTGTCGTTGGTCTACCATGGAGTCAATACTACCCTCTCAATTGGATAGCTTTTAAAAATATAGAACAGGGAGTGGGTGGCTCAATCAGTTGAGCAGCAGACTCTTGGTTTCAGCTCAAGTCATGATCTCATAGGTTGTGGGATCAAGCCCTTCCTCAGGCTCCACACTCAGCAGTGAGTCTGCTTGAAGATTTTCTCCCTCTGATTCTACTCCCCCTCGTGCTGTCTCTCTCCCTCTCTCTCTAAAATAGATAAATAAATCTTTAAAAAATAGAGAAAAGACATAACTAATATGCCAATAATTCAGAAATGAATTATAAAAATTACATTAATAAAATCAATACAGAAAAAGATGAAAAATGACAGTTACAAATGGCACAAATAGGAAACAATTGTAAGGCAATAGATTTAAATTCAACCACATTAATAATTACAGTAAGTTTAAAGGCAGAGATTTCCAGATTGGGTGAAAAGAACATTAAACTATAGACTGTGTACCAGAAACTCATTTTAAATATTGATGACTTAGGTCAAAAGCTAGATGCACTATGCAAATGCCAGTTGAAAGCTAACTGGAATGTTTTAATTTATATCAGACAGAGTACAGGACTAGGAAGTTATTTCATAATGATAATGTCATCAATAGGACAGAAATCTGGACCATCAAGAGGACACCAAGCAACAAAGCTTCAAAAATGTCATCAAATGAATAGTGGCTCAGAAAGATAATTAACAAGAATTTTCACTTTTACAGCATTCATAAAATCTAGACAGTACATTATTTTTTTTTATAGTTTTAATTTACCCCTTATGAACCGTGCAGCTCATGTTTGGAAAATGTTTATATAGACCATGGTACCTATAGTTACCTATGGTAACTATAAACTTAAAGCATGGTTATATTTAGAAAATATATCAATATCAATATATCAGTCCACACTGACTTTCAGCCTGTTGCTTTGCTCTACAGAATTTGGACTTGCCACACCCACCCCACCCCACCCCACTCCCCTCATTTGAGCCGGTTCCAGTAGATAAATAGGTAGAAACTTAACAGATGCGTCGATAGATATAGGTACATAGATATAGGTACATATGTATTTTTTCTATTTCTCTGAAAATTGTGACTCATATAGATGCTTCTTACTCCTTTTGAGAACACAGACCCATCTTTATACTCTTATTTCTCAAAGTTGATTTATTTTCATTATGAATAAGCTGCTATGACAGTTTTCTGATTTTATATTGAATTTCTTATAATATCAGCCTCTCTTTTTCTTTTATAATCTTAGCAATCTACGTTTTAAGCTATTTTTACAACCATAGGAATCTCATTCTCCTGTTTGTCTCTGTCTCTTTCTGTCAAACACACACACACCCAGCAATTAAAAGAGCTCACAATCATCCTGGTCTTCCTGATTTTCCCCTTACTTCTTTGCACCAGCTTATAACAGCAGGGCTGTGAGAAGAGAACTAAATGACTTCTGCTGTATTCTGTAACACATTCCATTAAAAAGAGGAGGACAAGGTCTCAGAAGTTAGGAAAAGATAATTTCTAATTTTTAAGAAGAACATAGAACTGGGTCACAGTAGTCTCCTCATCTTCTCCTAAAAATAATTTTATATAAAATTCAAGGTCATCTTACAAATATGCAGTGCCCAATGGTGGAACCAGAAACAAATTTGGGGCTGTGGGTGGGCAATCATGGAAAGGCACTCTGTGGGTGTGGTAGAGTCAGCTAATCCTCCCACTCTTGATTTGGTCAAAGTCATGATCTCAAGGTCCAGGAATCAAGCCCCCCATCAGCCCCATGCTCAGTGGGGAGTCTGCTTGAGATTCTGTCCCTGTGCTCCTTCCCCACTCACGCTTTCTGCTCTCCCACTAGCTCTCTCAAATAAATAAATAAGTGAAATCTTAAAAAAAAAAAAAAAAAAGACTCTCCATGGAGTAATGCCATTTTAACTTAAGGAGGACAGTAGTATGAGAATGTCTTGATCTTTATAAAAATGGTAAAATTCTGAAAGAAGTAGTATTAGCAATAAACCTAAATACTCTGGCCTTTCCTACTCACCCATAGCCCAGATCTCTGACAACAGATTTGAAGACATCTGTGACATAAACTCTTTCTTGAAACAATCTTTGATTTCTTTTTATGTAATATATAAAATAATGTTTATTTTCAATAAATACTTACTATTGATATTTTATTTACTTAATAAATGTTTAACTAAATTGAGTATAAAAATTTTACTACATTCCAAATTCAAGTATAGATATCTCCATGTATCTATTGTTTTGAAGTATTTTAGATCCTTAGAAAGTAAAATAATCAAAAAGTGGAAAAAATTGATGTGAAAAAACCCTAATTAAAAGTAGAACTTTATTCTTTTTTTTTTTTTTAAAGATTTTATTTATTTATTTGACAGAGAGAGACCACAAGTCGGCAAAGAGGCAGGAAGGGAGAGAGAAGGGGAAGCAGGCTCCCCGCTGAGCAGAGAGTCCGATGTGGGGCTCAATGCCAGGACCCTGAGATCATGATCTGAGCCGAAGGCAGAGGCTTTAACCCACTGAACCACCCAGGTGCCCCAAAAGTAGAACTCTATTCTTTAGCTGTAACTCCTATTCCCTTTTCTAATCCAAGAGTTATGCAAAAAAAAATGGTTTGACAACTGCGGCTCAAATTTCTTGTGAGCAATTTTATATATCCCTCAATTTCCATTATCCTCCGTAGTTAAAAAATGACCCTCAGACTTAAGTGATTCTAACTTGTGGGCAGAAAAAGCCTTCTGAGAACCATAAACCTCCTAGCGACCACAATCTCATTTATTTAGTGGGTTTCTTATTTCCTTCATATTTCCTTTATGTTAAAATTGTTACATTTTTTGAACATGTCCCCAGAGTTTCTGGTAGGATAAGCATTCATCATGATGGATAATATTAGCCCACAAACTTTAAGTACAAAGTGACAGAAATTTATGGCTTCTTTTAAAATTAATTCAAAAAACTACTCACCTCTTCTTCCCCCTGAAAATCTCTTCATGGTTTAGTGTTGGTTACAGGCAGATGTATATATCCACCACGCTCTCGTTCTATCATTCACATGTTATTTTTGTTGTTGTTTGTTGTTGTTTTAAAGATTTTATTTATTTATTTGACAGAGAGAGACACAGCGAGAGAGGAAACAGAAGCAGGGGGAGTGGGAGCCCGAAGCAGGGCTCGATCCCAGAACCCTGGGATCATGACCTGAGCCAAAGACAGAAGCTTAACAACTGAGCCACCCAAGTGCCACATACCATTCACATGTTTTATCACCAATGTCTGTAGCTTTAAAATGTTGGCGAGGATATTTCTACTTTTAATTATATTCCTGTTTTTTTTTCTCTTAGGATAAAGTACTTACTTAAAATCATAATTCGTTACATTTCTGTATATAAATATATATATATATAGACACATACATATATATATTTCCATATGTACACACACAAAGATACATATAAATTTATGTATGCATATAGCAACTCACAGGAACCCCACATTTTTTGTGTGTCCCTTGATCTGTTTCTCAGTTATGAGGTTACAAGAGACTTGCCCCAACATTCTCTTAGTACATTTTTCTCCTTGGACCCTTTCCCTAGAAACCCTAAAATATTTCTTCCCTAAATCCACATTGGATTTCTTATTTTCTTTCTAGTTTGATAGACAACAGTGCTCATATCACTGATACTTTCTCTTCCTGTGATAGTATTGATTTTTCTCTTTTTTACTTTTTTTTTCCACTTCCCATTCCCAACCACCACTTTAAACTTCTAGTCTCACTTTCCCCTTTTTATATCTTGAAAGCTTGCAATTTTTTTTCACTCCATATGTATAATTCAACCGAAAAAAAAAAGAATATAAAGTGAACTCTCAAGGGATATTTGAAGGGATTCTTAATAAAATGAATATGATAGCAATGGTACCATCAGCTCTAACTTCTATAAAACTTCATAACTGCCCATCTGATAGAATAGGCAGCACCATTATTTATGTCAAAGCATGATACTTCCTATGGTGGAAAAACCTTCTCACTGCAGAATTACTGTAATCTGCTTCAGAAAGCAAACTAAATTTTAAAACATCTAAGTAAACATGTCCTTATGGGGAAAGATTATCCACTTTTCTATAAGATAACAATCTGATACTCTCTTTTTTTTTATATGATGACACAAAGTCAATAAGCATTCCCATAGATATTTAACCATCTCAGGAAAGCCTGTGATGTTTCTAATAGCTGTGTACAATGCTACAAATCAATCTGTTTCAACATCATGATGTTTCTTTTTTCCAGAGATAGAAAGGCGGGATCAGGAAGAGCACTAGACATTTAGGTACTTCAATGAAAACCCAGACCACGGAAAAATAAATGATGGAATTGAAGATGAGCAATGCACAAACTCACTGCAAAACATGCAAACCAACGACCAGATTCTACAACCTTTACACAATACTCCTCTCTGGGAATACTCTGGTCTCATTGCACTCTGCTTCTTCGCAACAGAGGCACCCCCAGGTGTATGCATCTTTACTCCTGGTACCAGTTCACATCCATCTGGAACCTCAGCCCCAGCTAGAGAAACCCTAAGCAGAGCTCAGGCCACTATGGACGGAACACCTGGCTCATATTCTTCTGCTTCTCAGAAAGCAGATTCCATTTGAAGCTAGAAGAGTCAAGAGTTTATATATTCCTTACATAAATAAATTACATGCCCTAATACCCCTAATTCTATAACCAGAGCTTAAAAATGGTCTTGGGGAAATCGTTGTCATGTCTCCTATACTGAAATTTTTAACAAGCCTCATATCTATAATCAACTAACGATAAACAACTATAATCTAGTAACGCTTATTGTCCTAACCACCTATACAGGAAGAACCCTGGGAATGGGAAACCTACTTTTGTTTTCCCTTTTAATTTTCATATAGTGAAAATTTTCTTAGACATCACTAAAAATGGTAAAGCTCTTGCAGAGGCTTTAGGTGTTTTTCTTACTCAGTTAGATCAGATGGCCTTTGACTTTGACTCTACGTAGTGGGGGTAATAACTTGGGGACTAGGGAAAATGTTTTGTGAATGACATTCTAATATTAAACCAGGATCCTTGCTATTCATAATACTATACTCGTTTCCTACCTCAAAATATACCTTAATCCCATCATACTCTGGTTTATTATGACATATTTTTACTGATGTTTTTTCCTATAGGGTTCTAGTTTACAGATAATAGAACCAGTCTAACTATTCGAGCGGTTAGAAATTTAGTGAGGATATTATTTTTGTCACAGACCCACCAAGAGAGGTGACAACCAAGCTAGGATTCTATGTACTCAGAAACTACACATTCAGGGAAGGAAATTGAGATAATTGTATGAACAACCACATACAGACATTCTTCTAACGGAAATACCACCTTACTTCGCTTGGCACCTAAAACTATTATTTTGGGAATAGACCCAAGAATTCTGTTTCTGTTGTCCCCCAAAAACCAGATGTGTTCACTACCATGCTTGATAGCAAATATGGTCTGCTGTGGTCAGTAAACCAACTCACATTTCTCATTTCCTCTGTCAAGTCTCATGAAGACATATTTGATTGGCCGGTAAAAGGACATACACCAACAAGTTATCAGAAGATAAACATAAAATACACAGATTGTAACTTTAGTGCAGGAAGAACTAGAATACAGATGCCCTGGAAAAGAAGTCTGAAAGGGTACAAAGTGTGAATTCCATAGTAACATGTCAGCTGTGCTCATCCATACTTTGAGTTTTAAATAAATTTGGTTTGAATCTCCAACAACTCAGAAAAATTCAATGGCTCCCCAACATTTTGTGAATTCCTAAGGGTTTAAATTATCTTAGAAAACCTTTATTTTGATGTCCCATTTCCACTAACTATCTCGTCTTCATTTCCACCCACAACCTGAGAGTTGACTTTCCCTGAGCTGACTCAGAATTGAATCAGTCTCAGTCACTATGCACACCACACATGTTTATATTTTAACCCACTGAGCCACCCAGGCGCCCCCACATGTTTATATTTTAAAGATTCTTCTGGTATTTTGAGAAATTGGAGGGAGGTTGTGAAATCAATGTGGATTATATTTTGCTCCCAGAGCCTTCACCATCATCAGTTCCTTTAACCAAGGTCCTCTTCCCAACTGGTCTCTGATGCCATGTTGCTCCACCCAGACACCTATTTCTTCCCTACTTCTCACACAGCCACAACTTCGAATCCCCACGTATATCTTGCTTATCACCATTTACCTATCTCCTTGGATAACCATAGCTCATTCAAGATACACTCAGAGAACCTCAATTTTAAAAGATCTGTTTCAAAATTTGACCATTCTCTTCTTGAAAATAATTACGTATCCATATCTTAAAGTAATGATATTACCCTCCATACAGACGTAATACCTCGTGATCAAAGTAATTTAATGAATTTGATAACTTAAAAATCACTTACTGGGTTCTTATTGTGTGGTAATAATGAAAATGCTTATTGTAGATGATAAAAATATGAACTATAATTTCCATTCAAAAAATTGCTTATACTCTTTGGAGAGCTAAAATACGTATAAGGTCAAGTAAATGTAAATGGATAGATAAGAGTAATACAAAATGATATGAAAGGTAGAGGTACTATGAGCTACTAGAATTTAATAAAATGAAAATATAAAAGTGAAAATGATGGCTTGTCATCACCAAAGGAACATATTTACTTTTTAATTTGCTCTTCCATTGTATAGACATTTCTTGATAAGTTATTAATAAGGAAAATCTTTCTTCATAAGTTAATGTTTGATATCCACAAGTCATATTTCAAAAGTCAGAGAAAGCATTTTCAAGAATAAGACAGCTGTATTTGATAATGTTTTGATGATTTGTGTTGAAACACATTGTAAATACCTGCAATAAATTCCTTTTGGATGTACAAGTGCGTATTACTTAATAAAACAAGAGAGAGGTAGGAGCAGGAAGGCCAGAAGAAGAGGAAGAGAGAATCCCAAGCAGACTCCATGCTGAGTGTGGAGCAAAGCAGGAATTCACCACCTGGAGATCAGACCCAAACTGAAACCAAGAGTCCCACACTCAACCTACTATGCCACCCAGGCAATCCTGGGATCTATACCTTTCTATCATAAATACCAACATCATGATTTCCAAAACCAAAATATACCTGCTACTCCCATCACCATTAAGCATAAAATGAACCATGATTAATAATTATCTTCACACTTAGCTCACATTCAATAATTGAAGTCCCACATAATTCATCCCCTAAAAACTTTAAACATTTTCCTTCCTCTCCATCCCTACAGCTAATGCATTTATAAATTCTCCCCTTATCTCTTGTTGCCACTGAATATTCTTTCTAAAACATTACTGGTAGCATCAATATTATTTCTAAAATATTATTTCTAAAAATACTCATTTAAAGTTCTAAAGTGTGATATCATTTTCATGATTTTAATTCTTCAGTGTTTAAACAAAATTATAGGGGCACCTTGGTGGCTCAGTCCTTAAGTGTCTGCCTTCAGTTCGGGTCATGAGCCCAGAGTCCTGGGTTCGAGCCCCACATCGGGATCCCTGCTCAGTGGGAAGCCTGCTTCTCTCTCTCCCATTCTTCCTGCTTGTGTTCCCTCTCTCACTGTGTCTCTATCAAATAAATGAATAATTTTTTTATAATTTTTCTTTAAAATAATTTTTTCTTTAAAAAAATTATAGGGTAAAGTTGGAATATCAACAATAAAAACATGACCCTGACCTCCCTGTTTTCTCTTCTCTTGATCTCTTTTTAACATGGAATGCAGAATCTTTCCTAATTGTCAGTTCCCACCTTCGAAACCATTCAGCTCTGCCCATTGCAACACACTATTTTCTATCTTTAAAGCTTGTGAATCCAAAATTAAACTCAAATATTCTCTCCATTTTTCATTTTGTACTTGAAAAATGTGCTCCTTTTCCCTTTTGAAACCTTCTGACATGTAAGTTTTCACTCTGTTCATCATGCCTGCGTGTTCTTCGTCCAGTATTGTTAGCCTTTACTATGTCCATGATTCTTACTGTTCTCTATGCAATTTTATTTTGGAACTTAGTCATATTAAAAATTACAATTATTTTACATTTTATACATTCAATAAAATATTTTACATTCAATAAAATTACATTTTATATACTTACAAATACATACATTTTATATACTTACAAATACATACATTTTCACTAGACGGGTCAACTTGAAAACAAAAGGACTTCTATTTACATATTTAAATCCCCACCTTCTAGTAGGTTATTTAGAACATTAACATGTTTGCTATTATTTTTGCAAAAAAAATTCCTTCCCTCCTTCTACCCTCTCCATCTCCCTCTTTTCCTTGTCCTGCCAAATTTCTTGTAAAAGTAACCAAATGTTTGTATTCTGGAGCCCAGCTCGGAAAATTTGTGCAATCTTACAGATTGGTGCCGCTGGAAATTTATGGCTTGCGGGCTCAGCAGGGCCTTCAGAGAAGCTCGGCCAACCTTCCCCTTCTTGGTCAGGTCCCCACTGAAAGCTAGCTCAGTAGCTCTTCCTATTCCACAAGGATTCTCCTCTAGCCAGGCTCTCAATACCGCCTAATAATCTTTACTCTCACACAAGGCTCTTGCAGTTTTTGAACTCGACAACTTGAGCTTCCTATTCCCATATCCGTCCCTTTGACCCTCTAGTTTTAATTTCATTTATTTTTGCATCCCCAGACCGTTCTGATTATATGACCCACCAATCAATGTCCAGATTATTATTTGCTGTTATATTATGTATCTGTTGCTGAAAACTCAGTCTTATTGAGATAGAGACTTTGAAATTCAACGAACACTAATTGTTTCATTGGTAGAGGTAATTAACCTCTTCAGGCTTCACTTTCTTTAGATGTAAAATATGGTAATGTGTATTTCACAGAGTGTTAAATGAGATAAGGTTTGCACAATTATTAGCTCAGAAGTTATCAAGAACTCCAAAAATGGAAATTATTTTATTTTCATTCATTGAATATTCTATGTCAGGCACAATTCTAAAAAATATGAAGGAACAAAGTCTTAGACAAATCCAATACTTTTTTTTAAGATTTTATTTATTTATTTGACAGAGAAAAAGAGATCACAAGTAGGCAGAGAGACAGGCAGAGGGAGAGGGGAAGCAGGCTCCCTGCTGAGCAGAGAGCCTGATTCGGGCTCGATCCCAGGACCCTGAGATCCCAGGACCCTGAGAGCATGACCTGAGCCGAAGGCAGAGGCTTTAGCCCACTGAGCCACCCAGGGGCACCACAAATCCAATTCTTTTTCTTCATGGAGCTGAAATTGTTTTAAGAAATTGCATGAAACAAGAACAAATTAAGGCAGGATGATTTCTATAACACAAAGAGATGGAGAAGTGTATATATATATATGTAAATAAAATAGGTAATTTGCCTATTTTTTAGTCAGTCACCCATCTTAGTCGAAAAATTAGTCTTCCTAAACTGTACCTCTCCTTTGGTAGGTGCAAAGTTATGCAGAGACTTTATTTTGGAATGAATGTCTTTCAGTATTAGTTCATTCTGCTCATTTCCAGCGTGAACATGCTAGTTCTCACTTCATTTTCCCAAGGGAGATGTTGGCAATGGTCTGCCTAGTGGCTGTTCACACTCACCAGAGTCCCATTCCAGTAAAAACTATAAATTTTTATTAGATTGACATTCCCATAGCTCAGTCCAAATTTTATCACTATATATATATATGTATATATACATATATATATATGGCTCCCAATTACCTAATTACTCTCAGGTTAGAATCCAAGATTCTCCATATTTTTCTCTTCTTTCCAGTCATACCTCCAGGTGCTTTGTTGAGGGTGTTATTGTTGTTGTCATTTTTTCTTCTCTGCCTGTAAAATTTTTTTTAATTCTCTTTGATAAGAATTGTGACAAATGCCATGTTTTTTTACAAGGTCTTCTGAGGTCCTAGAGGAGGTACGATCTTGTTTTTGAGGACTTGTTGCTCTTTGAATTGCTGATAAAAAAGGTATTAATCACTTTCTCCTGTATTTTGTTTACTGGAGAACTCCTTATCTACCTACCAGCTTGTAAGTTACTGGAAGATTGACTACTACAGTTACACTGAAAATACCAAGAGCACAAAGAAGACTGCTCCCTCTTTTACTTAATTACTTTTCTATTATTGAGAGTACAAGGTCTGATACAGAGTTGCTCAATAAATATTTGCTGAGCCGAGTCAATTAAATCGAGGAACTTCACCTCTAATAAGTGTTACAACACTTCATAATTTGGACTTTAATTGAGTGTAAGTCCATGATCATACATACCATTTGGCATTTCTGGTCTTCATTTACAAGACCCTTTAGCACTCATTATTTGTTTTTATTTGTATTCTGTGATGTTGAAGGTTGGAACTGCAACTACTGCCTGGAATTTAATTCCAACTGGGAATTGAGGTGTAGTTAAGCATTCCTCTACAATTTACTTTAATGAGTGCAGTAATGTATTATTACAAAGAAAAAGTAACTAAAAGGTTGGTTGACCAAGCAGTGTGAAATTGAGATAAGTAACCCTCTCCCAGTTAGAAATTAACACAGACTCCATTTCTAGGGTGTGGCTAAGTGCTAGAAGAGGTCATGGAGAGGATGTGACAGAAGGTCAACCCACAAGCTGCACCCGGGGAAATGGGAAGCACCTCACTGCCTCCCCTGCCCTTAAAAGGCAAGTTCTGCCCCTCATTCCCACAGTGGGAGCTGTTTTCAAGGATGCAGCCTTGAGAGAGTGATGTGCTGTTGAAAGCATCTGGATGCTTACATAACTGAACTCAGTTAAAGTCTCAATAAACTTTTAAGAGGCTAGTGTATGCATGTGGAGGTCTATTTGCCTTGTGGCCACTGAAGACAGGCTTCCTCTGTAAGTTCCCTTGCTTATTAAACCTGCCACCTACCAATCTGGAGAGGTCTGCCTCTTTTCTTTGATTGTTCATTGCCTTCTGTGTTCCGAGGCCAGTTTGCAAGCCAACACTAAGTTGACTTCAAATGTGCCCCCCGCCCCTCTGCCTTTCCCCCGCTGGAAGCATGTGGGAAATGAAAAACTAGACGGTTGTTCAATGCTTTGTTTGGGTTTTTTTTTATTGTGGTCCCTTACAGCATTTGAGCAGTGAACGTGTCACTTTAAGAAGAAAATCTCCTTAACCTTGAAGGGATCAACCAGGTGTGAAATGTTTGATTTGATACATCCAGAGGGATCCTTTTGTAGGTTTATGTTTTAAAACTGAAAAACATACACAAGTCCGATTCAGGCTGTAGTTCAAAAATATCTACAGACGCCACCCCTCTCATGAGAAACAAAAGTACAGAACATTTTTTTTTTCTCGAATAAGATGAATACTTTTTAACATCAAACAATGTAAGGGGGTTTTCTTTAATGCTCCAATCTATACAGGCTAATGAAGGAATTGTTTCTAGCAGGGGGAAAAAAAAGGTCAGTGTATGCAATTTTTCTCTGGAATTTTTTCTTATACATTTAAATTAGGAAGATTTTATCAGAATGTCTCTCTAATTTGTAAATGATGATGAACAGCAGGTGTGTAATTCTAAATTACTATAAGCAGGATAAAAAGGGGTACTTTTAAAAAATGCTAAAATCTGCAATAACACTAAACTTGCTTTGAGCCTCTGCCCTCTCAAACCCTATCTCTAAGGGAGATAAAATAATGAAAAATACTTCCCTAAACTGCTGGCAAAACTCTTATTGTTTGTACCACTCTTGGAATAGACTCCTGGGACGAGCAGCGGAATCCTTGCTATTGATTGGCTGGTTAAATAGAGGACTATTAGCTTCAGACAGGCTAGATTGATTACACAGCAGCAGCAGCAGGAGCCAGGACTCAGAGCTGAGTGAGCGTCAGGGTGAAAAGGAGAGGAGACAGGAACGCAAGGTGGGGGAAGAGACAGTGCACGTTCTCTAGCGTTACTATGTGACTGCTGGTGCGGATTAGCTAGCTTCCTCCGCTTTCTCAGTCAACAACTTACTGAGACGCCTTTTCTTTTACAAGAGGTTGTCAGCTCCGAGCCCCAGCAAGAAATAAAGACTTCACCTTGGAATAGTTCCTCTCACTCCTGCATCATTAAAGAGGATTTTGAAAAGAAAAAAATCAAGTCCCCTTTCCAGCCCCACTTTGTTCCAGGAACGAACAGAAACAGTTACGTGCTTCAGGTAAGGAAATTAAATTTTTATCTCTGGATTCCTTTTTAGTCATTCACAGTAAAATATGTCCAAGCTTTGCAGGCTTTAAAAACTGAGTTTTCAGATATATATTAAAGTCAATGCAATGCATAGGTATACGGATTTAAAAATATGTTGATACATTCTTATATGAATATATTTACTATTTTTTCTCCAGGTACACATAAGTTTTAATTATGAGATCACTAGATTATAAGTTTTTATAGCAGATATACTCTGTGTGGAAAAAAAAAAAAAGCAAAGTCCACACTCAAAAGAGCATTTTTGGTGACAGCCTTAAAATATGTTTATGTGTATTGTTCTTAGCTGTGAAACAACTTTGGGAAATAATAGCATATCACAAAAGGACTATTATAGTGTTAACTGTGTAGTATTTTCATGCAGACATAGAAGCTACATGCAGACATAGAAGCTACAAGGATTTCAGTGATTGTCAGTTGTTATTTTTTTTTCTGTATCTGCCCTTTGCAGCCCTAACTCTTCGACATAAATATGATATCTCTTAAATGATGTGACATTAGACTGCCATCTTATTATAGCTAAATTATTGATGGCTAGCATTTGGTCTTAAGAAAGTACTGAGCTAATGCAAAGAAATATGACTCTCGAGATGTTTAGCTATTCTAGAGTCCACAGCTAGAGCTGCAGTCAGTCCCATCAATTTATATTTTAAGTGTCATTGATGGTGTATGCTGGTAAAGTGTCTACGAACATATAGAAACTTTGCACATATTAAAGTCTCTACCGGGAACTGGATTTTTTTTTTTTTTTTGAGGGAAGCAATTGGGTGGCTTTGGAATCACAGCCTGGGGCAATGCAGTACTGATGTAGTTGATTGACCTTAGGTTTACAGGTCAAATGCTAAAGAAGCATTGTGATATCTAATGAGAATGATTAATTTCATCCTTATTGGAACTAACTTGGTCTTTGGTGCTTTTGATGTCAGTTTGTTTGCTTTTGGGTCAATGTAGAGAGAGATTTTATCCTGAGCTGCTCTGATTGCATTTTTGAGTGAAGTTCCCTGAGTCACTAATCAAAGATCAAACTGCCAGCTGTGATAAGTCCACAAAACTTTTTAATATGTTGCTCAGTGTTTCAAATAATAATATTGCCAGTACCTTTCAGAGCCAACATAGCTGAAGTTAGGAATATTACATAGGCCGAATGCCTGTATTTGCATATGTGTTTAACCCTTGCTTGTATTTTAAATATAACTACATATTTGAAGAACCCAATTTTTCATGATCTCTCTTTTGTCTTTTAAATAAGGAGTAATGTTTTAATGCTTTGTAATGATATAAATATTATAGCTACCTATATATTTACATTTATATCACCATATCAGAAAGGAATAATTGTAATTGTTATAAATTTTGTAAAGGACAGCTTGTCTAAGAGTATAAAAGTGTGTATTAGAGAATACTAAATATTTTTGTCTTTGAATTGAGTCATTGGACAAAACAATTATATGCATCTCTTGAATGTTATGTTTCAAAAATTAATAACAAACTATTGACTGAGGAAGGTGGCAGGTACCATAGACTATACATTTATATTTATATATATATGTAGTTTATATATATATATAGCATATACAAATATTATGTCAAATCCCCACATAGCCTTTGTCATAAACCTATTATAATCTTGATTAATTATTGATTTGTATATATTACAATATTAGCTTTTTAGCCAATTTATCCAAAATTATGTTTTTCATCCTTCCATTTTATTGATTTTGCAAACAATCTGACATATTCCTCAAAGGATATAATTAAGATTTAATTAATTCATCTGGTCATTTTTAAATTTAATGCACAGTAGTTTTAATTCCATAATTTTTGTTGTCATAATCTTAAGTATCTAACCTAGTTATACAGTCCAGTTACCTTATAGCACTTATCTGTGGGTTATACTGAAGTATACTCCATAAAGAAAACTAATTCTTAATTGCATTATGTGTTTTTTATAAGATCATCAATATTTTAGCATGGGGGATGTTAAACATCATACTTATTTTTCTTCTATGAATAGGCACGTTTTTCCTTTAAAATGATTTTTAAAATCATTTCTGAATTACATGCCTCTTGGACTTAAGCATTCTTCTTAGCTTATCTTTAAATGTTACTTTGATTCTTTCTCTCTCTCTCCTTTTTTCTTTGGTTATCTTACCAATTCTGTAATTACTCCTGTGAGAGATTTAATTCCCCAATCTTCTAATAGGATATTGCCTCATGATTGCAAACAAAAGCAAGTTCTTTTTTAAATAACGTTTTACATTTGCAGCTATGTAACTAATACGTCTCCTGCATTCCAGATCAGTGCTCCTCAGCCAACATGATCAAGGCAGACAAGTTTTCTAGTTGTCATGTATAGAGGCATCAGGCGGAGTCAGAAATCTAGCAGCTTCCTTAATCAATTCAGTTTTCACTTTTCTTTGCATTTGGGGAAGGCTCCATCTGACCCTTTATGCAGCCTTCCATTTACTTCTATCATATCAGATATCTTTGTTGATTACTCATTTTAGCCATAGTGAAGCAAAAAGAATCAAGAAAGTACAGCCTCTTCTGTTTTTATAGGTATCTGCACCATTAGGGGGCTCTTTCTTCCTATGTTATACTCAGCAAACCGCTGAGAGAGACTACAATGCTTTCTCGAAGTATTTTCACTGTGTTTAGAACATGAGTGCTGCATGAAGTAGCTTTCTCCTACTTTCCACAGACAGAAACATTTCAGATGAATAAGAATTTATTTTCATTGGGAAAGTGAATTTATCCTATGCCACCTGAATTCATTCTCTTTCAAATATTCTTGAATATAAAATGTTTTATCTTTGAAAGTAACAATGGTTTGAAATAGTGAAGTTACCAGTTTTAGACACATTTAAAGATTACATGTTATGCAGCTAGTATCATGAGAAATGTTAAAGTACGGAAAAACTGCAGGGAAGAAAGTTCCTTTACAATCATCTGCAAATATCTGAGAGAGAATGAGTGACTCTGGGCTCACCTGCAATTTGCTCTCAGCAGAAGAGAACAGCAGGCAGCAAAAAGAATATTACTTGTTTTCTGCAAAAATAGACATGGAAAAATTGAAAATAATAGGATGGTTTCAATAGCCATGCATATGTAGGACATGTATTTTTAAATTCCAGTTTTTTCCCCCTTATTAAACTAAATGAAATTTTCATAAATATACACAGAGGGTGCTGCAGGCAGCTGACTCTGGGGGAAAGGGTGTTTCCCACATCCCTTTGAAAGCCATGCATATTGAACTGCACTGTAGACTTTCTTACTAAGTGGAAACGCATTCCTCCCATACCCACAGCAGCTAAAGATGCCCCCTGATGGCAGGACTTGTTTGAGGATTAGTCAACACTTAACATCGCAGTGCAAAAGCAATCTATTTAGTGGGTCTAGGAGTTTTATCACAAATGCCATCCCCATGGAATGAGGGAGAAGCGTCTTACACTTGTGAGAGGTATTTCTTTTGGGAAGTGAGAGAAGGAGAAGTATTCTGAGCAGTAAATCATGGGATTCCAATCATTTATTGAATGGTTCATTGATTTAGCAGGGTAGAATAGTTTTAGGCAGTCCCATTTAAATAAAATGAGACGATGGAGGGCGCCTGGGTGGCTCAGTTGGTTGAGCGGCTGCCTGTGGCTCAGGTCATGATCCTTGAGTTCCGGGATCAAGTCCCACAATGGGCTCCCAGCTCCACGGGGAGTCTGCTTCTTCCTCTGGCCTTCTCTCCTCTTGTGCTCTCTCTCACTTTCTCTGTCTCTCAAACAAATAAAATCGTAAAAAAAAAAAAATGAGACGATGGAAGTGGCACAGATAGTTCTTTTACTGGTATTTTGGAAGAAAGAATGTAAGCATTTTATTCTTTGTTTGAAAAGGTGCATACCTGGAAAGGAGTAAATTTTGAGTGAAACTAGTATAATATTCACAGTTGTGTGGGGATCATTCCAATCCCTCATGGAACAGGCTGGTGTATACTCTCATGCAGTTCTTTCTTACAAAGTTAGCTGCCAGTAATATGAATTACTGGGTAATAGGACTTGAGTGGGAATTTTAAGGCTACTGATTGTATGTAATAAGTATTAAAAATGTTTTAAAGACTTAATTTCTTCTGAAAAAAGGTCATCTTTTGCTTTAAAGTAGGTAGGACAGCATTGAAGATGGAGAAGAGGTATAAAACTGAAAATAAATGAAAATGCATCGACTGTACATAATTTTTTTATGATGCAAAATTTTATCCATGAGATAAATATAACAGCACAAGTTAAATAAGTATTTGTGTTTTCTATTTAATGGTAAAGAAATGGAAATGCCACTAAAGTGTAGCCGTTCGATACCTCCCAAGGGTGGAGATAACACTCTACAGAAATGTGAAAAGTAGGCAAATCAGTATCAATAACGACTGATATGATGGCCTAATCAGATTTCCAAAGGAAGTAAGGTAGCTCTTTCCTATTGAGTTTAATCTAATAGATTGAGATAGATGATGTTGACAATTAGAAAGCACAGTCTGTTTATATTTATTGTTGTTGCTATTACCACTCTCCAAATCGTGCTCTCCAAAATCACTAGGCTTGTTCATCTTTGTGAAATTACGTGTGTGCATGGTTGGGTGAAAGCCTGTGTGTGTATATATGGATATCATCGTTTTTATAGAGTTTGAATTACATGAAAATATAATCACATTGACTGTGTGATATGTGTTCTCTATTTTCCATTCCCTGACTTAATAAATGATCCTCACTGTGTTCAATCTCTCCACCACCACTATCCTACACATGTACAGACCATATGATTATCTCTAGATATTTTATATTAGAATTTGCTGAGGTATGACCTGAGATCGGTCCATATTATGCCCTTTCTTTTTTTTTTTTTTAAGATTTTATTTATTTATTTTAACAGAGAGAGAACACAAGCAGGCAGAGAGGCAGGCAGAGGTAGAGAGAGGAGCAGGCTCCCCGCTGAGCAAGGAGCCCGATGTGGGACTCGATCCGGATCCCAGGACGCTAGGATCATGACCTGAGCTGAAGGCAGCTGCTTAACCAACTGAGCCACCCAGGCGTCCCTATTATGCCCTTTCTAATCGCCAGTATTTTCTGTCCATTATGGACTATATATTGAGTCATGTGACCGAATTCTTAAACATTATTGTTTACTAACTTCCAGTCCCTCTAAATTGTAAATGGGAGGATTTGGGCACAGAATTACTGACACTAATGGAAAATAATATATCAGATGAGTACATTCATCTTATTAATTATAGAGTGGATAATGTATAGGTAGAAATAAGGGTGTTACTACTTATCTAGAAGATATATAAATGCGACTCATCTCCAATTATCCATTAACACCCATGCTTGGCAGAAATAAATGATGTGGGAGAAGATCCAATAGTAAACCATACTGTATAATGACTGACATTTTAGAGCAGGTGTGGCAAGTGGGCTTCCAACATCTGTACCATACACATTTTTTTAAATGAATAGACTTGTATTTTTTTAATTTAATTTTATTTTATATTTTATTTTTTTAATATTTTATTTGTTTTTTTGATGGAGAGAGAGAGAGATCACAAGTAGGCAGAGGCAGGCAGAGAGAGAAGGGGAAGCAGGCTCCCTGCTGAGCAGAGCCCCGATGCGGGGCTGTACCCTGAGATCATGACCTGAGCCAAAGGCAGGGGCTTTAACCCACTGAGCCACCCAGGCACCCCTAGACTTATATTTTTAGATCAATTTTAGGTTTACTGAAAAAGGAAAAGCAAGAACATAGGATTCCCGTATACTCCGTCACCTCCATCTTCCCTACCCTGCTAGTTTCCCCTATCATTAATATCTTGCCTTAGTGTGGGACATTCATTACAATGAAGGAGCCATTATTCACAAATCATTATTAGCTAAAGTCCATAGCTTACCTTAGGGTTCACTCTTTGTATTGGATATTATTTGGGTTTTGACAAATGTATAACGACATCTATCCAACAGTATAGTTACATGTAGAACAGGTTCCCTGCTCTAAATTCACCTGTACTCCACCTGAATAGGTTTTTCTCTCTCCTTTCCTCCCTTCCCCGCCCCCTCCTCTGAACTTCTGATCTTTCAACTGTCTCCATAGTTTTGCCTTTACAAGGATGTCATGTTGATGGAGACCTACAGAAGGGGATCTTTTCAGATTGGCTTCTTTCACTTTGCAGTGTGCATTTCCTGTGGTTTCTCCATGTCTTTTTGGCGCTTGATAGCTCATTTCTTTATATTGCTGAAAAATATTCCATTGTAGAGATTAACCAATGTATTTATTCCTTCACCTACTGAAGGACATTTTAATTGCTTCCAAGTTTTGGCAGTTATGGATAAAGCTGCCTCAAATAACCACATGCGGGTTTTTTTTTTTGTGTAGACATAAGCTCTTAATTCATTTGGGTAAAGACCAATGAGTATGATTGCTTGTTCATGTGGAAAGAATGTGTTTAATATGTCAAACGGTCCTTGGAAGTGGCTCTATCAGTTTGCGTTCTCACCAGCAATAAATGGGTTCCCATTGCTCCACATCCTTGCCAGAATTTGGTGGTGTCAGTGTTCTAGGTTTTGGTCATTCTAATAGATGTGTAGTATATTTTGCTGTTTTCAATAATACTTTTGATTGATAATAACTGCTTCTGCCGTGTGGAGAATAATTCTATGGTACATCGTGGATCTTTAGGAAATATGTCCATAATTAACTGGCAATCTTTCTTTGCCAGTTTTTTTTTTTTCTCTTCCTTTTGCAGAACAGGATGTGTGTGTGTCTGTTGGGTGAGGATGCAAGGTAGTCCATACTTGTAACACATATTTCCTATTAATAATTTAGTGCTCTGGTGGGATGAATGAATAAATTAGAGCAATCAAATAATTCAATCCCATATTTGTGGGATTTTAATTTCATATTATATTTTCTAATCATATTTCTCTTGTGGGTAGAAATAGCTGGCTTCATATTACTTATACTGAATCCAAAATCCTCAAGCAGATTGAGATTCTTTATAATCTGGCCTTGATCAAAGTTTCTGACATTATTGCTGATTACTCTGAGCTCAAGCTAAGCTGTATTTTCCCTCTGCCCCAACACGCTCTCACCTTTTGCCTCTGACAGTCTTGCTTTGGTTGGTCTTTCTTGACTTCTCTGCTAAACCAAATATTACTGATCTTTCTACAAATCCTTGGGAATTCCTCTACTATTAATCACCTGAGACTTTGCCTTATTAACTAAACATTTATTGTGTTTGTACCACATCCTTCTATTTGAACTGAATGATTCAGAAATGGAAAGAATATCCTTTGTAATTTTTCCAGTCCTTATAGTACAATGTCCATGCTACTTATTAATGCCCATTATTTGAAGGAATATTTTTAAATGTTCTTATTAGTACAGAATATGTAAATGATTTTTGAAGATGTTTTCATGTTTCCAATTTCTTTTTTTTTAAAGATTTTATTTATTTATTTGACAGAGAGGAGAGAGATCATAAGTAGGCAGAGAGGCAGGCAGAGAGAGAAGGGGAAGCAGGCTCCCTGCTGAGCAGAGAGCCTGATGCGGGGCTTGATCCCAGGACCCTGAGATCATGACCTGAGCCGAAGGCAGAGGCTTTAACCCATTGAGCCACCCAGGCGCCCCCATGTTTCCAATTTCTTTTCGTTTTCATGCCGTGTTTTCTTTTCGTTTAAAAGGAGGGCAATACAATTAGCTAAAGGTCTTGTGATGGTTGATACCTATACAACTTGTATCCATGCCACTGAACCATCCTGCACCTGCTTTCCTGACTATCATTTAAGCAGCATGCACTTGTATTACGGTAGTTAAGCTACCATGTGTACACCTCTTATGGAGAGAAAGCACCATGGATGAATATATAGGGTTAATATGTAATGTATATAATAAGAGATGCCTCAGAAAACAGTTTGCAGTGTTTGGTAAAAGAAAGCAATTTAAGGCAGAGAGTACAAGGTGGAGTTTTGTCTATGCTCCCTTTTGGGGCATTGATTTGAATTCGAGAGATTGAAATGAGAGCCAAAGGATTAGACTCTTTTGGTAACATGGTAATTAAATTTTGGAAGGTTTCTTGAAACAATGCACAGATAAAAGTGCATAGGAAGCATAAATAAAACCACTAGTTTCTCAAGTTGTTTAGAGTTCCTGCAAAAGAACAGATAGGAAGAGCATTTAAAATGTCATTGTCTTCTGTGCCACCAACTCCTTTGTGAGTTACTATGTGTATTGGCATATTTATTCCTTATAAATTGACTAATATTCTGTAATGCCCTTTCTTAATGTTCATTTAATAATTTATTGTGCTTTTAATATTCTATTTCATAGTTTGTTGGCTGATAGAGTTACCCAGGGTATCATGTCCACCATCTAGTTATCGAATGCTTCTGTCATAAATCAATATAACTTTAACTTCTTGGCCAGAACTAGAGAGCTTTTCAATTCATTGCCAAGAATACTCCTTGATAAACTGTTCCTTAAATCTACTGAGGACAGAACATTGTGACCTGTAGCAGCAAAATTATCACTGAGAACATGAGAAGTTTTCCAGGATAAATTTCTGAAGCTCAATTTTGAAATTCATTTAGTAAAAGGAAAAGGGAATGGTGAGTTGAATTTCAAATTCACGGCTTTCTGTCTCTGAAGCCCATTAAAACAAAAAACAAAAAAAGTATTATATTGTCTCTCTTACTGTAGAACCACTGAGAAATTTTTGTCTGTTTTTAACATCTGCGAGCCTGAGTTTTATCTTCTTCATAATAAAAAATAAAATGGTATTTGTCTTCTAGAGTGATCCAAGGCTTCAGTGAGGTCATACAGATAGAAAGCTGACAAGAGAAACTGATATAATCATAGGTATAAAAACAATAGCTCGGGCACCTGGGTGGCTCAGTTGGTTGAGCAACTGCCCTCGGCTCAGGTCATCATCCTTGAGTTCCGGGATCGAGTCCCACATCAGGTTCCCAGCTCCATGGGGAGTCTGCTTCTTCCTCTAACCTTCTCTCCTCTCATGCTCTCTGTCTCACTTTCTCTCTCAAATAAATAAATAAATAAATAAATAAAATCTTTTAAAAAAACCCAATAGCCCAATTGATATTTATATTAGATGCTCCTGAATGCACAGTGCTCAAAAAAAATCCAGAATTCCTTCTTCCTATCATTCATTCAATCACTCAGAAAATGTTCCTGGACAGCTAATAGGTGTGACATAGTATTCTAGCTATCTGAGTGGCTACAAATATATATGAGGAAGAGATTACGGGTTTCCCATCTGGGAGGCACGAAATAAAACCATGCCAGCAATTAGACACTTGGTGGTTTTGTTTTGTTTTGTTTTTTACTTCCAAAATTGCCCCCTATCCTCTAATGTGGGGGTAGAGACTCTTTGGACAGCATTTCTTCTTTTCCAACTTGTTTCCTGTTTGATTCTAGCCAAGAATTTGCTAGAGGGAGATGGAAGGCAGGAGAATGGCAAAGACGTTTCTCTTTATTCGGCTTGCTGCTGTTGTCAGCATTACCTCACAGGGCTCTTCACCTCACCAGCAGCAGTTGGTTCAACTAACATTTGCTTCTAGTTTCCGACGGCTTCTCTTACAGAACTTGCCACATCCTGCCCCTCAAGTGTCCTTTTCCGGCCACCTGGGGGCACATTCTTTCTCGCTTAGGTTCTTGCAACCTTAAAAAGTACTAGCTGTCATGGAGAAAAGAATACATTTCAAAGTTCCTTGTTTAAAAAAAGAAGAAAAAAAAAAGAGGGAGGGGGAATATTTCCACACAAAGAGTGTAAATTAGAGGTTTGTTCCTGTCACTTTTTAAAAAGGCTTTATTTGAATCTGAAAGAAACCTAACAATTCTGTTCCCTGAGCCCTGAGGGTAGTAGCTGCTTCCCTCATTTACTAGCTCTTTTTTATTTTCTGTTTTCTTCTTGGTTTTTCAGTTTTCCAAGATGGGTACTCAACTTACTGTTAAAATAACTGTTGTGATTTCTGTTCTCCTGGTTCACTACTGACTGAATAAACAGTTGATACTTGAAGTTGATGCAGGAAGAGTTGATAACCCAAACTGGAGTGGAATACCCACGCTGGGTCTGAGAATTGGTTTGATCATGTCCCTGAACTTGAGCACAATGCTCAACTGTTTGCTAATGGCAAATGGAATACTAGTAATTCACATAGCGTGCAGTGGCTTCCTAATTAGCCAAATAACTTATCATGTTTCCCTGTGACAAAGGGTCTTCTGAGGTAAAGCTGCAGAAGTTATAACTGTCCTTCGCAATTTGTTCGTAATGGTGATTACAAGGCTATTCAATGGAATAATTATTTTAACTTCTCTTGAGAGCTTATAGATGAACAAAGGAACAAAACACATACACAAGCCTGTGACTTTAAATTGTTAGGTCGAATCAGTGCCAGAAAATCAGAAAGCTTCAGAGGGTGTCTGAATAGGTTTAGATTAAGCTGAGAAACTTCAAGTCCTGTGTCATTAGCTGAAGAAGCCTTACTTCTTTTGAGAAGATTAGCCTTCTTTTGCTTGATGATCCCATAATAATTCACTGAAGGGATTTTCCCTGCAAAGGTTGCCATTTTCCTCAAGACTCACTGTCCTCCCTTATCTCCTGACCCACAATAAGAGTCAGAGCCCTTCTAGAGTTTGGTATATTTTAGAATACTACATGCAAAATCTGACCTAAGAGGAGATAACTCGTACTTCAAAATAACTGCAAGATTTTGTTAATTGATATCACCAAAAAGCCAGGGAGTAGGTGAAGTAATGAATTCTGAGAGAATTAGACAAAGGATGACAAAATATAATGGACTGGGCTAAATTTTTTATTATGGGTGCACCTAACAGGGATCCTAGGTATAGGAGGTTTGATTGCACATCCGGAAGTAGCACAAAGAGTTTAGTTGATAGGTTGACTAAAATGTATACCCAACAGTGACCTACATCCAAGGAAATTGAAATGCCATAACTTATTTATCCTAACCTAGAAGAAAGAATGCAAAAACTTGGAGAGATAGTCATGTTGGAGCAGATTTATTATGTGCGGATGCTCTCCCCCCTCTCTTCCACCTCACTTTCACCTAGAGAACTCAGAGGATACTGTCTTCATGAAGACTTTGAAATATCAATAGGAGGCAAGGATTCCAGACGTTTCAAGTTCCACCTGAAACATTTTGTGGTGCTGTCCACAACAGATCAAACATCGGGGTGGGGGATAGCACCACTGATTCTTCATTTGTCTTCCTTGAGCTGTACCAGTATATCCAGTAGAGGGATTTCAGAGTAATTGAAACCAAGTAGATAAACACCAAGGCTAAGATGATAACATTATAATTAAACTGTTAAGAACAAATTACTAATCTGTATTTTTTAACTTGCAAGCATCTTTTGCTACTAGCCAGTTAGTCATGCTGTTATTACTAAAATTTTACTTAATATACACAACAACAACACATTTGAAGTCTGTGATCAGGAACATGACTGGAATTTCCAGAATGGAGAGTCATGTTTCCCTGACAGGGCCAGTTCATGTACCCAGGACCGCTTGATTAATAGGGATCAGCCACACTTTATAAAGAATACATTGCACATTTTCTTCCATGCCTTTTTCAAAGAAATTGAGGGTCACTTACTAGGGTGACCATACAGGGAGGAGAAGAAAATATAAATCCCTGAAAATTTACACTCTGGCTCTGAAGTGGTAATTTCTGTGATTCAAAATATGTGGTGACCTACCAAAGAGGGAGATGATGGTGGTCAGGTGATATACAAAATTTTGAACTACACTTGAATCACAGTGAACTCAGTTGTTAACCTACACTGTAGTTCTTTCTCTAAATCCATAAAGCATACTTCACATCAGAATAATTGGATAATGCCAACATACTTGCATTAGATTGTTGACCCTTAAAGAGAAGATATTGGGGTGACTGGGTAGCTCAGTCTTTAAACAACCAACTCCTGACTTTGGCTCAGGTCATGATCTGAAGGTCCTGAGATAGAGCCCTGCACAGGATTCTGTTCTGAGTGTGGAGCCTGCTTAAAGATTCTTTTTCCCTCTCCCCACCCCCACTTGTGCGCCCTCTATCATTGGTGGAAGAGTCAAGTGAAAGTTTGGGAGAATTTTCTCCTCTCTAAAATGGCAAGCATAATACAGCATGTAATAATTGCAAATAAATAAATAAGTAAATAAGTAAAGTAAGATGCTTTGCAAAATAAGAGAGACGATAAAGAAAAAATAAGTTACTTTTTTCTTTGCTCTGAAAGAAAAGATCCTGAAAAGGATCCCAGATCCATCTCTAAAATGGTGAGAAGAATGCATGAAAGAATTGTGGGGAGAATTGTGGGGAATATTCTAAATGACCACAGAGGGTTAGGGAAAGTGGACGTAGCCTGGCATGGCTGGGATGTAGGGTTATTATGAGGACACAAGGGCTATTGGCTCTGGAGAATTAGGCAAACAGATTACCAAAGCATATTATGTATTATCCTCAGGAATATGGATTTTGTGGATAAGTCCAGGTATTTTTAATTGATGGGGTAATATGATCTGTTTGCCTAAAAGATATAAATAGTTCTCTTAAACATTAATAATAGTAGAATGCATGTTCTCTGGATCCTGTCTCTAATTGCAGAATGTGGAAAACATGTTTTGGATATAAGCTTCTCTCCTAGCTTTGCTTATTTTAAATTTTAGCCTGAGTTTGATTAGAGTTCCATTTTGCTTTGGGTAATAACAGGAGTCTACGGAGCTCTGTTGGGACCGCTACTGTATTAGGTCTAATATAAATGAATGAGTTGCCCAAAGCAATAGAACTTCGTCAACCTACCAGTTGGTATTTTATGTGTGCTAAGCACACTTTAGATCTGTCACAAGCAGCTGTTCAATTTAGGCTGGTGATGGGGTATCCGAACTATAGCAGCAAATGTTTTTCAAATCCAATGAACACTAATTACAAAAATATTCACTAGCATTTAAGTAGTTTTCTCATTTTCTTTCATTTATTTAAAAAAGGTGACTTCCTGTCAATAATTAAATGGAGGAAAATTGAAGAGATGCTCGAGACCTATATATGTATATACAGAGAGTACAAAAGAATGTATCTATTTTATTAATGGTGGAAAGGGTACTACAAAATGTTCCTCAAACACACAAAATGTTGTTTGTCTAGGGTATTTGAACCTGTAAACTTTAGATTCTGTTTAGATGATACCTTCATTTCTGTGCTCTCACAAACTTAACATGAAAATAGACTTTCTGTTGACCCCACTATGCTTTTCCACACTCCACCCTGCCCACTATTAAGACAGCTGTATAGTATTGGGAAAATAAGAATATCACGTGTTGCAAGTTTTGTTTTTTTTTTTTTTTTCCTGCTAAAAAGTACTGTAGTCATAATTAACTTGGTGTGAAGTCAGACCTTCTTTCCATTTTGGAGTTTGAATTCCCATGCACTGTAGAAAGACTGTTCTAGGGGAGAGTAGAATTGGCACTAATTAGGAGCTTATTAGAAATGATAGAAGTAAACCAACATCAGCCAAATTAGTATCTTCATTTTCTCACAAAATCACCAAGTGACTATTAGGCACATTAAAGATTGAGAAGTATTAAACAAAATTAGTTATTCTATGATATATACCTAATTTTTATTAGGTGCCACTCATGTTTTTCTAGTTTTACATAAGCTTTCTGACTTGAATTAATTTTGAGTAACCATGCCTTTATATATTTAATATTATTAAAAGTTAATAATCCTATTTCATATTTTGCTTAACAACTGAAGTACATAGACTGTTCTAAAGTGTTTCCTCAAATATTCCCCACTTTCATTCTAAGGAGACTCCTTAGATATTAGTGAAAAATAATATCTAGTATTCCTTTGTGTATAACAATAAACTCCTATAGCTCCTTGTCCCCAAGCAATTTTAAAACTCTTGATAGTAATTTCTCTTTCTCCTTTCACGAGTTTATTACATATATTAACTATTATGAGTAAAAAATCAATTCCTTCCAAATTCCTTTACGCTTCGGATTTGTGCGTTCTCAAAGTAGGTCACCTATTTTTTTCCTATTATAGATCTCTAGTTTTTATAAGACTGTGTCTTCTGCCTGTGAATTTTATAATTAACATTTTCTAAATTTATCAGAAAATCTTTGAATATTGTTGTAAACATTGTATCAGTTTGAGACTTGCAATGCAGGTCTTAGCATAATATCATAGATTTCATGTTTTCAAACAAAAAATACTGGATGTCATTTTGTTTTGAATTTTTGAGAAAACGATGGACTTTTTGATAACAAAAATTAATAATGAAGATATTCCTAGAAAAGAATAAGTAAATCAGTTATATACATATATAATATATATAAACCTGGAACTATTTAGGTTAAGGAAATCATCTTTTTGTACATACATTTTTTTTTTTAAATCTTTGTTCCACTTACTCATCCATCCTTCTCCTCAACCCTTGGTAGCCACTAATCTTTTTGTTATCTCCCTTTTGCCTTTTCAAGAATGTCATATGGTTGGAATCATAGTGTAAGTAGCCTTTTCAAATGCGCTTTTTTCAGTTAGTAAGTTGTATTTAGAATTCTTCCATGTCTTCATGGCTCCGTAGTTCATTTCTTTTAGTGTTGAGTAATATGCCATCTTTTTGGGGTGTACTGCTATTTATTCACTTCCTAAAGGATATCTTAAGTTGTATTGAAGTTTTGACAGTTATGAATAAAACTACTATAACCATGAATGTAATGGTTATAGTATTACATATGCAAACGTGTATGCAAACATATGTATGCAAACTATATGCAAACATACATTTTCAACTTGTTTGCTGTATCATATGGTGAGAGTAGTTTAGTTTTGTAAGAAATCTACAAATGGTCTTCAAACTGGCTGTACCACTCTGCATTTTACCATTAATAAATGGAATTGCTTTTGCTCTACATCTTCACCAGCATTTGGTATTTTCAGTGCTCTGGATTTTGGCCTTTCTAATCTCGTTATTTTAATTTGCACTTTTCTAATGACGTATGATGTGGAACATCTTTCATATGATTATTTGCCATCTGTATAACTTCTTTGGTGTGATGTCTGCTCAAGTCTTTGCTCATTTTTAAATCAGGTTGCTTTTTAATTCTTGAGTTTTAAGAGTTCTTTATATATTTTTAGATCAGTACAATATTTTGTAATATTGTACTCATATTTGTAATATTTTACAATTTTGTAAATATTTTCTCTCGAACTGTGACTTGTTTTTCATTCTCTTGATATTGAATATAATTTTAGAATTCTTTATTCCTTAACCTATGACAAACATCCATTGTGTGCCTTTGGCAATAAAACTTAATTTCTAAAATATCCCAAACTTAGTCCAATGAAGTAGACAGATTATTATTATTATTTTTGGGGATTTTTTTGTGTGTGTTTTTTTGGTTATTATTATTTTTTTAATTAGCTCTAAATCCAAGAGTTGTCCTGAAGATCAGGCTATTTCTAACTAGGGGATCTGTTAAGACTCCTTAATGCAAGGAGAGCTGATGTGAGCTTTCTAACTCTAGGTTCTCTTTACCCTTGAATTACCTCTGACCCTTCTTTTAATGGATATCTGTTTTTTTTTTTGCAATGGATAAAATCATCAAATGATTCCTAAATTATTTCAACCATTAAATATTATGTATATGTTATTTTATCAAATTATATTTGGCTTGAGGGGCTCTTGGGTGGCTCAACTGTTAAGTGTCTGCCTTCGGCTCAGGTCATGATCTCAGGGTGCTGGGATCGAGCCCCGCATCGGGCTTCGCTGCTCAGAGCGAAGCCTGCTTCTCCTTTCTCCCACTCCCCCTGCTTGTGTTCCCTCTCTCGCTTTCTCTCTTTGTGTTAAATAAATTAAAAAAAATTATATTTGGCTTGAGATTTTCCACTGACACTTAATAAACCATTAGAAACGTAGTATAACTATGGCTATAGTATCAGGACTTTGGAATACAAATTCTGAAAATAGATTGTCTCTATAACTATCTGAAAGTCATGAACATCTGTAGGGAACTGCTTTCTTTTAGGGTAAGTCCCTTTAAAAATCATGCCTGTTACACAAGAAATTTAGAAATCTGTGACAACACAGGAGCCTGATGGCAGAGAGAATGCTGATTCAGTCCTTGAATTTTCCACGGTGACTTCTCACCTGCACTTAGCAGCTGTTTATGGCTTGGTTCACTGGAGCATATGATGCTGAACCAAGCCACGGGTCAATAAAGTCATTTACAATGATCAACCCTCTGAGTGAAAGAGGTGATGAATCAACCAAAACTCCTTTAAGCAACAGACCCAGCAGGGAAATTTTGCACTTTAGGTAGTAATATATAATCAAATGAATCAGCAGACTGCACATCTCCCTAATTAATTTTACCACCTTTGGAGAAAGTATACAAGAAACTTTTAAATGCTTCCTTCCGTTATTAGGGATGTTAGTGGCTAGATATCAAACTATGCAGAAAACCTTTAAACCTTGATCTTGTAAATACGGAGGCACTGGTTTCTTGGTATTTAAATAATCAGATTTGAATTCAATAATACTTTGAATATCTTTCACATTTCTATGTGGTATTTTCCTACTAGAGTGAACTAAGAAAATCCAATGTTTAAAATTTCTGTAAAATAGTATTATTCATTAGGTCATAACAACACCTCTTTTTGTAGTGAGCCACATGCTTTACACATATTATCTCATTTAACCCACACAAAAAGCTATGAAGCAGATAATATATTATCTCACATTCGTGGAAGCTGTGTTGAAAAAGGTTAAATAATTTTCTCAAAGATGTAATGCTGGTATGTTGGCTAATTAAAAACTTGAATATAGACCTGTTCATGTTTCTAATCACTGCATTATGAATGATCACAACATGCCATTTATTTAGATACTAGCTTTCATAAAATCAACATATATTTTCTGAAACTTTTTAGTTTCCGAAGTTCTTTTTAGCCATGAGAGTGATTGCTAGATTATATTCCATATGAGATTTCAAAATCGATGTATGAATTAAACAAGAACTTGTTATATTTAAGTTTTAATCATAAACATGACACTTATTATTGAATAACAACAGTTAACATATATGGAGTCGGAGAATATGACACCGTGCAAACTGCTTACACGTGTGGACTAACTTCATCCTCGTATTAATCCCGGGGAGGGAGGTGATATCAAGCTATGATGAACTGATTTCTACCAAATAAACTTCCTAAGATCGAATAGAGAGAATTATCACCAGAATTACATAGCTTTTCTGCATGAAAATTCTTCATGTTAATATGATCGCAGTTCTTTTTAAATTTATGTCTTCAAATAATTTTTCATGTAGGCATAATTGCAAGTGACTTCTGAGACAACTAGGAAGGTGGATTGTTGGGGTCCTCTGTGGGTATTAATCTAATCTTCCCACAAACAGTGTTTCTAGCTTATAGAGATTTATCAACTCAACAAGTATTTGTTTAGGGCCTCTCTGGGCAAGCATGAGGTAGGTGTTGTGAAAAGTTAAAATGTTTTTTAAGACGGATCATGCCCTTTAGTAGAGGCATGGTCTAACCACATGCAAATGCAAATAGCACTGTCCTAATTAAATGAGTTTCCAAGATAGTGCAGTGCAACCCAAAGTAGTACATGATACTTGTTAAGTGAATTGAGTTCAGAAGGGAAAGAGCTCATTTAGGGCTAATGTGGTCAATAAGGATGTAACTGGCAGAACTGATTGGCTATATATAAATCTGATGTCACTGGGGTTTGCTGTTTCCTGTCAAAGTTGGGCTTATTTGAATCAGTCCATTTTCCACAGTTTCAAGCAGTGAGAGACCCAAAGTCTTCTCTGCAAGGTTTATGAATGCCTGGCAGAGCTCTACATTCACATATAGTTCCTTCCAATGTATGAACGATCTCTCTGGCCGTCAAGTCTTTTTTTCTTTCTGAATTGTATGGATCTGGAACTCCCCTTTATCTCTTCTTGGGAACTACACAGCTCCTTCCCAGATTCCGACAAATATAATTAAATGTACCATTTTAAGTCATAATCTTTAAGTCATTAAAGGCTGAGGAAAGATAGAAGGGGTAAATACATTCTAGGGACACTACAAGCTAAGCGACAGATTATAGACACTCCTATTAGGGATGTTTTCAACCAATAAACCACCAGAGGTTTTACTGTTGTGCCTTCATCCTGTATAGTACCTGGTTTCATGGCAGCTCAGAGGCATTCTTAACTCCTTATAATTTCTCTACCTCACTCCTTACTTTCTAATTCATTTAAAACAATGTGAAGCTCTTTTCAGTTTGCAGTCTGGAGCTATTCATTATTTTCTTGTTCTTACTCTTAAGCTCCCGGCCAACCCACAAAGGCCTTTCGAAGGCCAGAAGCCATCTATAAAACAAGATATGCTCTCCTTAGGAAGCACTTGTATTTTACATATGTTTATATCCATATCTATATATTTTTCCCCTCTTAGCCCCAAGTTGAATTGTAAATGTGTCAAATCTTCCAAATGTGTTCATTCTTCCTCTTCATTGAACAGCTAAAGTTTTTGGAAACTAAATAAAATGTATCTGATTGTTAGATTTTTTTTTTCAGTCAGTCAATTAAGTCAGTTAAGTGTTTGACTCTTGATTTTGGCTCGGGTCATGATCTCTGGGAGATAAGATGGAGCCCTGTATCAGGCTCTATACTGGGCTTGGAGACTGCTTGAGATTCTCCCTCTCCCCCTCCTCTGCTCCTCCCCTACCTCTCTCCCTTTTTCAAAAATCAAAACCAAAAACCATATCTTGTTACAATATTATCTGTGTCGAACCAGATTCTGTGTCTCTGTAATTTCCCTTACTTGGCCTCAGAGTTTTTCCCTTGGACCACACAGCAAATGTCTAATGCTCCCACATGTGATTCTCTCATTTGTTTGAACTGTGTCCATGTAAACTTTCATCATCCTACTCCCTCTCCTTTAAACCTTTTTCCATATGGTGTCACTAAAATATGGTGGCAGAACTGAATACAGTGGTCCAGAGTTTGTCTTATTAGTGAAGGATAGAGCATCTCCTTGATTTGAAGTACAACACTTTTGTTAATGAAGACATATAGTCATTTCTTACAGCTATAAAGCAATCTATTGAATTTATTGACAATGAATTCTGTTTTCCTCACATGTGTTGCTGCTAATGTATATCTCTCCCACAATGCTTTTATATAGCTATGATGATGCAAAAATTCTCATTCTTATTTTCTTTACTCTCAGATTTTGTTCCTCATTCTCTTGATCCAATTACTTGTTTTGGACTTCTCTACTTCCAATTCTGGTTTGTATTTTTAAGATTCTCTATAAAATAGTTCTAATTATATATGAAGCAAAAGAACAGTAAAATATTTCTCATGAAACTGATAATGGCCCGCCTTTATTTTGTGCCTATTACTATCAGGAATATGAACATACATGACAGTAGTTTCCTAAAATAGTCTTTCTTGACATTCTCCTATTTTAAGAGTTCTAATGAGTATTCTTATCCTTTAAAGCTTCAAAGAAATATGCTTTTTTTTCCTTTCAATAATTGTTTTTCTTAGCTCCAAGGTATATTGTTAATGATAACCCCTTTTTCTAAATTATAAGGTAATATATCCTCCTGATAGTCCCAAATAAGAATAATGGCCAAAAAATGTCCCCAATATCCTGAAATCATTCCATTTAAGAGACACATAATCTCCATCTATTTTAAAGGAGACATTTGTTTACAAAATATCCTAAAAAAATATGTAAACATGTGTTAATCCTTCATTGATAGAGTTATTATTCAAAACTACTTACCTTCTAAATTTTAGGATCTAAATGAGTCTCCAAAGGGCAAAATAGAATGAAATGAAGCCCAAGTCTAGTGGAAGGAAAAGGTAATGCATACACATGATGACTTATGTACTGGGTGGTGAATCTTATGCTAGGGTTGTGTACAAGGTAACCCTGAAGCATATAGGAATGACCATGTGAGGGTAGAGTAGTGAGAGAAATGGGTTTGTTTGAGGAAGTATTTTGTGTTATGGTCTTTAATAAAAAGAGGAGTGGCCATTTGACAGAGAATGGAGTATCTAGAATTCAAGCTTTTCAAAATGATTGACCCCTGACTTTCAGGATCTTGTGTAGACTACAAAGCATAGTCCCTAGTCCCTCAACTTTGACCCATCTGTGTTTTCAGCAGAAAGTAACTAAGTAAAAGTACTTGGTTAGATCTCAACACTTTGATGGTGGTTATACATTTTAGTTTGTGAAGTTTGTGACAGCAGGATGAAGTGAGTGTCCTTGCCCTTAAAAAAACTTTTATGCTTTCCCAAGAAACAGTGAGAGGATCAGATTTTCCTTTGAGATACATTGTTCTGTTAGTGATGTAGTGACTGACTAAAAGTAGGAAAAACATTTAGAAAAACAAAGAATCAGTGACAGGTTGTAATGATGAAGTAAGGGAAACAAAAGAGATAGAATGATTCCTTATTTTCTGGCTTGGAAAATGGATAAATGGTAGGAATATGCATAGACATTGCGTATATAGAAAGTAGGGATAGGTCGAAAAGCAGTGGAATGATAGCTTTGATCTGGAGTATTATGAGTTTGGGATATGTGGGGAGATGTACATGTGAGTTCAATAGGACTTGTGAAACCTCAGGAGAGATTTGGGAGTAACCATCATTTACGTATAATATCTGAAACCCTGGGGTTGGCTGGTATTAGCTAAGGGGTAGAATCACAGAGCCCAGAATATGGGAAATCAGAGTGTTTAAGAAGAATAGAGTTAATATAGATTATGAAGGAGCATTAGGAAAGCAAAAGGAAATTAAAAGTAATCAATGCCTAGAAGTCAAGAAAGAAAAGAATTTGGAGGGTCCCAGTTATTTATTGCTTTTTAGCAACCCAGTTAAAGTGTGAGGACTTAAAACAGCACCTATCATACCACTATATTTAGGTATCTGTGCGTTGTGGATTTGGGAAGGGCTAGGCTTGGTGGTTCTGGCTGAAGATCTCTGATGTAGTTGCAGTCATATGGTGGATGGAGTAGCAGCATCTGGGCAATGTCCTTGTATCTGTCTCTCTCTCTCCATTTAGTCCCAAAGCTTCTACATGTGATCCTTTCACATGAGTAATTTGGGATTCCCTTCTACAAGACATCTTCAGGACAGCGAAGCTGCTTACATGGTGGCATAGAGTTCTAGTTCAAGAGCTCCAGCTAATAAGCTGCATATATTGCCTTTTAAGACCTAACCTTAGAAGTTAGCCAGTGTCACTTCCACAGAATTTATTGGTTGCAGGCTCATGGGGATTAAAGTGAAGAGGATTAGATTCTACCTGTTGATGGGGAAATGGCAAGATTCTGGAAGAGCATGTGGAATAGAAGACACTGTTGCTATCTTTTGAAAATTCTGTGTACAACATGAGAAAAGACACTCAAAATTTATCATGTTATGGGAAACTAAAGTATACAGCAATAGCTAAAACATACCTATTAGGTTTAGCCATGGCAAGGGGGCATTGTACAGGCAAGAAAAGGCAAAACCAAGATTTCATGGACTATAGAATTGAATAGGAGGTAAGGAAGTAGTGAGAGGCAGTCTAACAATTTTATTTATAAATATTGAAGATAAAGAATAATAGAGTAGACCAATATAGTAGGTTAAGCTTTACAAAGATTAGATTTATAATAAGGGAAAGGTTTGAGTGTGTTTATATGCTGAAGGGAAGTATGTAGAACATGGATTGGCAAGTTATAGACCGTGGGTCAAATCTGACCTATGGCCTATTTTCCTACATAAAGTTTTATTGGAATGCAACCTCATATTTGGGCTTCAACAACATAATTGATTAGTTATAATAGAGACAGTTTGACCCACATACTCTAAAACATTTATTATTTAGCACTTCATAGGAACATTTTGCTAAACCCTGATCTAGGAGAGAAAATGGTAGAAAATATATGAAAAAATGAGATTTAGGTAAAGCAAGATTCTTGAAGAGTTGTAAGTCTGTAGGATCCAAATATCTGGCCATATTTTTACTAGCCTAGTAGCTAGTCTACAGTAGGCACTGAGAAGTATTTATTGCAATTATGATTGTATGAATGAGAACAACAGCTTTACTAACCACTCAGTCATTCAATCAACAGTGAAAGACAAAAGAATAACTACTAATCTAGATGTCTTTTCCAGGGAAGTGCAATGTAGAGGAAGATAACTGGTATAGAAATGAGTGGGTTGCTATGTTCTGATCCCTACTTTCCCTGTTACTTAGTATAAGTCACTTACCAGTTTAGTGTGAATGGAAAATAGAGTTCAGTCCTATGAAATATGCAACTGGAGGTCCCAATGAAATTAAGTTTTTCAAAAAATAGAATAGTAACTTTGCTCACCTGGAGAATTACCTCCTGCTGTGAGTAGACTGCTACTGCCTGGGACATTTAATCTGTAGTCCACCTTTCTAAGAAATAGGTCAAAATTGTTTTGTTTTGTTTTGTTTTTCCCCCATGATTCTTCATCTGTAACAGAGGGCATGTTCATTTTCACAGTATGTTCTCAGAATTAAATCACATAATTCTATAATACATCCAATAAATGTTAGCCATTGTTCCTATTTTTGTTGTTGTTGTTTGTTTATTAGCTTCGGAAATCATTGATAAGTCAGGTAGTGTAGCATGATGACTGAAGAGATTTGACAAGAAACTAAATGAGAGAGGGGGCCAGGTGGCTCAGTCTGTTAAGCATCCGCCTTTGGCTCAGGTCACAATCCCAGAGTCCTGGGACAGAGCCCAGTATTAGACTTCTTGCTCAGCAGGGAGCCTGCTTCTCCCTCTCTCTCTGCCTGCAGCTCCCCTTGCTTGTGCGTGCTCTCTCTCTCTCTCTCTCTCTTTCTGTCAAATAAATAAATAAAATCTTAAAAAGAAAAAAGAAAACTAAATGAGGAGGAAAAAAAAATAAACTAAATGAGAAGATTGTCAGGATGAATGAAAAGAGACACTGATACATTCCAAACAAATAATACAAATGGTTATGAATTGCCCTATGTAGTATGGAAGGGAGGTGGAGAAATGGAGAAAAAGAGAATTCTAAGATTGTAAAGATCATGAGAATAGCAAGTTTTGGAAACAATAAAATGTTGAGGAATACTGATTCAAATATACTCACTATGACTTGAAACCCTTACATAAGATATCATTAGGTACTTATTAAAAATGATGACTCTGTTCCTAATAAGCAAATTTTGTCATGTTCAAGAGCAAAAAGAACTGTCATTTGGTAATAAAAATCATTGGCAGAAGTGTCCCTCCGTACATAATAGAGATGGGGCAGTTTTACTTTTATAACACAGTTTTACTTTCATATTTTATTATTGTAAACATGAAAAGAAATGCTTCTGGGTTTTTTTTTTTCCCCTCATAGTAGGACTGTGTCCAGCAATAATGTAGGATATTATTGCAATGGCTTCCAAACTGAGACTGCATCACCTCATGGGATAAAGGGATTGAAAATGTGTGGGACATCTTCATTTTGTCACAAAGACAGAAGAGGGCTAACAACATTTAGTGACAGTACTGTGCAGAGGGCCCGTGTGGGCCCAGCCTTCACGAGCCACATGTGGGGATGACCGCTGAGAAAGCAAGGAACCATTGCTTTTCCAAGTGGCTTTCTTCCGGGCTTGGTCTGGTGCTTGGTACAGCCTGTGGACATCTGCCAGAAAAACATGAAGAAGTCCCAGGAAATTAGCAAGGGTAAAAGACGAAAGGGTAGGGCAACTACCTCTTAGAGCAGAGGGACTCTGAGATAAGATCGCAAAAGCATACGGCAGCTAATGAAAAGTCTATGCAGACAAGAGAAAAATGATGCTTGTTTGGAAAACCTGGGTGCTATTCCCAATTCGGTGTATCATAAGCTTTATGATCAAGATTTTTGGAAGCCAAACTTTTAGCCTGACTTAGTGTGATGTTTTAGAACCATTTTTCAAAGAACAAAACACTAACTATGCTTGTGAAAAACAAATACTCAAGGATACTAAACATCTTTTTGTGTCTTGGAAAGTCCCATACAATTAAGAATTACTTAGACAATAGGAATTTTGTTAAGACTATATAGCACCTATAATTATAGACATTAATATGGTACAAAGTTTTCCTTTAAATGAAAAAGAGCTATTCCTGGATTAACTTTGAGGAATATTTTCAAAACCACCACACACATTGGAATCTTTCCCAAGAATAAAGATAGTTGTTTTAAAAATTCCTACAGAGGCAATAACATATTTTTAAAATGACACAGTGGATTAACAAATGCAATTTTCCTAGAGAGAAATTTCAAGAGAATCTTAATGGCCAGAAAAATCTTAAAATAATATTAAGGTGAAGGTTGTTTTTTGTTAAAATTAAATTTCATATTGACTAAATTCTTACATAGAAAACTAAGATGATTATCTGGCTTAAAGATATTTCCTTAGTAAATTCTTGATCTTTTTAATCTGAATGTACATTGCCTTTTTGGAAATGTTTCAAACCCTGACTGGCACTTGAGATTATCAATTTATTACTATTAATAGTAGTATTTTAGTATTTTTAAGTCCTGAATATAAAATTATAGTCAGAGAAGAAAAAATGAACAGATTGTATTTGGAGGGGAGTTTTATTTTTTTTCCTTCCTTCCTTCCTTCCTTCCTTCCTTCAGTGTGATTGGGTATGTCGGTAAGGATGGTATGTGTTTGTAATTATATCTTTTTCATATTTTCCTATCAGATCTTTGACAAAAATACTTAGTCTCATCTGATGTTTTGTGAAAATTCAATACGATATTTCGAAGAAATTCTATTTAATTCCACTTTTTCATAGACTTACATATGTTTTGCCCCTTTAAAAAAACAGTAAATGAAAACAACTGGAAGTTCAGAGATTTAAGATAGCATCTTTGGCTGTGACATTTAGTCACCTGTTTGCAAGGAGTAAGATTCTGAAGAAGAAACCTTGTAACCCTGAGATGTCTGTTAACATGATCGCCAAAGCAGGGAATTCCAGGTTAGAGACAGTGTTAGAGAAAGCCGGTGAGCCACACAGGGTAAATGTCTCTTTCTGTTTTCATTAACAATGAGTGGAAACAAGACAGGGACTTTTGACAGAAAATGTAGACGGGCAATTACAACCTAAAGTTGGAGTAATTAGACCAATTTCTTCCCTGGCCGAGCTAGAATATAGAGGCAGGGAGGCACTTAATGCCTTCCCTTTGAAGAAGGAAAAACCTCGTTAGCAGGCTTTGACACCTCTCTCAAAATCAGCAACTGATAAAGCAACAGAGATCATCCCTGAGCAAGCTTTCTTCTAACCCAAATCTCTCAAATGAATGAAAATGAAAGATGTATCTTGGAGGGATACGAAAAACAGGATTCCATTAAAAAGAATACCATTTTAGATAACAGTTTACTGTTAAAGTGTTCATGTAAGAGATTTAAATTTGTTACTGGTGTTTCTTTCATTTATTCATTTATTTATTCTTCCAGCATATACTTAGGCATGTTTAGCTTCAACTGTAGTTATAATAAATTACCCAAAACTTTAAGTCTTAAAAATAGCACAAGTGTGTTATCTTATAATTCTAATGTGGGTCTCTTGCCAGATTAAAATCAAAGGGACAGCAGAGTCCATTTCTTTCAGAAGACTCTAAGAGGTAGGGGGAGGGGTGGGGACCAGTTTCCCTGCTTATTCAGGTTTCTAGCAGAATTCAGGTCCCTATAGTTATAGAACTGAGACCCCTGGTTGTTTTCAGTCTGTCAACTGACTATAATTACTACCTTCTAGAGGCTGCCCACACGCCATCTCCCATAATACCCTTCCTCCCTTCTCAAAGCCAGGAATTCCAGGTCTGGGTTTTGCACGCTCTGAGTCTCTCCTCCTCCTTCTTCTGTTGTCCCATCTCTCAGCTTGCTGTCTTCCTCTTGAACTTCTAAGAGCTCATACATTGGAGTCCACCTTGATAATCTGGAATCATGTCCTTCTTTTAATGTCTGTAAACTTTATACCATCTGCAAATTGCCTTTTGCCACTTACAGTAACACATTCACAGATTCCAGGCATTTGGACATGGGGATCTTTGGGAAAGCATTATTCTGCCTACCACGAGTTCCTGACATTTTCAGGTGTTTTGCTAGGCATCAAAAATGACATGCACAGTGAAAATTAAGATTGCCTTTGGGCTCATAATTAGGTATGGTAGGCAGATAATCAATTAGCCACATAAATGTGAAATGACACATGTGATGTGTCCTACAAAATAGGTCATGTTATGCTTTTGGTCTACTAAACTACCCACAAATATTAGGGGCCTAAAAAGAGCAAGCCCCTCATGCTACATGCTGTGATTTGTCAGCAAGAGGCTGATGGCTCCAAGGCAGGTCTCCCTCTAGAATCCATTCCACAATAGTAGATACCCTCTGAGCATGTTAGGAAGGGAGAGTATTGAGTACGGGATCTTAAAGCTCCTCCCTAAACATGACCTCCGATATTTCTCCCTACCTCTTACTGGTTAACCTGGGCACACATCCACACCTAACTTCAACTTGACAGAAAAGATACAGGCCTACCATGTGCCTGGGAGAAAAACCAGAAATATCTGGAGGCCACCAAGAATTATCACTAAATAGGTAAGAGTAAGGGTTGAAGAGGGAGGGCCCATATTGGTAAGAGAGGACTTTTCAGGGGGACTTGCTTGATCCAAAATGTCAGAAGAGCTTCCCTAACAAGTGATTTTTTTTTGAGTTGGCGCCATGGGATGAGCATGACTTTTAAGAAGTGAAAGCCTAGTTACCTTGTTGATTAAGTGTTTATCATGGACTGAATGTTTGTGTCCCCACAGAATTTGTAAATCGAAATCTAATCCCCAAGGTGATGATATTAGGAGATGAAGCAATTGGGAAGTAATTAATGCAGGAGGGTGGACCCTTCATGAATGGGATTAGTGACCTTAGGAGAGGCCAGAGGTGAAACTGGCTCTGTCTCCCCGACATGAGACTGCACAGGAAGTTGGCAGTCTGCAGCCTGGAGGAGGGCTTTCAGGAGAAACTAACCATATTAGAACCTCATCTCAGATTCTAGCCTCCAAAACTGAGAAATAAATTTCTCCCAAAGCTTATAAGCTACTCCATATACGGAAAGTTGTTACTGGAGCCCTAACTGACTAAGACACAGTGTTTATATTTCTATTCTTCACAGTCCTGGCCATAAGCACTAATTTAAAAAAAAAATTATCTTTTAGAGAGAGAGAGAAGGTTGGGGAGAGAGGGAGAGAGAATATCAAGCAGACTCCATGCTGACTGTGGAGCCTGAAGCGGTGTGCTTGATCTCACAACCCTGAGATTGCAACCTAAGCTGAAACCAAGAGTCAGATGCTCAACCAGCTGAGCCACTCAAGGACCCCTATAAGCACTATTCTGGTTGTTACGGGCAGATAGAGTTAAGAGTAAGATCCACCTTGAAATACAAAATACGTATTCTTGTAAAGTGAGAGGAAGAAACAAACAAAAATCCTCAATAAACTGTGAATCAGGATTTCCCAATGGTTTGAATAATTTCAAGAGGAAAGAAAATTGAGTTGCTACCTAACTATGGTTGTATAAACGTGATCCCTATAAAAGTCCTTGGTATTTAGATTTGCTTTAGATCCACAAAAAGCAGTTTTGTTTCTGTAAAACTTCACCCTTCAATTACATTAATTTTAATTCTATGTGTTTTATAATGTTGATAAATTCTTTTGTTGAGATTTTATATTAAAGTATATGCAATAAGCTTAATGTTTATACAGTTTTATATTTGAATATAATTAAGTAATATTTAAATAAATAATGAGTTCCCAGACCTATGAGTTTTTGTATTTTTCTTTCCTTTTTAAAACAGGTCTGTGCATTATAGCACAAAACTGTGAAAACGAAAGTCTAGGTTATTGTACTACCAGCTTTGCCTGGCTAATTCTGTTCCATTCTTAAGATCTCTGACATTTCTTACTGTGAGTTGCTTTCAAGGACCTCACAAGAATGAAGTGAAGCATGTAAAAAACCACTACCAGAGCAAGTTCCTTTGAGCACTGTAATTACCGGCCTACGAGGTTCTGTAGGTACCAGGCATGATCATTTATTCATTGGTATCTATGTCCATGCTGTCTGCCCTACTCTCTTCCCTGGCATGGTGATGAGGATGATATCATCAACAGGTCCCCTTTCCCTCATTTCCCAGTTGGATTTGACCAATATGAAGCTCCGGTTCAAGAGCAGATAGGGGAGAGAGAGTGAATTCGATGTATTTATTTTCTTGTTCTCCCCCTTAAATGATTCACCTCAGGCTGGAAGGGTCTCTAGCCCAAAAGGCTACTCATCTCCAAAATACTCTTCTAGGGTTCCAGTAACAGATTTCTGTCCTCATCCCCTCAAGCCCAGGGGAGGCAGCAGTCTATAATTACTGGCCTTGCCTGGTTGTTTTCTACAATTTGTCCATGACTTTGTGAAAAGCACATTTATTAAACACAACTCCGATTATCCTAATATTGTTTTGTTAGGGCTCTAATATACTTCATGGTGACAGATTCTTCTGTTAAAATTTCATTTGATTTCTAGCGTAGTATGTGAATGCATGTGCTCAATAGATATTTCTTTGATCGGTAACATTAACATTAGCTAGAGGTATTGATGAAATTAAAAATTAATATTCAGATCTAGATAAGGACAATACTGTTGACTATTGTTTTAAAGATATCTTTAACTTTTATTTATTTTAACCTCTAGTTAATTGGTATTATTAAAATTCTGTAGATTAAAATCCAAGCTGCCAAGATTTGAAGAAATAGCTGTTTATTTTTAAAAATTTTTTAAAGGTTTTATTTATTTATTTGACAGAGAGAGAGAGAGAGAGATCACAAGTAGGTAGAGAGACAGGCAGAGAGAGAGGGGGAAGCAGGCTCCCTGCTGAGCAGAAAGCCTGATGCGGGGCTGGATCCTAGGACCTTGAGATCATGACCTGAGCCAAAGGCAGAGGTTTTAATCCACTGAGCCACCCAGGCATCCTGAACAAATAGCTATTTAAATTACTTTTGCATACATGGTGGGAGTCTAGTTATTGAAGTTGTGTTTTCAATAGAACATGAGGATACATAAGTAGTTTCTCAAATATGCCGAGTATTTGTTTTATTATTGTTGCAATAACATAGCTGTCTAGTGTTGTCTATTGATCCCAGATTATCATTAGCTAGATCCTTATACGTAAAGTTAATGATAACTAATGTTAAATCTTTAAACATGACAAGTATAATAAATCTCAAAATTGAACAAACTATTTTATGTGAGAGAACTTTTGTCTTCTAAATATTTGAATTAATCAATAGACTTTAAAGAACTCCTTAAATAGAGGGGAATGTTCATCTCAAAGATTTTAGATGCATGAGAAAATTTTTATATCAAAGATGAACTAAAAATGTCATTTATATTTTGTTTAACCTACTGTATGTAGAAAAAATTTGGTTTGCTGCTATTTTTCAATAAGAATTCATCATATATGACAATTATGCTAGAGTATAATAAATATATAATAAAATGTAGAGGGCTCTTCTATACATTTTTTTATGTACCCACAGACCCTATTAGACCTCCATAATTCTCTATTCCCACTGCTATTGCCTTAGATTAAAGTGAGTTCAGCTCTCAACTGAATTCTTGTAACAGTCCATTCTACTAGTTCTCAAGTTGCATTGAGTTTTGGCCTGCCACATTTCCTTTTCTATGTGGTAGCTAAGATAATTTTTTTCAAAAGAACATATTTAATCTCCTTACTTTATTGGTTAAATTTCTGTAATGTAAAAATCTGTAACGAATAAGTTCAGGATAAAGTATGAAGTCTTTAATTTTATTTTATTGTTATTTTTTTTCAAACTTCTTAATTTTAAATATAAGGTTTTCTGATTTTTAACCCATGCCTACTTCTGTAACCTCTAAACTTCAGTCTTCCTCAAGAGTATTTTTGAGTGTTTTACTGATTAATTATTCTAATAATTTAGTCCTTGACATTTTCCTAAAACTATTGCTGGTTGATGTTTTGCTGTCATAACCTAGAAAGAAATAAAAATTAGAAGACATACAGGTACCTGATCTTACAAATTTTGTGTTTTGCTGGGGAGATAAATGCATGTATATAAAAAATAACATATATTTTATATATGTATATATGAAACATGTATACATAAAACATGCACATACCTACATACATGTATATATGCATTCATAGTTTTCTTATATGAAATATGTACATAGCATGCATATATATGTACATATGCATGTGCATGTAGACATATTGGGATGGAATATAATATAGACATATAGACACATGCAGTTATATATATTTAAGTACACCATAATTATATGAAAATATATTAAAATTTATTAATAAAATATGGCAATAAACTATTTTTCTTTATTACATGAAATAATTAGATGCCTGTATGTATGTATGTCATAATTATTTAATATAATAACTCTAAGAATGTCATACAAACATTTAAAAAAGCATTTAGGTATATTTAAATTTGTGAAATATTTTATTACCTTTGTCATATTTTAATGTAAACCTTCATGATCTCCTTCATGGACTTTGAACAGGTGATGGATTTATATTGGAGAATCACTATAAGTATTTTGTACAAACTGTTTCCTCTGCCAAATGTTTCTCTTTCCTCCAGTTACCATCACAGTTACATATAGTATGAGATGTCTTTTCCTTCCCTTTGGACCATTACATCTTAGCTTCAATTTCATTTCTCCACTAAGCTTTTCCTAAACTCTCCAAAACTGAATGGTTTCTCACTCTGTTCTCACTGTGTTGCATAGCACTCACTCTTACGCCCATTGTGCATGTGATATATTGTATTGTGTTTTCCCTTATGTTTCTTTTTCCCAGTTCACTTACGATTCTCAAGATCAGAACATGAGTCTTCATTAACAAGATAGTTTTATTGCTGTCTATCATACCCAGGTTCAGGGCAGTTACAAATAAACATTAGTAGATCAATGACCACATCATAATTTCAAATGGTGAATCGAGTTTAGGAGTAGTATGGAAGGTTGATTTACTGAAACCACTTCAGCTTTCTCCAGTTATGAACAGAGATACCCATATGTTTTTCCCTTTGATTCTAGCCTCACTGGGCAAGTGGCAGTTATGCTTTCCTTGGCTTAGAAGGCTAAGGAAAAAAAAAATTCTAACTATGAGGTAGGCATTGTTATAAGGAATAGATAAACCAATAATGCATTTACCTTTACTGTCCTAGAATTTGATTCCTACCTCTTTTAAATAATCAAACACAAAATGTTTGAAATATATATATATATTTTTTAAGATTTTATTTATTTATATGACAGGGGGAGACAGAGAGAGATCACAAATAGGCAGAGGCAGGAAGAGAGAGGGGGGAAGCAGGCTCCCCACCAAGCAGAGAGTCTGATGCAGGGTTTGATTCCAGGACCCTGGCTTTAACCCACTGAGCCACCCAGGCGCCCCTGAATATATATATTTACAACATATTCTATCTATAATACTTGTTACTGCATATAGAATTTTTTTTCTTAAAAAGTACCCTTGAAAAAAAAAAAGTACCCTTGACATACTTCATAACTATACACACATAAACACAACAAAATTTTAGTATTGTAATGACAGGCTTATTTTCAATTTATGAGATGATTTTTGAATGGGAAGTGATGGTTACTTAGATGTCATTTTTATGCACTCTGTCTCCAAAAAAGGTCACTAATATCCATATTTACTATCAAATGAAATAATTTTCAAAAATACAGATATTTTGAATTTTAGGCTGGCTATTTTTATAAATTGTAGATAATATATCATTATAGATCATTAATTTCTGGACTAATTAAAAGAGAAAAAATATTGTCTTCCTATATACTTAAAAACTTTTAGGTTTTTTTGTCCCTCAGTCATAATGTGTGCATTAAATTGGCACTCTATTTTTAATATATAATTTATAAATCTATTTTATAACATCAACATGTTGCATTATACATAAGGCTTCATTGTCTATGTTCAAAATTATAGCTTTCTTTTTCTTAATTTTATTCTTTATTTTTTATCTTAGATGAGTCAAAACAAAGAATTGGAAATAGACTTTAATAAAAGTATTTGGGACACTAAGAAGAAAAATAAGTGCTGGCTAATAGAGTAAATATGAGGTCATACACTGAAATTTGACTGAATTCACTTCAATCTTTATTTGTTTTGTGACAGTAACCACCATATTTCATCTGCGAAAATTGCAGACACTTTCTTCTTATTAAACAGGTGAACTGGAATATTCCAATATTAGATAAAGAATGCTGCCAAGTTAATAGTGAAATCCTTCTTCGTACATAGGTTGATTCTTGACTCTCTTGGGTTTTCAGATTCCAGTCTATGTGACTTGGCTTTTAATATATCATCATTTTCCCTTTATCAAGCATTTTAAATCTTGCTTTCGTTAGAAATCAAGTCAGTGAGTATAAGTTCATGATCCTGAAATAATGCATTTTGAAGTATGGTATTTTTTTCCTCACCTTGAATAAAGTTGTTTTTTGTTTTTGTCTTCTTATCTTTCATCAGATTCACCTCTGTCTTTTTATTGAAGGCACTTATGGAAATACCAGAGACCCTGCTCTCCATCAAACACAGGCAAATAAATTCAGAAAATGAGCCATTGAGGCCTAATTCTTTTCTTCCAGTAGTTTATCACTTTCCACTTCCTAGTACTGGCCAAGTGGGTATTCTACTTCCTGGCTGTGGGGGAGTTTAAAACAAATCAAGTGTTTCCTCAGTATTCTTGGTTGAAAAGGCCAATGGCAAATCTCTATCTTGTTTCTTATAATGCCATCTTTTTTTTTTTTTTTCTTTCAACTCACAGCTTATTTTGCACGTGAGTGCCAGCTTCCTTTTTTAACCAACTCAAAATCTTTCCCAACTGTGCTGTGGGCTTGTGAATACTTCTCCAATTTGTAAATGTCTCTTTGAATTAGCATCTCTCTGTTTGTAATATGTTTGGCCAGAATCAAATATGGCAGGACAAGGAGGGAAATAGGTTCAGCAATAAACCTAATCACCGGTGTACTGAAAAGTCTTGCACATGGTTGATCTTGATCATTGAGAATGAAGTATATTAATGCATATTTATTGAAAAATCTCAAGAACTCATTTCATAGATGCTTGAAAGAAAAGAAAAGCATGTTCTATATTCCAAGAGCATTTACAGAAAAAAAGCAAAATAGAAACTAGCTCTCAACATTTGAAGAATAGTTTCTTGTGAGAAATCTTACTACAAACAGGTTTTACTTTCCATTCTTCGTAGTTACTCAGTCAGAATACACATAGCAGAATCATTGCAAATATTTAAAATGTAAAATTGAGTTTGTCTGTACCCAGAGAGTTGAATGTAGTTGTTATATTTTTGTTTCCGAAGTGATAAATGATAAACTGAACCCAAAAGAGTAGAAATATCAAGGCAATCAGAGCAAATCACTATACTTTAGTATTTTCCCCTGCTATCTCTCCTGTGATTTTCTTAGAGTGTAAATCTACATTTAACTCTCTACATGCCACCCCAGCATACTCAGACCTTGACTAAGAGTACAATGTGTAACTACATGATGTTCATTCTTCAAGAAATATTGTGGAGGAAGAAATCATATTTATCAACGGAGCAGAATGTTGGAGACATGTATTTTATTTTAATTTTCATCCTCATTATCTCTATAATTCACTTATAATACAACCATATTAATTTTTTGATGACTCTAAGATGCAAGAGCCAAAGTCTACTTTGCTCCTGCATTGGCATTTACATGTCTTCATTTGCTTAATCATAATTTTATTTTAAATTATTTTCTATAGTCTTTTAATTATTTTTAAGACAATTTTTTCATTTTTTTGTAACCTGCCTTAATCTCATTATGTAAAAGGCAAAACTGTTAATTATTTACAATTCATTTAAAGATTGGCATTTCTCCTGTCATTGTCTATCATTCTATCTCACCTGTTAACATATTTTACCAACAGACTTTCATTAGTTTTAATGTTATAATTTAATGTCTCAAGGACTTAGTGTGAAGCTAATATAGCTTGTGTCTAAAACACAGAAAAAGTGTTGTAGGTAGGTTGAGGGGAATGTTAAAGGGAAATTGGACAATCTCTCAGTCCCAAATGGAACTCAAGGCTCCAAAAATTCCATGAGGTTCTTTGACAGTACTGTTGAAATCTTCACTGTCACACTTATAAATTTCCTACCTTCTTCTGACCTCAAATGGTCTTCATTTCTGGTTTTGAACTACCTTCGGTGGGATAGTGGATAGTATTTAATCCTAAAGAGAGATTATCATCTGCCAAGTACCAAATAACACATAGTTCCATTCCAAATGGCTAGAACTTGGAATCAAGAATGTCAGAGCAGAGCTCACTCTATCACCACTGATGTCTTTAGTGATTAGAAATATTCATAAATATTCATAAAGGACCTCAAATGGCCAAGTCAAATGCCATATGTTGCATCACCAATTGTTTTTATTGGTATGTATGTATTTGATCAAAGTCATCAGCCCTGATATTGAGGTTACATTCAGACTGGATAAGCTTTAAAGTTTTGCTGAATGATTTGATGGTTTAGTTTCTGTCAGAAGCAAGTCTGAAGCTGATTCATACTGGTGATCCTAAAGGTTCATAGCTAACAACTGATGCTGTGCCATATTTAATTGTGCCCCTAGTAGATCAGGTTGGACAGAATTGCAACCCACTTAGAGATTTGTTTCCTCTTTTTTTTTTCAGCCACCCTAATATTTTGTATTATTTCAAAATGTGATCGGTATGTTGGGATAAATATATCAAAAACATTGGACTTGCTCAGAATATCATAACATTATGTGTAACATGATGAATATCTCCGAAAACAATGCCTGGTGCATAGTAGTGTTTAGTAATAAATGATTATAATGATGATGATGACAATTACATGGACTTTACTTGGTTTACTTTACTTAATTACTTTCATGTAATTATGATTCCCAGGTTTTTCAAGATAATTCAAAACAATGTGAGATGATAGTAAAGCTTTAGTGAAATCAGATATGATTTGGGGTAGAAATAGATGTTAATATAATTACTTCAGAGATAAAAATTTAGACACTAAACATGTAGACAGTTTGTTAGTTTCATTAAATATTTTGACAGATTATCCATAAAAAAGATAACTCAATTATTTCACTTTTTAGTTAAAGAAACTGAAGTTTGTATAGGTTAAGAAACTTATCTGCACTTACTCTAACTGGAAGGGAGAGAGTCAGGTTTCCAATCAGGAGATTTTCAAGCTAACTTCAGTATTCCTTCTACAACAAATTGCTTTATCGTTATGTGTATTATTTTCTAGAAAGTGTGTGTGTGTGGTGATGGTGGTAGGGAATAATGTACATTACATAATTTTTAAATTATATTACCTAACATAAATCTTTTATTTAACATTGAACAGAGTAAAATTCTTTCCTAGAATTTTTGTTTTAAATGTACTTCTACCTCTTTCCCAAATGTTCAAAAAGCCCTAACCATCAACTCCCATTACCTTCAAATATAAAAAACAAATTTCTCATTGCTTTATTATGGAAAACATATTGTCATAAGATCTTATGATGCCTAGTTTTGACATATAAAGCTCTTTTTAAGTTTTTGCAAGAAGCATTATCAATGGCATTTTAGAGCTGCGAACTTACATAAATTCAACATAAGTATACAGTAATCTCATGGCTGAGACAACATAACAAGGCAGCACAGAGGTTCAAAAAAGGAACCCATTTTCTCTTTAGCTTCATGACTACAATTGATTTCAAATGAGGATCGATTAGGAAAATTTAGTTTGCATAAACTTTTCTCAGTTGTCTATGCCTGAGAACTTTGGTTATAAGGTCTTGGCAATGTCGATTTGTATTCATTGAGTCTCAGAATGAGATCTCAGAAAGATCAAAAATTCTACAACAGAAGTGATTGTCAGTTTCACACAATATATAATTTCATATTAGCTAACTTCTAATACTCTTTTCTTCTCTACTTCCACCAAGAAGCTGAGGGGCTGATGCGAGATTCATTTATATGCAGTAAACAAAATGAAATCCTTTCTGCCACTACTCCCATCCTCAAAGAATAGAAGATTGTGGCAGAGATTAATGGTCATGATTAACTCCCTACAGGTTGTGGTTTCATGCCCCGGTGATTATTCTGTCATTATTCCGCATGAGACACATATGCTTTCAGCCACAAAGCCAGACAAGACCAAAAGGTCAAGCTACTTAGTAGCTTGATATTCCCTCATTCTGGCAAGTGTACTGGCAAAAACCATTGCAATTACATAATTAAAGTGTTATCATGGATATATTAGGTTATGCAGTTGAGTCTATTATGAAGAATAATAGACTGAAATCAAGAAATGAAAGCACTATTTTCCTTTAAAGAATAAAGCATATCTACATGATGAATACATTGGACAACTAACTTGGATTAATATTATCAGTAATTTTAAAATCAGCTTTCACCCACTGTGCCCTCCCCATTCTCATTTTGGATTGTTGTGCTTTGTAAATTGTGGATTTTGAATTTCTGTCCATTTCTTTTATTCATGTCTCTTTGTTTTATGTTTTGGAACAATGGGACATTTAGTTTATCAGTATCTCTGCATTTCTTTCTGTTGGTAATGTCATAATTCTTTAAGTTAGTCAATGAGAAAAGGTGCATTTTCTATTACAAAATAGAATGTTCGCCACATTAAATTTTCTAAAACACAAAGAGCAGATCAATTTCTATTTTCTGTCAGGAAATACTTATAAATTTAAAATAAACCTGTTCCTAGGCTTTTCCAAATTCCACAAACAGATTTCTACTAAATATTACTTCAGTTCTTTAGATATTGGTTGGGGCTAGGGTGCCACAGTCTCTCAGCTGCATAGGCGAATGTAGTCAGATTTTGATGCTGCATAGAAGAACTGTACAAATATTTTCCAAGGTAGGAAATTTGAGCAAACTTTCCCTTGCACTTTCATTCTTCAAAAAAAAATTTTTTTTCTTCTAAAGTCTTTTCTGTGCACTGGAAAGAGGACATTGGTTGCATTTTAACTGTTGGCTTTGGTGTCCGTTTAATTCTAGATGTTCAGTATTTGAATTATAAGGCATTTAATTTTTCATGACTTAGCATGTAAAAGATATTACAGCTATAAGACCTTACCCCTCCATGTTGCACCAGTGAGTTTTCTATTTCCTCTAATTCCCTTTATAGTGTGTTTTCATAAAATCATATCTTACAGGAACATCTATTTTGTAATATATTTTTAAATGTGCCAAAGTACTGCTAATTTGTATGGGACAATATGGTTTTATTATATGTGTAAAATTTAAATAATAGAATTCATTACTTTCCCAATTTAAAAAAGTTTTTAAAGGAATATCAACATCATTTAAGAATTTACAACATAGTTATGGAAATCTACCTCTGTTCTCTAACCATTATTATATTGTAATAATAAATATTATGTTGCAATTTAATATAAATGCATACATTTCTGGGAACATAAATATTATTTAACTCCCCTTTAAATGTTTAAATTTCTTAGTAATAAAAAAAACAGGAGCCTAAACCCAAGATGATACAATTTTGCTTGTGAATCAAAAGGGGATTTATTCTAAGGGAGATTTACATTCAGAGTTTTAGTGAAAAGTCAAACTGGAATTCACTGAGAAGTTTCAGAGTTTGAATATTTGGAGTTCATTTAACAGTATAATTCCTAAGCTATTCAAAATGCCATGATTTGGTTACAAATATAAATTAAAGGGTCATTCCATAGGGCTTTGCAATTCAAACTGGGCATAAGATAAATGGTGGGAAAAACCTTTGCATACTGCTACTATCTGATCTCAGAAACGGGGCTGCTCTGGGGCTGATTTTAAAAGTAGAAATCAGGGGCACCTAGGTGGCTCAGTTAGTTGAGCCATCAACTCTTGATTTTGGCTCAGGTCAAGGTCCCAGGGTCCTGGGGTCAAGCTTTGCTTTGGGCTCCTTGCTCTATGGGTAGTCTGCTTGGGATTCTCTCTCTTTCTCTCCCTTGGCCTCTCCCCCTCCCCCTCTCTCTCAAATAAATCTTTAAGAAAAAATAAAAATGAAAAAAGAAAGCAAACATTCATTGATTGTAAAATGGAACATTTTTCATTATTCACATTTGCTACAAGGGTGTGATCCCATACTTATCTATGGCTATTATTATATAATTAAACATTTACTAGTAACCGCCCAGTAGAATTATATGTGCATATACATCTATGCACATGTAAATAACTATATGTATATAACTATATATATGTGACTATGCACACATATGCATATACTCTAACACATACCAGAAAAATACAGTTAAAGAAGGCATTCAAAATTCTAGGAATATTAAAACATATCTGATAACTGGGCTAGTTACTAGACAAGGGCTAGCCTCTTTCGAATGCTGGTTGATTTATAAAGTCAAGTATCTAGCATATCCTTTCAATTCTGTTTAAACCTCTGCCTGTTGAAGAGAAAATTTGGCTGAGTGGGCACCCTGTTTCTACTAATTTCCCTTATTTTTCTGCCCAGGAGTCAGGTGTGGGTTAATGTCATGTAATTTCTTCTCTTTTCTCCACCCTTCATTTATCCTCAACATAAATTTTAATTTATTAGCAATTCAAAAGTTGACCATACCTGTAGTGTCCACATCCATAAGTAAGGGACACATGGCTGGATCAGTTGGGGAAGATGGAAGATGAACATTCCATGGGTAGTGGTTAATCCAGGGCACAATATAGGCAGGCCAGTGGGTTGGTCCTTAGCTAAATGATAAACAGGAAACTACCTAGACATTCTAATGGACTGTGTTAGGTGGTGAGATGGAAAATGAAACATCACATCGTCTTATTCACCTCTGAGAATTTGCAGCTATGACACAAAAGAAAGAAAGAAATTAGACATTTCTGAGCAAAACTGTACTTGTAAATTTACCACACTGTTATGGTTCACTCTAAGACTGTAAGAGAAAGAAAAATCTACAAGATGAACTAAAACCTGGTGCACAGCAGGTCCTGAAACACCAGTAGTTGTCAAAGGACTAGATGGGGGATGGCAACCTCCCCTCCAATGTAAAGGTGACTTGTAGACTTAGACCCATTTAGACCACAGCCAAGGTTCCAACTGGCTGTTTTTATACAGAGGAAAGCTTTCCTATCTTCATGTCCTTCCCCAATATCTTCTATAGCCCTAACAATCAAAAAGACCATACCCATTTGAAGCTAAATAAAGCTAGAACTACTAGAGGCTCCCCTTTGAGTTTCCTGAACTGTTAAATTATAACAATCTAAGTTACCCTCTTACCACTTTGAGGTTCTGCCCTGTCAACTTCCTATAAGTTGAAAGCCTTCTCTGAAACATGTTACATACAGTAATAACTTGCAGTGGCATAGGCTAACTCTGTTTTACCAAGCTCCTCCTTCAACTCCCATTATATCATTTCCTGCCTACTCTTTGAAGCAGCACTTTGGAGCTCCAGCACAAATTCCCCGGTGCTGCTCAGAACTACACAATCAGAAGCATTAGGAAAGTTTAGTCTTGCCAAAACACTTCTCTCACTGTTTTCTTTTAGCTGTTTCCTAGTTAGTATCCACTGAATTCTGAGCTCCCCAGGGGAACAATGGATATGTTCATTCAATATTCAACAAATGGATAGAAGAGTCTTTCTGGCACCAGTGAAATATGAAGGAGAGCAGGAAACTGGTGGCATGGAGTTCATTCTGAGAATTGTTTGACTGTCTACAGTTTTAGTTCTTCTTTCACAGAGGGAAAGAAAAGCTGGAGATTTGTCAAATAGTTTGTTATTGAAAATATCTAACTGTTGGTGATTTTTTTTGGTAATTAGTTTATTTGTTCTTTTTCCTCATTGAAATTAAAACGAGAGAATTTGGTAATTTTTTTTAAAGATTTTATTTATTTATTTGATACAGAGAGAGAGATCACAAGTAGGCAGAGAGGCAGGCAGAGAGAGAGGAGGAAGCAGGCTCCCTGCTGAGCAGAGAGCCCGATGCGGGGCTCGATCCCAGGACCCTGAGATCATGACCTGAGCCGAAGGCAGGGGCTTAACCAACTGAGCCACCCAGGTGCCCCAAATTTGGTAATATTTTATCCAAGAATGGTATAACATTCTAAAAAAAACTATTTCAGGGGTGCCTGGGTGGCTCAGTGGATTAAAGCCTCTGTGTGTCCATTTTGATGGAGGTGTGTCCATTTTGATGTGTGTCCATTTTGATGGAGGACAATTATGTTCTCTTTAAAATACAGTTTATTAATCTATAAAAGGATAGTGGTCCTCCTGAAAAAGCGTGTGTTATCAAAAAATCCTCCTATTAATGAAAATGTTTCACTACTAGGAAAGAAAATACGTGTGTGCCTAGGGATTAGATACTAGATAACTTCAAACTCATACATATTTTTGTCCTGAAAGGGTTTCAATTGAAAAGGATTTTCCAATCTACAGATACATAGTTTAAAACCTAAACATCACTCTGAAAATTCAATATTTGAGCAAATATTGCCTTTATTCAAAACTGTGATGGGTTTTTATTTTTTCTTACAAGAATTAAAGGTCTTTGACATATTCTTCCCACCTATTTTTATGAAAACAGCAGAATGCCATTCAAACTCAATGCTATTTTTGCCCAAGCATCATTTTTTTTGTCCCTCTAAAATCAAACTTCTCCAATCCTTTAGATTTTATAATCAATAAAAAATGGGCTATTATAAATCACTTTCAACAACTAACCAATTGATTATTAGACTATAGAAAATGTAGTATGGAAATTGCTATAGGAAAAATTTCTTTAATCAGCATGTATTGAAAGACTTCCAGTTTTGTTCTTAAAGAATAACTGCTATAAAAATTGTCTTCATGGATTAAAAAATATAGAAAAGTTGACAAAACATATGAGACAGTTGTTTTAAACATTGCACAATAAACAGTACAATACTGAGGAAAGGGAACCAAATGAGGTGAGTTATTTTCTGGGATGCAGTGTAGGACATGGAGGGCAAAACACAGTTCATTCTTCTGGCTGAATTTACAGAGACAAAAGTTAGAATTTGGAGTAATACAGAAGGCCAAAATTTATGGGAAAGATTTCTGGAGGAAGATGCTGCACAGACTTCCAAAAAGATTCACTTTCAACTGTGAGGAAATGCCTGAAGGGTAAGGAAACCACTAGAAATGAATAGTCAAGACATTCACCAGAGTGGGGGGAAAGTTTATGATACCAGCAGTCAGAAGGAGAGGCCTTAGTTATAGACTTGCAGAAACTCTTCTCATAAAGGGGGACTAATGCCCTCCTTCCTGCAAAAATCTAATCTTCACACATCCTAATCCCTGGTGTTATGTTATACAACAAAATGTCATTACAGGTAGAAATAAGATTACAGACTTTAAACTAGGGAGAACAGCCTGGATTATCCAAGTGAACTACATGTAATCACATAGGTTTTTAAAAGTAGAAGAGGAAGGCAGATTGGCCAGGAGAGATGTGGCAGTAAAGGAAAAAGCTGGAGACATTCTAAGCATGAGAGGCTTTGACCTGCTATTGTTGGCTTTGAAAATGAAGGAAAGGGGTCAAAGCATGAGTCAAGAAACAAAGTTGGCTTCTTAAAAGCTAGAAACAATCTTTAGTCAGCAGCCAATAAGTAATCAGAAACTCAGTCCTACACCCTCAAGGAATTGAATTCTGCCAACAAAATGAATGATTTTTCTCTATTTGTTGAGATTTAGTACTATATCTTAGTGTTATCGAAGATCGTTTTCTTAGTCCTTTTATTTTTAGACAGTATATTTTTAACAATTTTGCATCTCTTAGTAAAAAAGTTTGTAAAACAAGAGTGAGACAATAAAATTTTATCATGGAGTTCTGACCATAAAAGGTAAGCTATAGTTAGAGCGAAGTGCAAAGTGCAAGGCTCAAGAACAAAATAATCAAGGGATGCCTGGGTGGCTCAGTTGGTTAAGCAGCTGCCTTTGGGTCAATATCCCAGGACCCAGGGATCTGACTCCTTCATCAGCAGGGAGCTCACTTCTCCTTCTGCCTCTGCCTGCCACCCTGCCTGCTTGTGCTCTCTCTCTCTGACAAATAAATAAATAAAATCTTAAAAAAAGAACAAAATAATCAAAAAATTAATGTGTATTTACAATAAACTAATAAAAAGCTCAGTATATTAATGGTATGTTCAATTTTCTATTTGGGTTTTATTAATGTATTTTTAGAAGAAAAAGGAAAAGAAGCATAACATGTACTACTTAAGGCCTGTAAGATATGGCATAAGGTTAAAAAAAAAATATCTGGGCTACTTTGTTCCATAAAGAAAGACTGATAGCTAATTTTACTAAAACTCTCAAAGGTTGGACTACTTCTCTTTATTCCTTCTTTCATTCCTCCTTCCTTCCCTTCTTCCCTTTCTTCCTTTTTTTCTGGTCTATTAAAGAGGAGTGAAAATTTATTCTAATGTCCTATAGTAGATGAAGAAGTTACTGACAGTAATGGTGCTGAAGGTGAGAGTGTGGAGTACAAAGAAAATAAAATTTTAATTAAGGGCAGATCTGTTAAGATGAAAATCATCATGGCTGTTTGAACAATTTAGTTTTCAGTCATGAAAAAAACTGGGTTTTTAAAAATAGAGTAAAAAGGGCCCCTGGGTGGCGCAGTTGGTTGAGTGACTGCCTTCGGCTCAGGTCATGATCCCGGAGTCCTGAGATCGAGTCCCACATCGGGCTCCCAACTCCATGGGGAGTCCGCTTCTCACTCTGACCTGCTCTCTCTCACTCTCTCTCTTTCCTAATAAATAAATAAATAAAATCTTAAAAAAAAATTAAAAATAAAAATAGAGTAAAAAAATCACCTTTATCTACTCACAAATGAGTAGATATTAAATATTGCCCTCATGAATTATTGACAACAATATTTGTACACATACCATGTGTTTTGTACTTCTACTTTAGAGTTTAGATAAATACATACACTCTCCATTTCATGTATTATTTGATTATAATTTAATGATCCTCCTTATGTAATATCAGAGTACTAAATTTAGTACCTTTAGATATCAAGCTCTATTTGAGCAAAAAATATTTTTAACCTAAACCCTCTTATGTCGCAATTTTATGTATATACTAAAGGATAACCATATCATGCATAAGCTAATATCAACTTAAAAGTAGTTCAGATTACAAAGTCTTAAAAATTGTTTTTCATTGTATTTACTAAATAGAAGTTTATGTGCTGCAATTTTGGCAAACAATTGGAAATGAATGATATAAAATCTTAACATCTAAAGTATACCACATATTTAAGATGTTTTTCTTTTTTTTTAAAGTATCCTTCTTTCTTTTTTTTTTAAGATTTTACTTATTTATTTGACAGAGAGAGAGAGATCACAAGTAGGCAGAAAAGCAGGCCGAGAGAGAGGAGGGAGCAGGCTCCCCACTGAGCGGAGAGACTGATGCGGGGCTCCATCCCAGGACCCTGAGATCATGACCCAAGCTGAAGGCAGAGGCTTAACCCACTGAGCAACCCAGGCGCCCTAAGATGTTTTTCTTTATAAAAATGTTGAAACATGAATAAGGATTTAAAATTTTATGTATATGTGTCACATGGATAATACCTTTACAAATGTTAAACTATGATTAGGGCCTCAAAACTTTTTTATTATTATGAAAATTACTGATATTTTAGGACAAAATATGGACACTTAAATTTTTGTACAGATATTGGTAACATCAGCAATATAAATTTCTGATTAATATAAAATTCTGATGAGGCACTATTTATTGTGTTAATTCTAACAAGAATAGTGCTTTGGAAAAATTTTGTAGAATAAAAATGAAAGATGAAGTCAGTATATAAAACAAAATCGCATACCTATGTAGATGAAGAAAATAAGATATTTATACCAATTTTTGTAAGGTTAAAAGGATAATAAATAAAATATCCCAGTAAAAAGGATGCAATACCTTCTGAATATCATGAAAATGCCAATAATGTTGATGATGAACTTATAACCATAAATAGGAGGTGATAATTTATTTAGACTTTGTTTCAGTGTAGCGAATATTTTACTCCTTCTACTCATTTGATTTACCGATCTAAAATCAGAAAATATTTCTGTATTTATTTAAATAAAACTAATGCTCAGCTGATCTGACTACTTAAATGAAAAACAAGACAAAACAGAACATTTTTCTGTGTGTCCACTGCTTGCTCAGGAAAAGCAACACAGTTTTCAGATGTAGTGAAAGAGGTTTTTTCCCTTCCTCTAAAGAGTGTATTAGTTTGCTAGAACTATTGTGGTCCATACACTGGGTGACTTAAACAACATAAGGTTATTGACTCATAGTTCTGGAAGATAGAAGTCTGAGGTTAAGATATTGGCAGGGCTGGTTCCTTCTAAAGGCTGTGAGAGAATCTGTTTCATGCTTCTCTCCTAGCTTTTAGTGGTTTGCTGGTAATCTTATGAGATCGTGGCTTTTAGAAGAGTCACAGTGATCTTCCCATCAATTTTTCCTTGGCTGCCCTTCTCTTTCGGAACTTTACCTTAATACAAGGACATTTGTCTTACTGGATTAGGACCCAACCTAATGACCTCATTGAACTTGATTACCTCTACAAACAACGTATCTCTAAATAAGGTTACATTCTGAAATACTTAGGTTAGTATTTTTACATATGAATTTGGGAAGACCCAATTTAACCCACAAGAGAGAGTTTCAAGTTTCTGATAGAAAATATTACTTGTGGGGACCTGGGTGGCTCAGGCTCAGGTCATGATGCCACAGTCCTGGGATTGAATCCCACATCAGGCTGCTTGCTCGGTGGAGAGTCTGCTTCTCCCTCTGCCTGCCACGTCCCCTGCTTGTTCTCTAGCTCTCTCTCACTGACAAATAAATAAATAAAATCTTTAAAAATATTATTCGTAAAAAACATTACTACAAAGTTGCATAGACTCTACACAATATAGAACAAATTGAATAATATGAATGCGATAATTCATGGTTAACTAAGCAAATAATTATTATAAAAATTGTTAGAAGTCCTGAGATTTTTAATTGTTGAAGAATTTAATGGTAATGAATTATCAAAAAAAGCTACTGGAAGAAAAAGACTTAGAAATATCATGGGCATGGGGCACCTGGGTGGCTCAGTGGGTTAAGTTCTGATTCTTAATTCAGGCACAGGGTCCTGAGATGGAGCATTGTGTTAGCCTCCCAGCTGGGCATAGAGATTGCTTAAGAATATGTCTTGCCCTCTGCCTCTCCCCCACAGCTCATGCATGTTCATACTCTCTCTCTGTTTGTCCCATATCTATATCTATATCTATATCTATATCTATATCTATATCTATATCATCTATATATCTATATCTATATCATGGGCATACTGAAGCATTCTTAGATAAGAAGCAATAAAAAGTTAGATTATAGGGATGCCTGGGTGGCTCAGTGGGTTAAAGCCTCTGCCTTTGGCTCAGGTCATGATCTTAGGGTCCTGGGATCCAGCCCCACATTGGGCTCTCTGCTCAGCGGGGAGCCTGCTTCCCCTTTTCTCTCTGCCTGCCTCTCTGCCTGCTTGTGATGTCTCTCTCTGTCAAATTAATAAATAAAATCTTAAAGAAGTGAGATTATAAAAAAAAGTAAGATAAAAAATGAGGATTATCTTGATTGGGCCTCTGACCTTACTTGTCTTCAAAAATAATGTTACAGGTTATAGAACTAGAGGAAGATTTATTAATGGCAGCCATGAGCTTGAGAGTTTTGATTTAAATACTGTAATGTAAGAAGGCTCTTGAGTTCAAGAGCAATATGATAAAAATGTTTGTGGAAAATTACTGTAGAATTAGGTTTAAAAAAAAAAGAAACTTAGAAAAGTTAGGCAACTGTATCAATTAAACAGGGGTTAGTGACTCTTTAGAGTGCCTAAAGAAGGACAGAATAGCTCTAGATACAATGTCAATACTTGAGAATAAGAAGGACTTAAAATCTGAAACCTGAAGAGGGGATGGAGGAGGGTGGGTATTTGTAGGTATATATAAAACACACACACACACACACCCCAAATATGCAAGTAATGAATACTGTATTGAAATCATGCTACTTTAGGTAGAACATTCACTCTCTTTTTCTTTTCTAAGTTCATTATTGGTGAGTGAGTGAGAGGTAGTATCCAAATCCTTTGCCCCTTTTTTCCCATTAAACTTCCAATAGAATTTTATAAATACAAAGGTACATTTGAGCAAGAGAGTTTTAGAAGTTAGACCTAGAAAATAGCTGAATTATAACATTCTAAAGTGACAACTATTGCCTTTTCTTATTCTCACTAACAAAAGACTCCCAGGCTTTACTTTAAATTTAGAGAATGATAAATTCTGGGTTTGAAAACTTTCGAGTTATAAAATATTGCCTGTATGTGAGAGAACAAATGAACACTTATGATCCTACCACAGTATGTACTTTGTGTGTGTGTGTGTGTTTGTGTGTGTGCATGTAGTGGGGTGTATATATAATAATTGAGGTATAGATTTACACCATACCTTACCTTAGATGGTAAATACAATTATTTTACCTTTTGATGATCTAGTTTTCTTCATAAATCCACTTGTTAATTAGTTGGAGAAATAATTTCATTAAAATGACCAATCCAAATTAAGTTTGTAAGATAAACTAAGTTAAACAGTCCTTTTTGGTTACAATATAGGTAAGAAACTCTATCTCCTAAGGTTGCAGGCTGTCCAGCCTCAGCTGGATCCTTCCCTCTTTCCATTGTTCTTTCTGTGAATTTCAGGATGGTAGAGGGAGAAGTATACTTATGCACGGTCATTGGAAACAGTGAGGGTCCTGGAGCATGATGTCCTCTGCCCCTTGCAGTCTCCAGGGTATCACTTTCCTGCCTAAAGATCTTTGTGGCTAAATATTGTGGCTAGTGTCAGTCCCCTATGGATAGATCCACAGGATTCTAACCTGAATTGAACTTCCCTCAGCAGCTGCTGACATTGTAGACCCCTAGAGGTTTGGCTTTGGTGACCATCAGACGTGTAACATCGTGGGAAATCACTTAGCAATATTCCATAAAAATAACATCTCACTCCTATGGTGAATCTATCTGGCGAATTCCCCAGCCATAAATAATTTTAGGTCTTTCTGGGATTCCCCCCAGAACAGGGTGTCTTTATGACATTAAATCTTGGAGTTAAAATCACAAAGTTTCAGTCTGACCATCTGTGTCATTAGTTTTGTTGCTTCTCACTTTGCTGCCTTCAAATTCTCAAATGGAGAACAGGTTCATGCAACACTACCAACCCTCAGGATCTCTTCAATCATCTGATGAACGTGGCCTTCTCTGCAGGCAAGGGCATAGAGAAGAAAAACATACTCTTAGTTCTGGCACTTTTATTGTCTTCTATTCCTCTTTTCTTCTTCTTCCCATCATTCTCAGAGCCTCCTTTTGACTTGCAACAGCAGACCATTTCTGATTAGCCCGGAGCTCTATGTTCCACATGAAGAAAACATACAGGCTTTAGACTTTTAAGTCTGGTTGTTGGGAGATTGGAATGGCAATGGGATCCTCTCTTCCAACAGTACTTGTTTCCTCACATCTTACTATTAAATCCTACTTTTCATGGGGTAAAGCTGAGTTTTATCAGCTTTTTACTCTTGGGAGCTTTTCCCTAAAACTCTAAGTCACCACTAATCCTAGCCAGCTAAGTACAGAGGGTTAGTTCCATGCTTTGAAACAATGAAAGCAAATTCATTTAAAAAAATTATAAGGGCACCTGTGTGGCTTAGTCAGTTAAGCATCTGCCTTTGGCTCCGGTCATGATCCCAGGGTTCTGGGCCCTACATGGGGCGCCCTGCTCAGCAGGGAGTCTGCTTCTCTCTCTCCCTCTGCTCATCACTTCACTCATGCTCATTCTATCAAGTAAATAAGTCTTTTTTTTTTTAAATATTGTATTTATTTGCTTGACAAAGAGAGAGAGAGATCACAAGTAGGCAGAGAGAGAGCGGGAAGCAGGCTCCCTGCTGAACAGAGAGCCCGATGTGGGGCTTGATCCCAGGACCCTGAGATCGTGACCTGAGCTGAAGGCAGAGGCTTTAATCCACTGAGCCACCCAGGCACTCCTCAAATAAATAATTCTTTAAAAAAAATTTTTTTTACGTATCTACATATAGTACTATATATACAGAGTTAAAACTTAGCAAAACATGTGGTAGCCAAAAATAACACTGTGTAAAATTCTGGATCACTACGTAGATTAATGAAACCCATATTTTTCATGGTAGTCTAACCAGTCACAAAACATACAGATGTCAAGTTAGCATAAATTGTGTCCAATTGATCATACATTTAAATAAAGAAGTTTCAAATAACCACCACACAGTTATCACCTTCTACCCCTACTCCAAGAAAAATAGATTTTAGCTAGTCTTTTTTTTTTTTTTTTTTTTTGAGAAATGAGTAATACAGACAAAGGAGCCAATGGACAGTTCTAGCATAATCAACATACAGGCAAAACCACAATACGTACATGCTATATAGAAATTGTTGTAGAGGGGCTCCTGGGTGGCGCAGTTGGTTGAGCGACTGCCTTCAGCTCAGGTCATGATCCCGGAGTCCCAGGATGGAGTCCCACATCGGGCTCCCAGCTCCATGGGGAGTCCGCTTCTCACTCTGACCTTCTCCCTTCTCATGCTCTCTCTCACTCTCTCTCTTCCCTAATAAATAAATAAATAAAATCTTTAAAAAAAAAAAGAAATTGTAGATATGGTTATGATTACGGACATTTAGTTTTTATTACAATAATCTTCCCTTTCTTTATAATATCCGTTTTGGAATTTCTATGCTTACAAATGAAACTTCTACTCTATATCTGCACAAATCAATTTTGCCTGCACTCAAAACCTGTGCTCAACTGCTTGATACCAGTTTATTTTTAAAGATCTAATGCTCTGAAAAATTAGTTAATATTCAGGTAATGTAGAATGAAGACAGTCTATAAAAAAGAGGAATGACTGATTTAGGCAGTCCTGCCTAAATAACTGTCTTAATGAGTGTTATATTTAACTTACTGAACCTTTTGTTCATTTTCTCATCTATTAAATGGGTATATGTGCATTGGCCCTAAGAGACTATTTTAATAGTAACTGTAACACATGTAAGATTCTTAGCACACTGTCTCCCTCAGCTTAGCTATTTAACACATGAGAGCAATATTACTATTAATGAAGCCATTCTACTTTCTCAAGAACAAATGCATAAAAATTATTTATCAAAGTTCAAAGACAGAAAGACATTCAGATATTCTAGCTATGAAAATTCATAGCCACTAATAAGTAATTTTAAATTACTATTTCAAATGTGTTTTTTTTTAAGTTAGGGAAAATACTTGAGAAATGCAATTTAATTCTTAAAAATATAGAAAGCTACTTTTTTAATAAATTAAAGACTATTAACCAAAATTTCAAAGTGAATTGTAAGATGTGCTGATAGACACCAAGTTCTTTAAAGCTGACCATTTTCTCCATCTCGCTGTGTTACTCATCTCCTCTCCAAATCTGTCCACCCAATTTAACAGCGACTTCCTCAAGTAAGCACTCTTTAAAATGCTATTTTTTTTTTACTTACCTCATGCAGCTTCATAGTTTGCTTTTAATTTAAAAAGAACTAGGTCAGTGAAATGGCTTATTTTGATCTGTTTTAAAAGGTAAAAAATATTTCTCGGTTCACCACTTACCCTAGATAAATAAAAGAAAAAAAAGAAATAAAAGAGAATCTTTGACGTTATCTCCATCAGTTGAATTAAATGTATCTGTGGTGGTAAAGGAAGATATTAATACTTCTGTTTTTATTTTTATCTTATAAAAATAGAGAAATAAGTGCTTAATTTGTCTAGATTACCATTCATGCCTTCCTGGCTCCTGTATTTCCTATGGTCACATTTTCTGAATGGTACTCCAGGATTCCAAAAGGAGGGGAGACTCCACAGAGGGTGCTTGCCAGAGGCCTCTCTCATTCATTCTCCATCAACATAGTGAAATAGTAGAATTTCTGTACTGTATGGTATGTGGGTTTATGATGATTTCTCCAAATGGAGTTAGCTTATGTAAATGTTATAAAATTAATAGTAACTTCAAGATTCTTGCAAAGAGGGGCACCTGGGTGGCTTAGTGGGTTAAAGCCTCTGCTTTCGGCTCAGGTCATGATCTCAGGGTCCTGGGATTGAGCCCTGCATCAGGCTCTCTGCTCAACAGGGATCCTGCTTCCCCCTCTCTCTCTGCCTGCCTCTCTGTCTACTTGTGATCGCTCTCTCTCTCTCTCTGTCAAATAAATGAAGTCTTTAAAAAAAAAAAAAGATTCTTGCAAAGGAACTTTAGAATAACAATAATGCTAATAAAAAATAAAGACAATTGTCTTTCTGTTAGAAGCTTTTCATCAGTTACACTGTAATGTTTTTAAAAATCTAGTAAGAATTCAGCTACTTTAAATAAATAAATGTACCCATTTATATGTTATATGTGTATATAAATATATATTATATATGCATATATATACACACATATATATTTTGGAATGGGAATTTATTATCAACTTCAAGTATATACTATTTCTTGAAATATTAGTAACAGTATGCATATTTTATAAAGATGTAGCTGTAAGTACAGCAGAGATAAATATGAAAGAAATATATTCTTTAAGATTAGAAACTGCTATCCTCCATGATTTCCAAATCAATTGATTAAAAAATCATTGATTTTAATGAAAAATATGAGTTAGGGGTAGCTGGATGACTTGGTCAGTTAAGCATCATACCCTTGGTTTCAGGTCAGGTCATGATCTCTGGGTCCTGGGATCAAGCCCTGCATTGGCCTCTGAGTTTAGCCAGGAGTCTGAATCTGCTTCAGTTTCTCTCTCTCCCTCTCTCTCTACCTCTCCCCACTCTCAAATAAATAAAAGAATCTTTTAAAAATATATAAATTAAAAAGGCACATATATGGGGACAGTTCAAGATGGTCACATAAGAAAATTCTGAACTAGCTATCTCCCACAGACACAGCAGATCTATAGCTACATATAGAACAAGTCCCTCTGAAAAAAGGTGAAAACTAGCTGACAACTTCACAATAAGGAACAAAAAGGCCACATCAACACTGGTAAGAGAGCTAAACATGCGGTATTACCCAAAACTCTACCCGTGGCACAACAACTTACAAGCAGAAGGAATTTCACAAATATGGAGCATATTCTTGAGGAGTGAGGACACCGCAAACCTTAGGACCTGTACCAGGGAGATGAGGGGTTCAACATCAGACTAGACAAAGCAAAAGAAAAGATCAGTGTCCTGGACATAAGGCAGTGGAATTCCACCCAGAGCAGCAAAAAGAAAAAAATAACTTAAAGAGGTGAAGATGGGACCTATAGGACAACATCAAGCAGAAGAATATTTGCATAAAAGGGTCCCAGAAAACAAAAAGAGAAAGAAAGGAATAGCAAGCAAACATATTTGAAGAAAAAATGGCTGAAAACTTTCCTTTCCTAACCTGGGAAGGAAAAAGATGTTGGAGTCCAAAAAGTTCAGTGTTAAAAAAAAAAAAAAGGGCGCCTGGGTGGCTCAGTTGGTTAAGCAACTGCCTTCAGCTCAGGTCATGATCCCGGAGTCCCGGGATCGAGTCCCACATCGGGCTCCCAGCTCCATGGGGAGTCCGCTTCTCACTCTGACCTTCTCCCTTCTCATGCTCTCTCTCACTCTCTCTCTTTCCTAATAAAGAAATAAATAAAAAATCTTTAAAAAAAAAGATTCACCCCAAGATATATTATAATTAAAATGTTAAAAAATTTAAATATAAATAGAGAACCATAAAAGCAGCAAGAGAAAACCAACTTGTTCTGTATGATAGAGTCCACATAAGAATATTCAGACTTTTACAGCAGAAACTTTGCAGACCAGAGAAAGTGGTATGATATGTTGAAAGTGCTGAAAGCATAAGCTTCCAACCAAGAATACTCTACTGGGCAATGTTATCATTCAGAACTGAGGAAGAAATAGAGTTTCTCAGGCAAGCAAAAGCTAAAGGTGTTCACCACTGCTAAACAGGCCTTATAAGAAATGTTAAAGAGACTTCTTTAAGCTCTCTCCCCCAAAGGGTATTAATTAGTAACAAGAAAATGTATAAAAATTAAAATCTCACTGGTAAAATAAATCTACAGTAAACATAATGAAGTAATCACTTGCAGAGCTAATATGAAGATTATAAAACCAAAGTAGTAAACTTAAACATAACTACAATAATTAGTTAAGGGATATAGTTAAAAAATAAAAAAGATATAAAATGTGACATAGAAAATGTAAATTGTGAAGTGCAGGAGTAAAATGGTGTTTTAGAATGTGTTCAAAGTTAACTGCTTATCAACTGAAAATAGACTGATACATAGAGAGAGAAACTTATATGTAAGCCTCAGAGTAACCACAAAGCAAAAACTTACAGAAGATAACTAGAGATAATGGGAATGAAATCTAAACAAAGAAAAGCATCAGACTGCAAGGGAAGAGAACAAGAGGAGAAGAAAGGAACAGAGAGGAACTAAAAAACAATTAGAAAAAGATGCAAAGGTAAAAAATACATGCCTATTTTATTTTATTTTATTTTATTTTATTTTATTAAGATTTTCTTTATTTGACAGAGAGAGATCACAAGTAGGCAGAGAGGCAGGCAGAGAGAGAGGGGGAAGCAGGCTCCCCACTGAGCAGAGAGCCCCATGTGGGGTTTGATCCCAGGATCCTGAGATCATGACCTGAGCTGAAGGCCGAGGCTTTAACCCACTGAGCCACCCAGGCACCCCTACCTGCCTATTTTAAATGTAATAGACTAAATCCTCTAATCAAAAGACATAGTGTGGCTGAATTAATGAAAAAAAGAAAAGAAGAGCCACTGATATGCTGCCTAGAATAGACTTACCTGGGATATAAGGACCTGCCAAGAGGGGAAGTGAAGTGATAGAAAAAATGTGTGCATCGTGGAACACTACCTCAAAAACTAATGATACACTGTATGGTGACTAACATAATAAATAAATGATAAATAAAGAAAAAGGAAAAAAAAATGTGTCCTGCAAATGGAAACCAAAAGAAAGTTGGAGCAGCTATACTTATATCAAAGTAGACTTTAAGGGACGCCTGGGTGGCTCAGTGGGTTAAGCCTCTGCCTTCGGCTCAGGTCATGGTCTCAGGGTCCTGGGATCGAGCCCCACATCGGGCTCTCTGCTCGGCGGGGAGCCTGCTTCCCCTTCTCTCTCTGTCTGCCTCTCTGTCTACTTGTCATCTCTCTCTCTGTCAAATAAATAAATAAAACCTTTAAAAAAAAGTAGAGTTTAAAACAAATACTATAATAAGACACAAAGCTGGGCATAAATAGTGTAAGGGGTAAATGCTGCAGGAAGATAATAACATTTGTAAATATATATGCACTTAACATAAGAGGACCCAAATATGTAAAACAACTATTAACAGACACGAATACAATAATATTAGGGGATTTAATACCCCACTTATATCAATGGATAGATTACACAGAAAGAAAGTCAATAAGGAAACATAGGCCTTAAACAACACATTAAACCATATGAATTTAATAGATATATACAGAACATTCCTCCAAAAACAGCAAAATAAACATTGTTCTCAGTGCACATGAGACATTCTTTAGGGAGATCATATATTAGGCCACAAAACAATCACCACAAATTTAAAATACTGAAATCATATCAAGCATCTTTTCAGACCACAATGGTACAAGAAAGAAAATCAATCACAAAAAAAAAAAAAAACCAAAAAAACTAGAAAATTTACAGATATGTAGAGATTAAACAGTATACTACTGAGAAGTCAATGAGTTAATGAAGAAATCAAATGGAGGGAAATTTCCTTAAGATTTTTACCAATAGTCATTGCCAGAACAATTAAATAAGAAAAGGAAATAAAAGGCATCCAAATTGGAAAGGAAGAATAAAACCATCACTATTTGTAGATGACATGATATTATATGTAAAAAACCCTAAACACTTCATCAAAACCAAACCAAAACAAAACAAAAACCCTGTTAGAAATAATAAAGTTAGCCAATTTGCAGGATTTAAAATCAATTACAGAAATCCATTGCACTAATAATAGTATAACAGAAAAGAAATTAAGAAAACAATTGTATCAAAAAGAATAAAATACTTAGGGCATAAATTTGACCAAGGAGGTGAAAGACTTGAAAACTAAAAGATACTGATGAAGGATATTGAAGATGAAACAAATAAATGGAAAGATATTCCATGATCATGGATTTTAAGAATTGATATTATTAAAATATCCATGTTGCCCAAAGCAATCTCAGTGCAATCCTAATCAAAATTTCAATGGCATCCTTCACAGAAATAAATAATCCTAAAATTTGTATGGAACCACAAAAGATCCTGAAAAGCCAAATCAATCTTGGGAAAGAAAACAAAGCTGGAGGCATCACACTTTCTGATTTCAATGATGTTACAAAACTATATATTCAAAAGAGTATAGAGTTGGCATAAAAAGACACATAGATCAATGAACAAGAATAGAGAGCCCAGACATAAACTCACATACGATGATGGAGGTATAAATATTCACTGAGGAAAGGACATTTTTCAGTAAATGATGTTGGGAAAACTGGACACCTACATGCAAAATGAATCTGGACTGCTATCTTACATATATAGATATATATCTATATAGATATAGGTATAGATATATCTTATAAGACATCTTATAAAATTCCTAGGAGAAAACATAGGTAGTAGTATCATTGACATTGGGTCATATTTTTTTGAATCAGATTCTATAGGCAATGATAACAGAAGCAAAAATAACAAATGGGACTACTAAAAGCTAAAAAGCTTCTGCACGATGAAGGAAATCATCAACAAAATAAAAAAGGCAACCTACTGAATGGGAGAAGAAATTTGCAGATCATATAACCAATAAGGGATTAACATCCAAAATAGGTTAAAAAAAAAGTCATTCAACTCAATAACAACAACCAACCATCCAATTCAAAAAAAGAATGGACAGAGAATCTAAATAGATATTTTCCAAAGAAAACATACAGATGGCCAACAGGGACATGAAAAGATGCTCGACATGGCTAATCATCAGGGAAATGCAAATCAAAACCGCAATGAGATGTCATCTCATACCTGTCAGAATGGCTGTTATCAAAAAGGCAAGAAATACTAAATATTAGTGAGAACGTGGAGAAAAGCGAATCCTCTTGTGCCTTCAGTGGGAGAGTGGGCATAGCCACTATGGAAAACAGTATAGATGTTCCTTAAAAAACTAATAATAGAACTGCTACATGTTCCAGAAATTCCACTTCTAAGTATTTATCCCAAGTAAATGAAAACCCTACATTGTAAGGTTATTTGTGCCTCTATGTTCACTGTACTATTAGTAATAGTCAAGGTAAAGGAACAACTGAAATGTCTATTGATAGATGAAGGGATAAAGGAGACCTGGTATATATTTACAATGGAATACTAGTCAACCATAAAATAGAATTAAATCTCGCCATTTGTGACAACACGGATTGATCTAGAAGGCATTACAATAAGTGAAGTAAAAAAGTGAAATAGAGAAAAAGACAATAAGGCATCATTTAACTTGTGTGGAATCTAAAAAACAAAACAAATGAACAAAAGCAAAACTAAACTTATTGGTATAGAAAACAGATGGGAGAGGGGACAAAGGGTGGGCTAAACAGGAGCAGATGGACATCATGGGGATGTAATCTACAACATGGTGCCTATAGTCAACGATATTGTATTGCGTATTATGTAACAATATATGGAAATGGGGACATAGGACTTATTGCGGGGAACATTGCACAATAAATACAATTATTGAATCATTACATTGTACACCTGAAACTAATATGTTATGTCAATTATACCTTAGTTTTATTTACTTTTTAAAGATTTTATTTATTTATTTGAGAGAGAGAGAGAGTGAGAGAGAGCATGAGAGGGGAGAAAGTCAGAGGGAGAAGCAGACTCCACACAGAGCTGGGAACCCGATGTGGAGCTTGATCCCAGGACTCCAGGATCATGACCTGAGACGAACGTCGGGTTGCTTAACCAATGGAGCCATCCAGGAGCCCCAATTATACTTTAGATTTAAAAGAATGACTTTAATTAAATAGTACTTTTAGTAAAAAGTGGTAATTGTTCAGTCTATGAATATGTACTTGAATCTGGGAGATCTGTAACTTATTTATTATGTAAGGAACAGAATTTGGAATGAGCTTTATCTTTTCTTAACCAAGGTTTTTAAAACTATAGCAAAGAATCAAATTTGCAAACCACTACTACTGCACTGTAGTGAGAAGTAGCACTTTAGTGAAGTTAAAAATAATTTTCTATGATCCTAAGTAACATTGTTTATAATCAGATTTTTTCAAATGCATTGAATAGGTAAGGAAAGCTCATTTTATATAGGTGGAATACCATAATAATTCATAAAATTTCAATACAAAGAAGGTGAATTCCTAAGTAAAACTATATAAATTTACCACAACTAAGCCTGTCCATATATACCAATGTTCGTTCTTTTCTCCCTCTTTATTTTTCTCCCCCCTCCCTGTATCTTTCATGTACAGGCAAACACACATTTTTTTTTTTAAAGAATAGAAATATTTGGCATTTAAGGGTTATAATACCTGCCAATGTTTTCATAGTAGTATTCTAAGATAAAATAGATTATTTGATATAAATTAATTTCCTTGTTTACATTACATTGAATGGTAAGCTGTGGTTCAACTTATCACTATAATACTTATGATGTGAGGGATCCAAGCATGGGTAGATCTAAACTCAGAACTGCAGAGGTTCAGCCCGCAGCCAGCTACCAGAGGGAAAGAAATGCCCAAGAACATGCTTATTTCTCAGCCAGCATTCTTCACAATTTATAGACCGATTAAAATGTCAGTTCAGCTGATGACAAAGAATAAGACATTTGCCAAAGGAATGCATGAGCAAACCTGCTTTCAGCAAACATTTTTCCTTAAAATAAGTAAAAATTAAAGTTTTTAGCGGCATACCACTTGAAAAGTGATCAAAATGAGATTGCAAAGATAGTGACTGTCTTGCACCAAGATATACCACATTAAATAGCTGTGCAGAGAAATGAACTTCAGTATATTAAAATGAGGAATTTTGAAAATGTTCTTAGTTAAAATCATACATCTTGTGATTTCATGTCACGCATGAAAACAAGGCAAATTGGTACTTCAAAGAAGGTAAAACATAAGAAATTGGATTCATTGGTTGTATATTAATCACTATTGAGTTAGAAGTCATACTCAACAGAATTATTGATATGACTGTGAGTGCTTTCATTTTTATTCCTCAACATGCTTTACACAAGAGTTACAAATGTGCGCACATAAATTAGAAATAAGATTCTTTTAAATCATGAATCATGTCTATAATGAAAAACACTTCATGAAAGGTTTGAGTCTTATCCTAGAACATCTGTTCAGAAAGGGATTTTTTTTAACATTAATTTATTGGTCCCGAAAGGTTCTAGAAACGGAGAATAAGGTATTCTCTTGCCTTTAGGGAAGGATATAACATTTCAGATTCATCTTATGTTGCCTAACATTAATATTACTCAACTTTCAAATGAAAAGAAACTCCATCTGGTTCCCTTTGGATAATACATATATTATCTTCACTATCATAAATATGCAAGGACTTTGTTGATTAAGCACTATATTCAGAAGCAGTGAACCATAATTACAGACAAGACACATAACCCCCAGTTTAACCAGTCCTTATCTTTTTCACTTACATAACATATCAACATATATTTATTGAGTACTTTTAATAGTAATTGCTGGGCAGACTAAAAGGAGCCTAAAGCCTGGTTATTGATGGCAAATGGCTTGGACGCTTTATTAGTTTTCTAAGGCTGCTGTAACAAACGGCTATAGATTAGCTAGGTTAAGCAACAGAAATTTATTTGCTCATAGTGCTGGAGGGTGGAAGTCCCAGATCAAGTTGTTGGCAGGTTTGGTTCCTCTGAAGGCCTCTCTGGCTTGCAGAGGCCTGCCTTCTTGCTTCCTCCCATGCTTCTCTCTCAGTCTATGCATGTTTCTGGTGTCTCATGCTGTATCCAAATGGCCTCCTCTTCTAAGAACATGAGTCATATTGGATTAGGGCCCACTCTGAAGACCTCATGTAACTCGATCACCTCCTTAAAGATCTTATCTCTAAATATGGTTACTTGCTGAGGTACTGGAGGATTAGAACTCCAACATGTGAATTTTGAGGGGACACATTCATCCTATAACACATCTTAATTGTTCCTCACTGGGTATAGTTGTTTATACAAAGAGGTTTCTTTCCAGGTTTTATTAATTAGTTGCATTGTCAAAAATTGAATTTTATTAAAATTAAATAAGTGAGCATGGTGTTTCTGTAACTTACATAAATTCTTGTCTACCCTTGCCAACACAAGGACCTTGTTCCAGAAATCATCTTCCCTCTCAGGTTTCCTGGGTGTTCTTCCAACCAGATTGTTAACTTTTAGTTCCTACTTTTAGAGAATTGGGATCTCTAAATTTTGTATATGTAATAGCTTCCTAAAGACTGTGAGAATCTTATAAGAATCTTGTAGGCATGGGTTAGACTTTAAATATTTTTGTAGCCTCAGCATGCATACAAAGTTAGTAAAATAAAGGAGACCATCATTTCTTGGATATTTACAGATATCCAGACTCCCAGATTTAAAATTTTTGCCTGCTTTGCACTTCAAATCACTTGATAATAATTATTGGTGAAGGGAATCAAGTGATGTTTTAACTGAAAATCATGTTATTTTATCTGGAATATTAATATACTCACTAAAATGTTCATTAAGTAAGTTTATTCCATAGTTGCTAACTTCTGCTTTTAGGAACAAAATTAATTGGTAGATGCTGTTTGATTATTCACTGTAACCCTTTTTATATCTTATGTCATCAGAACCTATTACAGAAAGGAAATTATATATAAGCAAATAATTTTTAAAGTTTTATGCTTTTTATATTTATGACCTAAATTAGTTGCATAATAAACTATTATTAGTAAATAGAAACACATAATAAAATATAATGCTAGTTAATTTAGTCGGTTGTATTCTAATCATGCAGCAATCATCAAAGAGTAAATATTCATCATTATCAGGGTTGTTTAGACATCATTCCTAGAATTCAGAAAAATATATATAATTTTCCTTTCTCACAATCAAATACTACAAAATGTACTTTAAAGTTCATATATTTTTTGTTAAATTCCTACTCTTTGCAAGATTATCTGCTAAGCTTTGTACTACGATACTTGATGAACTTTGTAGAGACAGGATAATTAATCACGCTTGAATTGTTTTCATTATTTGAAAATAAATTCCTCAGCACCTTTTGTAATAAATGCAATTGCAAATTATGTTTCCTGTCTCTACAGAGTTAAGAGACCTTCATGGAAAACTGAAAAGAAAGCAAGATAATGCATCAATATATATGAATTATTATAAATAGTCATACAAACCATAGCCCTATACATTCCGTATCAGTTTCTGATTTCATAATAAGCTAACGTGAAACCAAAAAAAATCATGATGTAGAAAAAGGAATATAACACTTGCTTTGTTATTTTTTTTATTATTTATTTTTTTAAAGATTTTATTTATTGACTTAACAGAGAGAGAACACAAGCAGGCAGAGAGAGGAGCAGGCTCCCTGCAGAGCAAGGAGCCCGATGCCAGACTCGATCCCAAGACGCCGAGATCATGACCCGAGCCAAAGGCAGCTGCCCAACCAACTGAGCCACCCAGGCGTCCCAACACTTGCTTTGTTCTTAATTTTAAGTTTCTCCACTTTGGTTTATCTCTCCACTTATTCCCTGCTGCCTTGTTTGGCCAAGTATCACCAGTAAATCCCTGGTGTCTCATCACTTTCTCTTCCTCAATGAATTGACAACTGCCGGTTTGAAAAGTGGGGCCACGTTACTTTTTTAAAAATAATTTTCCTTAGTACCTCTTTTCTGCCCTGTTTATGATTTTGTTTATGATCATTCAGAACCCTGTGCATTGTTCACAATAAATTCTCACTGTATGTATTTTCCATTTCATTCTTAGCCACATTTTATATTTTATATTTATATTTTATATTTACATTTTTAGCACCCCATGGTTTCAAGTACAAGACTGTTGTACTCCTGTGCATATAGAAAGTCATTAAAGAAATGAATTAATGTGTTAATGAAAAGTTGTGAAGAGTGAATTTCTCCAGTTAATCCTATTTTTCATCAATGATCTACAAAATGAAAGAATTCCAAGTTTTAATAGCGCCGCCATTATGAGCATTGCCAGCCTCTTAAAATTATCACTCACTGTTAAGTATGTAATTTTATGGTAATATTAATACTGATATCCCATATGTTGAAAATTTTGACAATAACTTTGAGTTCTGTTGAGCCCATTACATTAAAGGCCTCAATGACAAATTAACTAAAATGAACATGCCAGTCATTAAAAGTCACTCAGTGGCTATCAATCTGAATCTTAATATGTTTAATTACATTAATGCCAGTCAATTAGTCAAGCGGCTTAGCTTCATCTATTTCCTGGCTCTGCTGCTGTTGGAGTCATAAATGTTTATATATGAGAAAGTGAGAAGTCTGCCAACAGCCATCAAAGGAAAACATGGAACTATCACTGGTTTGTAAGGAAGAATTTTCATGTACTTTGGGGAAACTGCTAACCTCAGCACTAAGGAAGTAAATTTGTAGTCATTCTATAGACTATATATGAAAAGAAGTCCAAAAGTAGACATTCTTTAAAACGCTGCTGGCCAACATTAGCTGAAAACCCTCGTGTGAAAGGTTAGATTTATTTAGAATTAAAACTGTTAAATGGGAGTTGTTGGGTCTTATTCAACAGAATAAAACATATTATTAGTAGAAGAAGCGCCTGGGTGGCTCAGTGGGTTGGGCCTCTGCCTTCAGCTCAGGTCATGATCTCAGGGTCCTGGGATCAAGCCCTGCATCAGGCTCTCTGGTCAGCAGGGATCCTGCTTCCCCCTCTCTCTCTGCCTGCCTCTCTGCCTACTTATAATCTCTTTCTTTATGTCAAATAAATAAATAAAATATTAAAAAAATATCAGTAGCAGATAATCACAAGTGTCTGGGTGGTACTTAAATTGTATGTTTCTTTTTTTTGTTTTTAAGATTTTTTATTTATTCATTTAACAGAGAGAGAACACAAGCAGGCAGAGAGGCAGGCAGAGGCAGAGAGAGGAGCAGGCTCCCTGTGGAGCAAGGAGCCCAATGCGGGACTCGATCCCAAGATGCTGGGATCATGACCTGAGCCAAAGGCAGTTGCTTAACGAACTGAGCCACCCAGGCGTCCCTGTATGTTTCTATAGGAAAGGAATGCAAATGGAATCTTGGGAAGCAAACCACCTTGTGGGCAGATGGCCCAAAGAAGTATTAAGCACGCTCGCTTAGCTTAAGACTGTACTCCTTGAGTATTTCTTCTCAGTAGCATATGAGAATAAGTGGACATTATTCTGGTTTTCTTTTTCTTTATCTTTCTCTTTATTTATTTTTTTAAATTGCTTACTTGTTCCTTTCCTTCTTCTTCCCCTGTCAAACACTGCCACTGGGAAGATTTAGATTCTAGGTCAGACTGAATACAATTGCACAGTTGACTGACTCATCCATTCATTTACATTTTCCAGCAAGCCTCTATTCATTTCGTCTTTGGCTCATGTTAATGCTCATTCAAAAGTACTTATTGGACATATATCTATGCTAATATGTTAGACCCAAAGATTTCCTACCCTTCCCTTGCTGTTTTTTTCCTCTATGTTGGTATTTCTTTGTAGTTGTTTTTTCTCTCTCCCCACCATGAATATTACTGTTTAATTAGCATGTAGTCATCTTTAGGAGAATTGTTCAGAAGAAAATATACATGAAGTATGAGTACGTGTGGATGAAAATGCCCAGCTAATCCCAAATCACCAATGAAAAACCTTACAGTGTATGGAATAGCCAAAGATTTTTAGTGAATCAGACACCTGAAAACACAACTGAAACAATAAAAATCTTTTATTCTTTTCACTTGTTCACTTGTCACTTTAAAATTTCCTGATGTTGGGCCCCTGGGTGGCGCAGTTGGTTGAGCGACTGCCTTTGGCTTAGGTCATGATCCCAGAGTGCCGGGATCGAGTCCCACATTGGGCTTCCAGCTCCATGGGGAGTCCGCTTCTCACTCTGACCTTCTCTCTCTCACTCTCTCTCTTTCCTAATAAATAAAAAAAAAAAAATCTTTAAAAAAAAAATTTCCTGATGTTTACTAATTCTGTTTTTTTTTTTTTTTACTAATTCTATGTTTTATTGAATAATGTATCATCGTACTCAGTACTAAGGATGTTAAATGATGGAGCCTAAGAGATTGTGCAATACACTTGGACCCTAAGAGATTGTGCAATACACTTGTGCCAATCTTGTAACACACACATGGATTTATGTTCGTGGAGTCAGCACTTAGGTATATCACTTACCTCCAAAAGAATCCTTGTCGACCATCCACAAAACAAAGGCCTAAAGACCCTGCTGTCTTAACTTCACACTGAACACGAGGGATAGGATTTTGACTTTTTTTAAAATGATGACTGTGCATGATGTTGGTGTTATAACAATAAAAGAAAAAAACCCAGCAAACTGATCCAAGGTACTGATAGTTTCTCCATGCTGATTCATTATAATAACAGTTCTGTTTCTCTATATGTGATTCTGATTCTGAGCATGTCATTGACCTATGCTGGGCTCAGTTTGCTTATGCCAGTCACCCTGTTAAGATTTATTTGGGAAGACACTAGTCAGCATTATGGAAAATTATGAGAATACACAGGTTAAACATTTTAGAAATGAAGAGGATAAGGTGTATTGAAAAGTAGCTAGAAAATACATTGCAATGAGAGAAGAATTTTAAGATTGGAGAGGCTTGGACAGGTCTATAAACATATGAAAAGAAAACAATGAAGGGGAATAATTTAAACAGCACGACTTCCCATTCTACCCACCTTTTACTATTGGTAAAAATTTGACTTTATTGTTAGTGAAAATGCATCCCAGAGCTTTATAAAAATATGTGAAATACTATAAAATACCATGATAAATTTTTATCATTATTATCATGATGAATGCCTCTAATATATATTTGTGTATTAAATAGTTAAGTTTAAAGTATCTTTTTTTTTTCCTAAAAATTTTATTTATTTCAGAGAGACAATGAGAGAAAACAAAAGCAGGAAGAGCAGCAGAGGGAGAGGGAAAAGCAGACTCTTCACTGAGCAGGAAGCCCAGACATGGGCCTCAATCCCAGGACCCTGAGATCATGATCCCAGTCAAAGGCAGACTCTTAACCTGTTGATCCACTCAGGCTTCCCTTATAGTATTTTCTGATTGAATTTTAGATAACCTTTTGAATTCCTTTTTTTTTTTTTTTTCTACAGAAATACTTATTAGGGGTTGAAAATAGGTCAATTTGTTGCACAAATTTTTAAAAGTTATAGAGCATTGAAATTAACATTTGAAATCCCTCTACACATCTAAAAGGGGGGAAAAGATTTGTGTGCTCTCTAATGGATGTTTACTGGGACAATCATGAATTTTAGGCCTAAGAAACCTATAAAAATATTTTAATTGTCTATACATGCATAAACAGTATTTTTGAGAACTTTGATCAATGTGGATATTTCTGTATACTTGCAGCATACATTTTCATTGTAATAGTAATATAATTTCTTTAATACTTCTGCATATGTGCATTGTTTGTCATTCCTATAGTTCATCTGATGTAGAATTTAGCCATTGGTCAAAACTTTGTTCTACAGTTTCCCCATGGGAAAATATAAATAGGTTTATGAGGTAATTTACTGAGGTGATTTCTAGAATGGCATTTCCACAGAAAGTGTAACTTCCTTATAATCCTAATTAAGAAACTGGGTGTTTTTTTTTTTTTATTTTCTTGGGATTTCCTATGTATTCCTTTGTTATGATTTAAGCTTCTCATGCTTCCTTAGACCACACATGAAATAAAACAGAAGATTTTTATAGCCCCCAGAATTCTCTAATTTAACAAGCACTATGGAATATTAAGGGTTTTTTTTTTCCATTTTATTGGTATTTTTTTAGTTTTCTTCTTAATGTCTAAGATATTTTTTGTGATGTGGCATTCATTTTTTTAGTAAGTCTATAAACCATTTAATAAAATCTACATGGAATTATTGTACATAATTTAAGAAAGACAATGAAGAAACCAATAGAGAGGCTCAGCATATCATGGGATTTGGGAACAAAGATTCTTTGTCACTAGAAGAGCAGATATAGAAACAATCCAGGCTAAGTCTCCTTAGAGGAGAAGCATCTAAGCTGTGTCACTTTTTAAGCTTTTTAGAACACCTTTTTTTGCAAGTTACAGGAAGTTGGAAGTAGAGAATATAAAGATAAATGAAAATAGAAAATGAGTTTTACTTTCAAATAACTTGCAGCCATATGGAATATGTCACATTAATGTATGGTTATAAAATCAGTTCTATATTTTTTAACATGCAAAAGAAAAACCACAGGTCAAATTCTGTCATGAATGTAGATACAAAAATCCTAAATAAAATGTGGATAATTATAAGGCAACAACAAATTGAGATTATTCTGAGCATGAAAAACTTCATTATTTTAAGAAATCTTAATCATCAAAATGATTAAAAATAGATTCAACAAATACATAAAAACTATTAACACTATAGAAAGATGACAATTGGTATCCAATAAGAAAAATAAACAAACTCTCCAATAAACAAAAAGTCTAAAGCAAGAAAACCTATAGGAATGAGCATATTTAATATTTAAATGACAAATGTATCCTTTCTAAGTCAAGACTGAGACATGGAGGGGTCCCTGGGTGGCTCAGTGAGTTAAGCGTCTGCCTTAAACTCAGGTCATGATCCCAGGGTCCTGGGTTCCAGTCAGGCTTCTCCCTCTCCCTATGCCTGCTGTTCTCCCCCTACTTGTCCTTGCACTCTCTCTCTCTTTCTCTCTGTAAAATAAATAAATAAAATCTTTAAAAAAAAAAAGGAGACATGGGCTCCACAATCATCACTTCTGTTCAGTGTTATATGAGAAACTTTAGTTGGAGCAGACAAATTGAGTAGGTTTATGAGGAATGAGTTAAGAAAATTAAATACACGCACATATATATATTTCCAGATGACATGATTATATTTAATAAATATTTTTAGCAAGCTTGGAAATTATAAGATGAATACAATTCTAGTCACCATTTGTAAAAGTCACACCACTTTTAAACTCCATCATAGGTATGCATTTGCCTTTCTTCCCATAGTTTAAGTAACAGAATATTTTGTCAGACATTTTCCCTACCCCCAGCATCATAGGTTTTAAAAAAATTGTTTTTTCTGTATTTATTAGCATTCTCTTTATTATGAGAAATGTTGGCCCTTTTCCCTATTTATTTATTTTTAAGTAGGCTCCATATCCCGTGTGGAGCCCTTCTCAGAGCTTGAACTCACAACCCTGAGATCAACAGTAGGACGCTTAACTGGCTGAGGCACTTGGGTGCCCCAATCCTGACACTCTGTTATCTTACATACAGTTTACACTTATTTTCTTCGAATTATTTGGCTCTACATTTGTCCATTTATGGGTTGTTAGTATTTTCTCTATTGCTATATTCTCTATTTGTAGAAGCTCTTTCTATCTAATGCATATTAACTCTTGGCTGTAGTATAAATATAATATAACATGAACGTATTTTATCCTTGTTTGTCATTCATTACCATTCGATTATTGTATTTTCCATGAAAACCACTTTTAATGAAACTATATGGTTTAATCTTTTCTTCCGGATTATGAATTATACCTGAAATTCAACTCCATCTACTCCACCTCTCCTTTAAATTTAGAATTCATTTCATTTCAAATTTATACTCGTGTATGATGTTAAGGAGGATTTAGCTTTATCTTTTTTTCATGTGGCTATCCTACTAATCTCAATGCCACTTATATAGATAGATAGATATGTTTGAAAAAAAACACATTTTTTTACTCCAATAATTTGAATATTTTTAAATGACATGCTAAATTGCCTTATGTACTTATTTATATTTTTACATTTTCTACTGTTTTATTTTAAAGATTTTATTTATTTATTTATTTATTTATCTGTTTATTTATTTATTTATTTGGCAGAGACCACAAGTAGAGAGGCAGGCAGAGAGAGAGGGAAGCAGGCTCCCTGCTGAGCAGAGAGCTCTATGTGGGACTCAAACCCAGGATCCTGAAATCATGACCTGGGCCAAAGGCAGAGGCTTTAGCCCACTGAACTACCCAGGTGCCCCACATTTTCAACTATGTTTAATTGGATTATCAGTCTATGCTCATAACATCCTATACTTTTTAAATATCTTCGATGGATAGTCATCACCTTCCCATGACTTCTCTTTTTCAAATTTCCTGGCTATTTCTGCTTGTCTAACTTTGCATAGAAGAAGAAATTTATAGTTAACTTCCATAGTTCCAGGTAATAAATTTAATAGTGTTTTTATTGAAATATACTCAATTTATAAATTAACTTAGGGAGAATTGCTACTGTTATGATTTTGAGTCTTCTTATATAAGAACATGGCATGATTTGTAGCTTTTCAAGAAAATCCTTTTGTGCAAAGACTGAAATTAATAAAGTGAAGATTATTGGAATCAGACTTCCCATCACTGTGGATAAGAGATTTCAAACAATTAGGACGACTTAGTAGGAATGTGTGACTTCTTTTTTTTTTTTTTTCTGGCAATTAACTTACGACTCAGCAGAGAGAATAATGCAATAACTGAGTTGATAATTATGAAAATTCATATATTACATTTTAGCTTATAGATAATTTATTCAGAATGACCTTCTGTAATTGTCAAAGTAATTTGATTTTACTGGCAAAGGAAGTGGGACTTATCCATAATAAATATTTTCCCTACGATTATAGTTAGAGTAGTTATCTAAAACTAGTTTTTTATACCTATAAATGTCATACTCTTGCTAGAGAATCATGCTGATCAGTTAATTTTGAATTTTAAAGTCCTTCTCACCTAAGTATTATTTCCCAAAATATATACATAGAACACTATTTCCTGGTTAATAACTGTCCTTCAATTAAAATAAAGTCAACCATAATCAACATATTTGACACATGCTAGTTTCATTACTGTAGAGCTTCCCAAAGCATGTAATACACTAATATAACTTAATAGAAAAATTTCCACAGAAAAAATAAATACAGACTTATTCATAAAAGTACATAAGTTTTATATATCAAATTTAGAGAAATACCCCACATACCAAACTTACTAGCACGTGTCGAATTTCTGAGCCTTGCATTCTAAAATGGTAGAGTGTTCTAGGAAAAGTTTACTTAAATGCAATAAAAGTTGCATTTAAATAAATGCAATTTGTTGAAGAATTTTATAGAATGTTGTGATTTCCTCTGTTCCTCTCCAATCTCTGCACTATTTTGCTAGACTAATGATATTCATTATCATGACACTATTTTATTTAATGCTTTCTTTAATACATTGAAAGTATTTAAACTTTAAGATAAGTATTTAAACACTAAACCAGAGATGTTTTCCTAGTAAGTAATAAGGCACCACACTATGGTCAAATGTGGTAACAGAAATTCCTACATGTCTAGCTATTGTCTAAAAGGATATATAAAATGTCTAAGTTGACTAATAATTTAAAATTATATAGTTGATTAAAATTATCTAAATGAATATGCTTAAAAATGCCCTTGTAAAAAATAAATTGCAGTAAACCTTAAATATGGGGTGAATAATCCGCATTTCCTTTTCAAATAATGATATATTTCTCAGTTGTAGTTTGAAAGCACAGTAATAAAAATACATGTTCTTTAAAAATGAACATAAATCTGGAATATGGAATTCTTATGCTTTTCTACCAAAACCATCCATTTTTTTCAGTTTCCATTTTTGTCGTTACCTTTTTTCATTATCATAATATCTTCTAAGCTTTCTATCACTTAGTTTTTCCTCTTTATCAAGGTAATTAACTTCTCCAAATCCAAATATTGCCTCTTAAAAATCTACAACTACATCTTGATTCAAAAGTTCTTTAATGAAGTTCAGATCATAGTATTAAATTACTTCTTGTAAATCTCCATTAAGAGAAGAGAGTTAAGGGGTGCCTGGATGGCAGGGATGGTCAAGCATCTGCCTTCGCTCAGGTTATGATCTCCAAGTCCTGGGATCAAGCTCCGTGTTGGACTCCTTCTCAGCAGGGAGTCTGCTTCTCCCACTTCCCCCTGCTTATTTTCTCTCTCTCTCTCTCTCAAATGGATAAATAAAATATTTTTTTTTAAAGAAGAAAGTTAAAATGGCTTAATCCATTCAATAAATAGAGATAGAGTTTCTATGTGTTAATTATACTTTTAAGCCCTGAGGATATACACATTGTCCTTGATATACCACTACCACAAGATGGAGAGGGTAACAGAGGCTTGTTTGTGTATGACTTTGCAATTTTGTTTAACGCTTCTAGAAAGGTGCTTGGCTGGCTCAGTCTGTATAGTATTTGACTTGTTGCCTCAGGTTGTTAGTTCAAGCCCCACGTTGAGTGGGCATGGAGCCTACTTAAAAATATAAACAAACAAACAAATAAATAAAAAGGTAACTGTTTGGACAGCTTACCTCTGGCTCTTTGCATTGTCATCTGTGGCTGGCTCAACACCAGGTTGGAGGATCCATTCCCAAGATGTTTCTTCCACAGGGCTGGTAGAGCTGTGGCTGACTGACGGCTGGAGCTCAGCTAGAGCTGTGGTGGGGGCTCAGTTTTTCTCTGTCTCTGAGACTTTCTGCAAAGCTGCCTGGGCTTCCCTTAGAACGTGGCATGGCGCTATGTCCCTTCGGTCATATTCTGCCAGTTAAAGCAGTCACAAGCACAGCCAGATTCAAGGCAGTGGGAAAACAAAACAAAACAACCAACCAAACAAACAAAACTACAGAACTCCTGATGGAAAAAGTAACAACAATGATGTGATATCTTTATTTTATGATATGTGGAGAAGATGGGGATCTGGCAAATAATTATAAGAAGATTCAAATATATAATTATTGATTATATAATATTGATATATAATCTCTATAATAATTATAGAAAATAATAAATAAATCCCCACGATTTTCCAGATATCTGTAAATGAGGAACATTAGTATTTTTAGGATGTAAAATAGGGTCACCAAATATTTTTAAACATATGGAAAGGTACTTCTGAGTAAATGTGTTTTAATATAAGAAATAAAAATTAGTAATGCATTGGATGTTCATTGCTGTGTGACAATATTACCGGAAACTTAGCAGTTTGCAGCAATAAGCATTTGGTACCTCACAGTTTCCCTAGGTCAAGAGTCTGGGTGTGTTCTTCCTGGGTCCTCTATTTGAGGGTCTCACAAGGCAACAATCAAGGTGTCAGCCAGGCCTGAGTTCTCAACTGTCGATTCAACAAAGTAAGGTAGAGTTTGCATCCCCACTCACATGATTGTTGGCAAGATTCATTTTCTTGTGGTTGTAAGGAGAAAGGGCTTCCTTTTCTTGTGGTCTGTCAGCTGGAGACTACCTTCAGCTCCTAGAGGCCATCTGCTGGTCCCTGTGGACATGAGGTGCCCCAACAGGGCCATTTGCATCCTCAGGTCAGGAAGCTAGCAAAACACTCCAGTAAGATGGACACTAAGATCTTGTGAAAGTTAGTCACATATTTATATATACGCAATCCCATATTTCCCACCACTTTTTTTTTTTGTATACAATATGTTAGAATCAAGTCAGAGTTCCTAAATACACTCAGCATGAGAGCTTCAATAAGGGAATGCATATCACCTAGCAGGGATCATGGGGGTCACCATAGGGGTCATGTCCCTAACATGTAGGATTTAGCTGAGAATCCAGGACCTCAACAAGCTTGGTGACTCTATTTTGCTTGAGCCAAAATAAAATAAAACCATAGCATCATTTTTGTCTCCTTTCTCTCCCTTTTCACTCACCTTATCTAGTCAATTGCTACAACCTCTTGATTATTTCTATAAATCATAGGTTTCATTTTAAAGGCCAACAGAAGCCAGGCAGGGGCCATATGTGTGTGTGGTGGCTTACGTGTTAAGTATTAGACTACAGGGAATGGCAGTGTCTTTGTAAGGAGAGAGTAAACTCCTACTGTGGAGAGAGTATACAATCTATCGGCAGATCCAGTGACTACTTCCATCAGAAGTAGGGGCTTGGTATCACCAGACAACCTGTTGTTCAAAAGAGAAGCAGGACTTCTTTATTTTCATGGGAAATTTTCAAATGTTTGTGAAGCAATGTCAGAAAATACATCTCCAAGCCAGATCAGTGCTAAGGTCCACTAGTTTGTGATCTTGTGATTTAAAATATCTCTCAAAGCTATACCTCGTTATTTCTTTATATGTTGTCTTTATGAAATACGCATGTGTATGAAAAAATTACCAGTTTAAAGATTTTTATTTGTATGAGAGAGAGAGTATGTGCAAGAGAATACAAGTTGTGGGGGTGCAGAAGGAAAGGGAGAAGCAAACTTTCTTCTGAACAGGGAGCCCCCTGTCTGGGGCTCAATATGGGGCTCAGTCCTAGGGCTCTGAGATCATGACCTGAGATGCTTAATGGACTGAGCCATCCAGGTGCCCCCCAAAATTACCAATTTTAAATCAGTTGTGATATAACATACAAGGTGATGAACACTATTCTAAATGGGTGAAAATATGTTAGTAGCAACATTTTATGTGGAAATATAAAACTATGTAATATTTGAAATTATGAAATATTTGTTATTAAATATGATATGCTGTGTTGGAAAAATATTGCCACAAAAGGAGATTGACCTTTGATGAAACATACATCATCTCAATCTGATACATAGAAAGTGTTAAATTGGAAAATATAGTAATCTCTAGCTTTCCTGAAGTTTCCTCACACAAATCTCTCTAGTATTTCTTCAGCTTGTTCTAACAGCACTTCCAAAAACAAGTCTAATAATATCAATTTTCTGGTTAGAATCTTTATATTACCTGTCCTAAGAAATATTTTCTCCATATTATACTATTGTTACTATAGGTAAGTTGTCTTTTGGCAATCTGATATTTCCTTCATATTCTAGATTTATAGTTTTGTTGGTACTTTTGCTTAAAATTTCCTTACCTGCCCATTTTTTCTACCTGTTCAAAGTCTCCACTTTTTAACCAATTTTTTAACCAATTGATTAAAGAAAATATTTCACAGTAAGTGCACTTTTAATCGCCTTTATGTATTTTACCCATCCTGCCATCTACCTCCCCTCTGGCAACCACCAGTTTGTTCTTTATAATTTGATTCTGTTTTTCAATTGCCTCTTTTTTTCCCCCCTTCGTTTGTTTTATTTCTTAAATTTCACATTTGAGTGAAATCAGATGGTATTTGTCTTTCTATGACTTATTTCACTCAGTATTATACCCTCTAGATCCATCCACATTGTTGACAAATAGCAAGATCTCATTTCTCTTCTGTGGCTGTGTAATAGTCCATTGTATTTATATACCTTATCTTTATCCATTCATCTCTTGAAGGACAGTTGGGCTGCTTCCATATCTTGGCTATTGTAAATAGTGCTGCAATAAACAAGGGGATGCATATATCTTCTTGACTTAGTGTTTTTCTTTTCTTTGGGTAAACAGTCCATAATGGAATAACTGGATCCACTAGAGGTGGATATTCCACCTCTAGTTTTGGTTTTTTGAGTGACCTCCATTCTGTGTTCCACAGTGCCTATACCAGTTTGCCTTCTCATTAACAGTGCATGAGTATTCCATTTTTTCCCCCACATTCTCAACATTTATTTCTTCTCTTTTTGATTTTAGCCATTCTGACAGGTTTAAGGTGATATCTCGTGGTATTAATTTGCATTTCTATGATGATTAGTGATGGTAAGCTTTTTATATGTCTGTTGGCTCTTTGTATGTCTTTTTTGGAAAAATGTCTATTCAGGTTCTCTGCTCACTTTTTAATTGGATTATTTGGTATTTTTGATCGTGTTACATTCTTTATATATATTGTATATTAACCCCTTATCAGTTATATCATTTGCAAATATCTTCTTCCATTCATTAGGTTGCTTTTTTATTTTGTTGATGGTTTCCATCACTTTGCAAAGCCTTTTATTTTGGTTTAGTCTCAATAGTTTAATTTTGTTTTTGCTTTTCTTGCCTAGGAGAAATATGTAGGAAAATGTTTCTATAGCTAATGTCAAAAAATCACTGCCTGTTTCCATGTAGGAGTTTTATAGTTTTAGATCTCACATCTAAGTCTTTAGTCCATTTTGAGTTTACTTTTGTGTATGGTGCAGGAAAATGGTCTGGTTTCATTATTTTGCCTGTAGCTGTCAGTTCTCACATTTGTTGAAGATACTGTCTTTTACTCATTGTAAATTTTTGCTTCCTGCAGCATAGAATGATTAGCCATAAACTCAACGGTTTATTTCTGGCCTTTCTATTCTGTTCTGTTGATGTATTTGTCTGTTTTTGTGCCAGTATTATAATGTGTTTATTACTACATCATTGTACTATATCTTGAAATCTGGTATTGTGATACCTTGAGCTTTGTTCTTTCTCAAGTTTGACTTGGCTATTGGGGAGGTATTTTGAGGTTCCACGATAATTTTGTTATTATTTGCTCTAGTTCTGTGAAAAATGTTGTTGGTATTTTGATAGTGATTTCATTAAATTCGTAGATTGCTTTGGGTAGTAAGGAGATTTTAGCAATATTGATTCTTCAAATACCTGAGCATGGAATAGCTTTCATTTGTTGTGTCATCAAAGTCTCCAACTTTTAAATTCACTTTAGCTGTTCATCTTTTCCATTAAGTTTCTTGCTTCTCCTGAAATTATTTTGATTTTTATTTCTGTGAAAGCTTAACTGCTCTTTAAGCAATTGGTCTCATAATAATTGTTCTCATATTATGCTGTATATTAGTGATGTTGTTTCTGTATTTTGGGATTATAAGCTCTATGTGAGAAAAAAAACTTTTTTATTTCATGGAGCCTTTTTCAAAGCTATTAGTCTAGGTAAGTACTCAAAATACCTTTAAATTTCATTTATTTATCACAAAGTCACTTTTAGCTATGTTATTTAATATCGTATTATACACAGACACACCCACATATGACTTATGACATGTGACTTAATATATCCATATAAATTTCATATAACTGATTTTTAACTGATTAAAAAATACAGAAATAAGAAATCAAAAGGTAAAACTTTTTGTGGCACTTCCAGGAAATAAATAGAATCCTGTATTGGCTTCTTGCTACCTGAGTGAACCAGTATTTTAAGACAGGACGTCTCTTGCATGTAAAATGAAATAAGCATTAAACATCCAACAGTGTTACTGTTGCATCCCGTATTTGGAGTTCAATAAATGTGATACCTTATTGTTAACTTGAAGGTCAATGAATATTGAAACTGACATTGAAATAGATATATAAGACTCTTAACCATTTAGTTTTGGACTTGGTTTTCACTTATATATAATTTGGAGGTTTTTAAATGTCATTGTGTCATTGGTGGAAAAAAATATGAAAACATGATATGAAGATCTAGGTTATTACATGTTTAGAATCCTGAAGTTCCTTTGAGTTCATGTGGCTTATCTATGAGATTATAGATGTTATTAAACTGTACTTTCTCATAATTCAAATTTAAATTAATATGAAAGTAATAGCTGAGAAAGTTGATAAAAACCTCTCTTTTCACAGAACTACATTAACTTCAGTTCTCTAATTGGCTTTCATTCCGTGTGTCTGATTTCCTTTCTTTTTTCCTCTAAGATCAGGATAGCGTTGACCTTTTTCTCATAAAAGGAGAATTTATTCTCATTAAGTTTAATTGTGTAGTTAATGTTTTCATTGAGGTGCCTATTAAGCTCCTTTCTGACATTTCTAGAATCACTTAAGGTTCTGAACTTATCATGGAGAAATGTCAACCCATCAAAATGCCCAATTTCAGTTTATATATGTACTAGCCCTGACTGAATCTCCTATTTCTTTTAGGTAGTTAGTGAAACCTATTCCACAGACTTGCTTTGGTTATTTCTCAAGATTTTTTCAAGAATCTCTTTGCTTTAGCATATACCTTGTTTGTCCCACAAAGTCATGAACATATTTATCATTGAAATTCAAACATATCACAATTTTTTTTAGGTTAGTACTTGAAGGAATACACATTTACAAAACAGGTTCATCCATGCTTGTAAAAAAAAAAAAAAGTAGAAGAGGAAGCCCATGGGAAGCAAGAATTTATACTAATTTTCCTGAGCTAATTATTTCTTGTCTCGTTTCATTAATCTGCCCATTCAAACTAACTCACTGAAGGAACATAGACAATGACTCTAAATCTGTCATCCTTGACAGCACTAGGTTAGACATACTATGGGTAAATAAGAGTAAAACTTTGAGGTAGTTTTTGGTTACTGCTAATAAACCTTGACCTCTGTCAGTATGTTATGCTTTTCCTTTCACATGTCCTATGTGCTATGGATACTCACCTGAAGCATCCATCCTCTTGATTTAGAAAAAAAGCAATCCACTGAACAATGGAATTAGCCATCCCAGGCATAGTTCGGAAGGATTATGTGAAATACAGAAAGCAAATCTTCATTCTTTAAACTTTCTCTCTTTTTCCAGATAAGTAGTCTAACCTAAAGGTAAAATTAGTAATATTTGGGGTAACTTGATAGGGGCATTTCTGAGCAATAATGTCAGAAAGGCTTTTACTAAATGATATAGCCTCTATTTTCTTTTTCTCTGACAAGTTTATTTGGCTTCCTAATTAATGGCAAATATTATTTGTTATTTAATGCTACAATTTAATCCACTTCTTATTATTGTTCCTTGAAATAATAAGGCATGTATGTGTATCTCTAAAGATCCATTTTTTTAAAGGAAGTTCAACCTCATGATGGATTGACTAAGAAATATTCAAATTGGGTGTTCTTTAATTCTAAAGTCAGGTACTATTAGGCTATTTGTATTCGATCTTGAGAGGTTTATATATCCATATACATCTTTAAAGTTTTAGGTTTTGGTTACACTTGAGTATAAATTATAGAAATAGTTGATTATTTAGCTATTTACAGTAAAAGTAGTGTCTGTACAGTATCATCATTTTTCATTAATATTGAGGCAATACGAATACACATGAATATTTGCTTTTTTAAAAAAAGATTTTATTTATTTATTTAATAGAAAGAGAGAGCACAAGTAGGCAGAGAGAGAGGGGAAAGCAGGTTCCCCGCTGAGCAGAGAGCCCGATGCAGGGCTTGATCCCAGGACCCTGAGATCAGGGCCTGAGCCGAAGGAAGAGGCTTTAACCCACTGAGCCACCCAAGTGCCCTGAATATTTGCTTTTAAGAATCTTACATGTTTGTAATACAGGAGAATATTTTGAAATCATATTTAATTTGATAGCTAAATTGTAAAGAGACTGATTGGAGAAATAATCCAATATTTCTTAACTAGTTATTGGCAGAGTCGACATTTTGCTCTTCTCTGTAATATCATACTCACATTTGAGAAAGAATATATAGAATTGCCCAAAGCCTTTGCAATTTTTTTGTTCTTATGTTTGGGTTATTACTCAAGGAAAAATTGAGTTTAGTGATATTAAACTTGGACCTGAGCATCGTGTTTAACTTCAAACATTAAAAATAGAAACTATTTCTTTTTTTATGTTTTTAGTTAAATTCGAGTTAGTTAACATACCATGTAATATTAATTTCAGGTATGCAATAGGGTTTCAACACTTCCATACAACACCTGGTGCTTGTCACAAGGGCACTCCTTCATCCCCATCACCTATTTCCGCCATCCCATCTTAGCCTAAATCTTGCTGATTAAATATCAGAAATTACTGTGTAATATCAACATTAATATTTGAATTATACACAATTCAACTCCATAATGATAGTTTGCGTTTACATTACAGTCAATGGTCATATGGATACCGTTAGAATTATGTGTCTAATTTCCACTTATAACCCTCCCTGTACCAGTATTTTGACATATCTGCCCAGCAGTTGGGTCTTCCATTTCATAGTAGTTGTTTCTGTATGGTCAATTTTCCTAACTGTGATAAAATATTTGCCTAATGAAGGTTTAAGTGCATTCACAGCACATCTTCTGAAGGAGCAGATCATGTTCAAAACTTATCAAAGCCTCAGAGTTGAGAATGAATCACAAGTTTATGCTCTAGACCAGATGCAGCCCATTATATTTTTTTCTAGGTTAAAGGTAATTTAGAGGACAGAGGAGTTGCCCATTTTCCCAGGTGCCCCTTGTGCATTCACTTCTATAATTCCTATTATAGTCAGGGATATTTAGTATATAATAGAGATTAGAATTAGTTTCCTTGAAATACAGTATTTGTTAAGAGAATGTGCATGTGAGATAGTTGAGCCATTGTTAGTCAAATATTTGCACATGGGCATCAAAAAAGTTCTGTTTTTTCTAAAACTCCTATCATAATCTACTTAATAGATGCTACTACATTCTTAAAAAGCCAAAGCAGTTCAATAGGAATTATGATACACAAACTGTAAGTGAACAAACAGAAAACAGTCATTTAAATGCAATTTTCTGGAAAATACCATCAGCTTTTTAATTGAGTGAACATAGCACTGTAGGAAAGGATACTTATAGGCATTTTCCAGGCTTTGATATTAAAATGTTCATTTTCTGTATAACAAAGTCACAGGGATTATTTTCCAAATTTTCTGATTAAAAAGTGCACTATGTCATACAGGCATAAAGTCAGCATAAGTCTAGAAAATACTTGTCTAATCTAGCTGGGTTTGAGAATGAAAACTCTACATATCCTTAAAGGTGACATGAGGGGCATACTTTAATAATTCCTCTCCTCAGATTTCTCCCATACATGCAGGTGTTTATTAATTTGCTATATGCATAAGATACCATTCATGCACTCAATTAACAAACTGTCATTTCATTTGTTTACTATCAGGTTGTAGAAACCTACTGCTATTCAGCCGTTGATTAGGCAAAGGTAAGTATGTTGAATCTACTGCAGTAAGGAAGAATATCACTGTGACAGTCTGAGTAGTGTTTCAGGTCAGCCCTTAAGGCAGGGGAGACTTTTAAGGTCAACAGAACTCTAATATGAATCCTTCAAGTCAGGAACAGATTGGGATTGAGTAGATAATATGATGCAATAACTGATTAGTGGGAATTGTGAGGATAAGGCCTCAAAATAAGTCCTAATGAACAACTGTTAGGTTTGTGTAAATATATTGTTTAGTTTCTTCACAAATTTATCTTTGAGGAGCTGTTATTTCTTGAAGCAAGCAGACAGAAAGATTATGAACAGTTTGAAATACACTTCTATATCAGGGATCTGTAGTATCTAATTAAACCCAGAAACGGAACTCATGTTCAGGTCAAAAGTCCCAGAGAGCACACATTTAAAAACATTTATACCTCCTGTTAAGTTAAAAATAAGAAAGGAGAATTTAACTTAAAACTCTGTTTAATGACCATTGATTTTTATCATTTTCTTATTTTGAATGTGTCCAGGTATCCAAATTTCTTATGAACTTGATTTAATATTGGTCCAAAGTCTTAAAGTTGACTAAAGATTTAGAAATTCAATTTCAGCATAGCACTATTATAGTCACACTATTAAACATTTTAGAAGATATCCATTATTATAATTTTAGTCCATTAAACCTAATTTGGTATTTTTGTAATAACCTATGGAAATAATTTTAACTTACCAGAGAACTGGAATAATTTAAAAATATCAAACACAAGAAGTTAAATACAGATTTTCTATTAACTAAAATATTGTGATAGCATTTACATGGTGATAAAATTAGTAAAAAATCAGTTAATTTAAGGCTAACATCCCTCTAATCTTTCCGGAGTCATTAATTTATCAAAGATAAAACATGAATTTTTAAAAAATAAGTAAGCATCTCTAGTCTACATTAGATATTATGCTCAAGTCATATCCAAAATTTCCCAAGATTAGAGAAATGAAGGAGATGAATGGCAGTAGATGAGAAAAGGGATGTCAAACAGATAGGAAATTTTCACTACATACAGTTAATTATTTTCCCTATGTAAGAAGGAGAGGTAACTTAGATGCTGGAAAATACATTTTGTCATGAACATATACCAGAGGGAGAGTCACTAAGATAGGCATAAAAAAAGGTTATGGTCTTGACAATTCCATCAAGTCATAGTAGTATAAATCTAGTATTAATCTACACGGTATGGAAATAAACAAAAAAAAATTTCCCTACGTTTAAATAAAATATTTTTAGGCAGACAAGATAGAGTATTCCTCATGAGGGGCTTTTATTTAACTTTTTAAGCATTATTTCTTAAAACATTCAACTTCACTGGGGAGCTAGTAGTGTGTGAAAAATCAAAATCAAAAATGGTCTTTCTAGTTTTCTACTATTTTAAATCTACTCAGTATTAACTGGTTCCCTGTCAAGAAAGACAAGATAAAATCAAAGCTCTCACAATAGCATGCTTATGAGGGTCAAAATACCTCTGGTCATTGGTGCCTCCCTGAGCTCTCCTTTACTAATTCCCTCTTGCTTACTCCACATCAGGCTTGTTGGCCTTTATGCCTTTAATTCCTCCAGGAGCACCTGCTTTTGCTTTAGCTGTTCTTTTTGGCATTTACTTTTCCTCCAAATTTCTGAATGGTTTATGCTCTTCATTCTCATTAATGTCTTTGTTCAACCATGAACTTCTCCTGAGGTCACTCAGAAAAATCTCTGAGTCACCGCTCATTCACCACCACCTCCTGCAATCCCCTTCTGCATTTTCGTTTTTTATTTTGCTCTGTAGAACTTATTACTTCTAACATATCAGAATATTTGCTATGTTCATTGTTTTTATCAGCCTTCCCATATCCACCCTACCTACAAAAGAGTGAAAGCTACATAAAGTAAGTGACGTCAGTTTTACTCCTTGGAGAATAGTGCCTTCATTGTAATAGGTACTAATTAACCTTTATTAAATTCATGAATTTAAGTGCACACTGACATACAGGAATGTTAGGAGCATGTTTATAATTCATTCCCTATTACTGTAAAATTTTGCTTTTAAATAATCTCACAGAGTTTCTTCATTTGTATACTTGAGAAGATTGACTGTTTACCACAATTTTCATCAGTTGTATACTTAAAAGGATTATATGTATACTATTGTGTATTTAAAATAATGAGTATTCTGGATTCTGGAGTTCTTTGTTTTTCTCCTAAAAAAAGATGCCATGCATATTTTATCCACTCATTTTTTTTTTATGTTTTAGAAAGACAATATGGTTGGGGCGCCTGGGTGGCTCAGTGGGTTGGGCCTCTGCCTTCAGCCTGGGTCATGGTCCCGGGGTCCTGGGATCGAGCCCCGCATCGGGCTTTCTGCTCAGCGGGGAGCCTGCTTCCCCCTCTCTCTCTGCCTGCTTGTGATCTCTCTCTCTGTCAGATAAATGAATAAAATCTTTAAAAAAAAAAAAAAAAGAAAGAAAGACAATATGGTTATACCAGAAACAAAACAAAAACCAATTAATCCTAAAAATGAGCAGAAGACATGAACAGACATTTCTCCAAAGAAGACATGCAGATGGTCACAAACACATCAATATTTGCTCAACACCACTAATCATCAAGGAAATGCAAATCAAAACAACAATTAGGTATCGGCTCACACCTGTCAGAATGGCTAAATCAAAAACACAACAAACAAGGAATGTTGGATAAAAAAAATTTTTTTTTTAAATTTTAAAAATTAAAAAAAAAAAAAACCACAAGGAATGTTGGTGAGACTGTGGAGGTAAAAGAGTGGGAGTGGTGGGAGTGCAAATTGGTACAGCCATTGTAGAAAATAGTATCCTGATTTCTCAAAAGATTAGAATAGAATTACCATACGATCCAGTAGTGGAACTACTGGAACTACAGGGAACTACTATTTACCCAAAGAAATCGAAAACACTAATTTGAAAGATATATGAAAAGATATATGCACCCCTATGTTTATTGCAGCATTATTTACAATAGCCAGCTTACGGAAGCAAACCAAATGTCCATCAATTGAGGAATGGATAAAGAAGATGTTTGTACACACACACACACACCGAGGAATATTACTCAGTTATTTCAAGGGTGAAATCTTTTCTTTTGCAACAGAATAGAGGGATCTAGAAGGTATAATGCTAAGTGAAATAAGTAAGAGAGAAAGACAAATACCATATGATTTCATTCATATGTGGAATTTAAAAAGAATAAAACAAAAGAAATGGACAAAGACAAAAAGGAGGCAAAAACCCCCAGACTCTTAACTATAGCAAACACACTGATGATTATCAGAGGGGACGACGTTGGGGGAATGGGTGAAATAGATGGAGGGGATTAAGAGTACACTTACCTTGATGAGTACTTAGTAAGGTATAGAATCACTAGATTTTAAACCTGAAACTAATATATCATGGTATGTTAACTACACTAGAATATAAAAAAAGGGACGGCTGGTTGGCACAGTCGGTTAAGCGTGAGACTCTTGGTTTCAGCTGAGATCATGACCTCAGGGTCCTGGGATCCAGCCCTGCATTGGGCTACATGCTCAGCATGTAGATTTTAAACCTGAAACTAATATATCATGGTATGTTAACTACACTAGAATATAAAAAAAGGGACGGCTGGTTGGCACAGTCGGTTAAGCGTGAGACTCTTGGTTTCAGCTGAGATCATGACCTCAGGGTCCTGGGATCCAGCCCTGCATCGGGCTACATGCTCAGCACGGAAAATTATGAGACAGATGAAAAAAACTGAGCTTGCAGGACCTAGGAAATAATATAAAATTATGGGAAATAAAACATAGAAGTAAAGCATATTAGAAAAAACAGTTACTGTGTCATTACTAATGCAGCTGAAACATTTAGGGAGTGTGGAACACTTGAACAAGTAACTTAAGTTACAAAATACAAATTTATAAAATGGAAAGGACAAAGAAAATCAATATTAGAGAAAATGATAAATATGACAAAGAAGATCCAAATGTGCATCTTTGTGAGATGAGAGAAACACAAGTAAGGCAAAAAACACAAGGTTAAATAATGAAAGGAAATTATTCTAAAATAGAGCTGTATCTTTATTTGAAGACTGAAAGAGCCCACTTTATACTAAGAAAAAATTAATGCAGGACAATTAACACCAAGAATTTTTGAGGAAGGATAATAAGGAAAAAAGTACAATGTTGGCTTGAACCTGGATTTCTGAAAAATGATATAAAGCTTTCTCCTCAACTCTTATGTCTTAGGATGATCGTTTTTTAACTCACATTTTATTAACACTTGGGGTATTCCCTGTGGTGATCATTGCTTCTGCGACTTCTCTTTCTGCCTTTCTGCCTTCACCTTCTTCTTTTATACTTCTAATGTCTGCACTCAGTTTGCGTTATTTTAAGTTTCGCGACATGATTTTGTTTTGTCTTCCCTGGACGATCTCTTCCTTCTCTTCAAGTTGGGAATTAATTAGAATGTTATTTATTTTTTGAAAAGCCATTATGTTTGGGCAGAATAGGCGTATAACTAGTTTCCCATCAGTTGTAATATGTGAAAGTGAATGTACAAATGGATAATAACTAGACCATGTATGACAGTAGAATTTTGACCTACAGCTTCTAAAACCACCTACCTGGAAAGCCGAGCCCCAGTCTGCAGCAGCCGCCCAGGAACAGTCAGGACCTGGTCAGTGACTGCCCCGTCCTCAATTATTCTAACGCAGGGCCAACCACAGACGGCCAAATCTGTTCCCGAACTGATCCTATCAGATATCTGACTTCTAGTTATCCCCACTGCCGCTTCCCATTTCAAAACTTTCCATTCAGAACAACCCTGAAGTCTTCCCCTTTTCATTCATTCATTCTTTCCATTCTCAGTCTCTCAAACTCTCCTGCCTACCTTTGAGTCTCTAACCAAAGTAGGTGATGGTAGCTAACTTGCTTGCTCTAGCAAACTCTGAACAAAGAATGTGTTCGTTCTCCTTTGGGCGGCATTTGTTCATTTTTACAAGAGAAAATCCAATGAAAAACAAAACAAAATACAACTCATGTATTTCATATAGTTTGTTGACATTGAAAAAGTATCATGAGTACAGGACAGAGAAGTTGCATTTTTAACTCTTCGTTGTCTACTGAAGTGTACTTCAACTTTCTTCAATCAAACGCTGTCTTCTTAGGAGCTATCATTGCATGTCTATCCTTTTCAAAGTTTAGTCCTCTAAATAACTAAATAATGCTCAGCAGTGGGTACAAGACTCACCAAGGCAGGTATGAGCTATGAGATATAATCGAAAATATTATTAATGATACCAGTAAGAACAAAATGAAGAATTGAAATATTTAATGTATTTTTAAATGCAGTTTCATAGCCTTTTTTTTTTTTTAAAGACTTTATTTATTTGAAAGAGGGAGAGAGATCACAAGTAGTCAGAAAGGCAGGCAGAGAGAGAGGGGGAAGCAGGCTCCCTGCTGAGCAGAGAGCCTGATGTGGGGCTTGATCCCAGGTCCCTGAGATCGTGACTTGAGCCGAAGGCAGAGGCTTTAACCCATGGAGCCACCAGGCACCCCTTCATATTCTTTTTATATTCTAATATTATTAATTAGTGTTATTATTTGTACAACTATTTTATATAAATATAGCTTATAAATTTTTGTCTGATTATACCATTTATTTACACAGAACTTTGCCAAGAACAACCTTTCTTATCAAGTTTAAAGGCAAAATGTGACTTATTTTATTATTCCAAAATAAACCTAAAATGGAACTGTAGAAATGATATTCCGTGTATGTAACATTTAAGATGTCAGGATGCAGAAAGTATATTTCTTTATATACATTCCTGATTTTTGTATTCCTTATAACCTTTCCACAGTTTTTCTCAGAGAGATTCCAGGAATATAAAATACCTTAGTAGGAAAACATATTTCTTTAGATGACAGTAGTTAGACAACTAAAATCACTGCTAATTTTGTATGCTAAAGCTGTCTATATTCAGTCAATTTTTAATTATCTTTCCCAAAGAAAGTCAAGGTGACATCGAAAGCCAGTGTCCTATAATCAATCACTTATAATGGGCTTTTGAAATGTATATTATTGTGTAATATCCATAACTAACTTTTATTACAGCTTTATTTAGGCAAAAATCAAAGCTACTGTTTAATTGACTTATCAGACTATATCTCCAAAAGGAGGCGTTGTATGGCTCAGAATATACAAATGATTAGTTTATCAACAGTACTAGGTAAACATTCAGGTTTTTCTATGAGAAGAAAGAAATCCAACCTGGAATAACATAAAAAAGGACATGAATACTCTATTAACATAAAATTAAATAGATACATGATTAATTCAGCAGAATTTAGGTTAGAAAGAATAGGGAGATGGGGGAGTATTATGACAATTGAAGTCCAATAATTAAGTAGAGACTTGTACTTTATTATCAAGTCCCTTTGCCTGAAATTTTCCTGCGTAAAAGTTAAGAATTGCTAAACTTATCATACCATTATATCATTTTCCTAGTTTCCTAGCAGAAATAGCAATTGAGAATTCAAGATATTGATAGATGAATAATGGTGAAAATTTTAGATAATAGTGTTTACTAAAACCTTTTTAGACTGATAGTAAACTACAGAATGTACTTAAACATCACAGAAAAAAAAAAATCAGCCAGGTTTTAGAAGTTAATTTTCTGTAGAATCCTAATTTGCTAATTAAATCTTAATTTCCTAATAAGAAAGTTTTGAAAAAATAAAACATATATTCCTTCAGTTTACATTACAATTTTATATATGTAGTTGTGTTGTGTAAACAAAGTAAATATTACTTTGAAGTCATTTAATAATTTTGTAAGGTAATCTACTTGCTTTCCATTAAAATACCTCAAAATGTTAAGACTAGCTCATCACTGAACATTTTGTGGTCCCAAAATTATTCCTAGTAGTGAGGTAGTTATGAATACTCGGTCTGCACAAGGTATTGAGCTGTGTGTTTGACATGCTCTCATTTTTTACCTGCACGAATTCGGTGAGGTTTGAAATGTTAAATAACCTTATGGAAATGAAAAAACCGCATCACAGAGAAGAAAATAATTGGCCCAAAGTCAGGCAGGTGCAGATGCCGAACTTGGCCTCAAACTCCAGGCCATTAATCAATCACTAGGTAAACTGTAGCCTCCATTTATGTACTGACTTTCTTGAACTAATATTTAGATTTCTATACAACTTGTCCATGATAGTCTTACTCTCTCCATGTAGAGTTTAAGGTATTTTCATCATCATATCACCATTTTCCCTTTATCTCTATTATTTGATTATTTACTTGAAGTGTTCCCAACTCTTTATACTAAAGCCAAATGATGAAATTGAAAAAAATCTATGGGGTAGTTAGGTGAACTAAAAACCATGGCATTTTTCTGGGTCTATCACTCTGGAGGGTCATATAGTCTTGCTGGCCATGACTTATAAGAAAAAAGGAAATAGCTTAAATTTATTACCATTAGGGTCCGTGAACATGTTATGATTTCTAAAACTGACAGACCCTAATGATAGCCATTGATTTATATCTCTTTAGATCATTAAAAATGGTCTGGAAGGGTGTATGCATATGAGGAGTCCAACTATTATCTATCAAAAGATTCGATCTATCATTCTTTAGCAAGAATCAGTTATTATATCACTATTTAAAACTCTCTTAGATAGGTTGGAAAATGTAGAAAAAGATCTTTTTAGTTTGTATGAAAAAATATTTCATTGTTCTCCCTACATATTTTAGTAAAGTTGAATCTCTTTGTTCAGAACATAGCATGAATGTTAGAGTACAAACAAGGCTCATATAAGCATGAAAGAAAGTCTAAATAAAAGTTAATATTTTCAATTTCTACAGTAACCATGGTTTATTTTATCTTTATTGCTTTTTTGTTAGCTACATAATTTCATATTGTTTCAGAAACAAATTGCCATGAAATTTCAACCCACAGCTCTAGAACTTCAATTAACTTTGAGAAATAAAAATGTGATTTCTTTTTTTTAATCTAAGGCAAACTACTAGTAAAAATATAAAAATGATAGTCAAGAGAATCTGGAAAAGATACATATATATATAATCTTGAATTAGGATACAATTCATATTATGGATCTATTATAAACTATTTATGAACTATATAAACTACTTATTTAACAAATAGGTCATAGAATATCACTAATCCAAACTTTTGAGCCCTTAGAAAGGACTATTTTTACCGAGAAAGCATTCTGAATGATTAAATTACACATATAAAAGACTTAAGTAGAAATCATGTCTTTAAAAGTATTTGGAAGTTTTGCTCATTTCCTTATCAAAATAATCAATACCCATTACTAGGCATATAATTATGGCCAATTTACTAAAATCTGCCATCATATCATCTTTAAAAATAAATATAATATATTTTAGAATCATTTGCTTTCCTTCCAAAGTGGGAAAACAATCCTAATAGCCAAAAGGGGAAGTGAACTTGTTAACTATATCTGGGAGATATTGAGCCAGTATTCAGTAATGTGAATTTACCATTGAAGAGGTAATGTCGAAATAGAAATGTATAAACAGAGTTTTCCACTAAAATTAATATATAGAAATAAAACCACATTTTCTTGTTACATTATTTTGGCACAAATTTGTCATTTAATAAATATTTTCTATGCTAAGGCTTGTTTTCAGGCATCTTCTCCTTTTTCCAACATCTTAAATTTCCATAAATGTGACTTTTATTTAGAAATTAAGAATGGTTTATTCTGTCCTAAAAGTAGTCCTGTCACTGTGTTTATATACTGTTAGTGGAAGGGGAACTGATTGGCTTTCCTTGGCTGTTTTAACCAAAGCAAAGGAAAAATGATTTCACATCTTGTTGATAGCTACTTCAACAAACCATTTTTTGGGACTTCAGTTTTGGATATAAAAGAAAATATACTTCTAAAAAAAAAAAGAAATTAAGAATGGCTAATTGTATTTCCTCTTCAAGTAATAGTTTTAATTTGTTCACAGAGCATATCAAAGTATATCTGTGTATAGAAACATATATATATTCATATATGAATATGAATATATACGAATATATATATATTCATACAAACACATGCTTATGGACTACTATCCTGTATGCCAAAGAGCACCAACAAACTTATTTAAGTTTTAAGCCCAGAATAGATGTGATTTGTTTTGAGTCGTTTTGGAAAGACATATTTTAAAAAAGATGGAAAGTCATTCTAAAGCCACCTTATAATGTAGTTTTTTGAAACCATCATTTGCTCTAAATGTTGAAAGCTCCCATTATGAAGTAAGATTCAAGGATCCAAATTCTCTGTATGTCACTCCATGCTGAACATAGTGAAAGACTGGCTCACCTCGTCTGTGAAAAGAAATGTCTTAAAAGGACACGTGAAAAGTCTTTAAGTGCTCCTTCTTGAACCAAAGCATTTTTTACATGAATGTACTATTATATATGTGCTATTAAATATGTACTATTATATATGTACAGACCAAATTGAAATACTATGATAGACTCCAAAATTATAGGCGATACATAAGTATTTAAGGATACAGATGAAAGTATTTTCAATGACTCTCGTGTAGAATTCCACTATTAAATTTTATAACTCTAGGATAGATCTTTTGAAATTACACTAACGTGTTAAAATTTGAAAAGGATAAAAATATCCCTTTTCTCTGAAACAAAATATATGACATTTTCAGAAGTGCAAGGTAAAAAAAGAAATGGCATCCATGGAAATGACAGGTAGGACAGCCAATCAGCTTGCAAGAGATATGCCATCGCTAAAGGCAACTCCAAATTCACTGAACAGCGTGAGTAGACTGCTACAGTATCTCATGTTCAGGTTTGACATTAGAATCTTGAATTGAGTTTGAAGAAATCTCAAGAAAACTAAACATGTTTTATAATCTTCACACCAGCAAAAGCCAGAATATTGTTGTGTTGTCTGGAATATTGTCATGTGATTTAAAATGCTCTGTAATATTTAATGAAATAATGCATATGTGGATATACAATTCATAATTTTATGTTCATAAATACCTATCATAATTGAGACAGTTAAATAATGAAAATATTGTGACATTTTCCTTAGGGCATATATTTCCACACTTTGAAATAAAATTTGCCTTTGATATACTGTAGCTATATAGTGATATTAGGGTATAGTGAACTTACAAATGCTGAAATCTGATATTTTATGAACATGTAGTTAGTTGTCCCTAAAATTTAATAGCAACTTAAAATTATTACTTGAAGGGGAAATAATAAAATTAGCTCTTTTTAATTTCTAAATAAAAGCCATGCTTATGTAAATCTAAGACATTAGGGAAAGAAGAAGATGCCTAAAAACATGCCTTCTCATAAAAAATATTTATTAAGTGGCAACTATATTTATAAGTACTACTATATATTAAGATTAAAAAACAAGTACCTTTTTATCAGTTATAAATGTTATTAAAAATAAAATAAATCTTATTGGTCTAGTCCCATGATGCCAATATTTTTCCTTGACACACAGCGAATACCTTCTGAATCCTATAGCTATATGGTTAAAAATATTTATTTGAATCAGGATTTGGTGTAGGAAGAAGAAAACTCTGAGTTTTGTTTTAAGAATGGATAAACAAGAAATTTAGGTTCATCAACATCCCTAAGGGTCTGAGGGGAGAACTCAAGCCTGCCATAGGACATTTTGCTACCACAGTGAGGATTCAGAGTCTGGGAAAATTGCAGTCAATGAAGACAGTGCCACCTCTGTCCCAGCTGTCTGCCACTCACAAATTGTTGCAAGTTAGACATTATGGGTTCTAGTCCTGTGCACATGCCTGCCTCCTATAGCCTGGCCCTCAGCCACAACCACTCCAGGAAGAGCTTCCTCTATCTCCCTGCCACCATTTGCAATTTTCCTGTCAATTCATCCAATGGACAAAACAATATCTTGTCTAGAATCTGAGTAACAGCGTCTAGGTAATACAATTTTTCGCTTTCCAGCTTTTGAGCTTCTGAAGTTAACAGAGAAGGGATGCAACATTTTGCTAAACCTGGTAGACAGTATAATCTGTCTCTTTACTATTGAATGTTAATCCACATGACTTTTACGTATATTTAAATGTGAAAACAGCAATAGGAAAAACAACATGGTCCCATCTAAGGTAATGAAGTCTTCTTCATGTTAATGAAAACATGCTAACTCTTGTCAAAAAAAGGAGATCCAAAACCCATCAGTTCTGTCTCTCTCAGTAATATCCATTTTCATTCTAATTTGATAACATTGCCATTTTAATATCTAGAAACGTGAACATTAAATCATAAAGATGAACGTCATCAATTAAATGTTTATACAATAAAGGAAAATTAGAGTAAAATTTAGTATAAATGCAAATGTATGGACAGAATATATAATATTTAATATGTCATGTTTATATAATAAGTGAAGCATATACTATTCAATTATCTTTAACTTAGTCCCAGTTTAAGGCTAGAGTTAGTCTTTATAACTTAATTCGTCATCTTTCCAAACCATATTAATTTTGCTATTAGACATTACTTAAACTTCTCAGGATTTTTGACTTCAGGAAATGACCCAAAACTTCTATTTTGAAGGTCAGAGTTCCTTTTACTACTGTCTATTTTAGGTTTATCTAGTCTTCTATTCACATATACAATAGCACCTGAGGTTTGAAGAAGACATCAGATTCCATGGGTTCCAGACATGTTCTTTTCTGCATTCAATATGGTATAGCAACATGCTTTTTCCCCTTGATAATCAGGATCAGTCAATCAAAAGAACAAACTCTTTCCTGGTAGGTTCAGTGGCAAGAGGATTCCCAAATCACCCAATGGAGCCCACGGCATCACTTCTTTTGTTTAAACTCTCCTTATATGTTTCCAATAAAACTTTAAATACAGTAGTTTAAATATCTTACTCCTACCCATTCTATGTGTGCTATGAAATTACAACCTCATTTCTGGTATTAACAATGACATCTCTTCCCTACAAGATAGTTCATTTTGTTTCCACAGCTTATCTTCAAATTAGCTCTGAAAACAAAGAGATATGTTTAAAGAGGAAGCAGAGCAAAATTTTCTACCGATAGGCTTGAAAAACAGAATGAATTCAGTATGGCATCACATTGTTTCTATAGATAGGTAAGATGGAAGAAATGAGAAAGAGATATATGAAGAAAAAAATGAGAAGAACTCATTTGAAATAGAAGGCAATGAATTGGGTGAATGCTATTTTGTTTATAATAACATATATGCATATGAATGCATACATTTGTAATGCACACACAATATACACACATACGCACAATTAACATATGCAGTTTTTCATAATCCTTTAAAAGATTTTGGACTCTTGGGGCACCTGGGTGGCTCAGTTTTTAAGCGTCTGCCTTTGGCTCGGGTCATGATCCCAGAGTCCTGAGATCGAGCCCCCCATCAGCTTCCTGCCTAGCAGGATGCCTGCTTCTCCCTCTCCCACTCCCCCTGCTTGTGTTCCCTCTCTTGCTATATCTCTCTCTGCCAAATAAATAAATAAAATCTTTAAAAAAAAGATTTTGGGCTCTCACATATTATATTTTTATAAATATGGTCAGTTATATTATTTATGCATCTTACTTTGCATTACATTATGAAAAATAATTTATCATAATTGTATTTATCACTAAAGTAAAATTTAAAATGCATTGTTAAATAGTTAAATATATAATATAAGTAGATCCTTGTTTCTTGGTATTTAACATATTGGCCAACACTTAACATAGAAATTGTAATCTATAATGTATGAATACTCTTTCCACAAATTGCCAGTATTTGTGGTTGTAGTAATACATTTCAGGTCACATGTGAGTGGTGTTTTTGATTATATAAGTGAGTTTGAAAGAAGATTTAGTGGTTTCCTCTTTTTAAGTATGATTACAATAAAATATGAAAATATAAGCCTTAGGTACTAACAAAAAATGAGAAAAATGTTTGAAGTCTTAAAGGCATTAACCTTTTTTAAAATTTATATTATTTCAACTTGACCAATATAGAAGAAATTACACTAACATCAAAAATTTTTGTCCTTTGAAAATATAGCCTTAGCCATGCGTACTCAAAGTCATAATGTGCATTTATGATATAATAGATTTGATAATATAATTTAGAGAATGTTAAAAGGAAGAAATGAGCAGTACATTAGCAAGAACATCTTTTTATTTTATTTTTTAGATTTTATTTATTTATTTGAGATAGAGAGATAGAAAGAGAGAGAGAGAGAGAGAGAGAGGAGCAGGCAGGGGGCAGAGGGAGAACCAGGCTCCCTGCTTGGTGGGGAGCCTGACGTGGGCATCGATCATAGGACCCTGGTATCGTGACCTGAGCCAAAGGCAGATGCTTAACTGCCTGAGCCACCCAGGTGCCCCAAGAACATCTTTTTAAATGATATAATTATTCTCTCAAAATTCTCAAGAACAGATTTTGAAACTACTTATGCTGAGCATGTACTAGGAATGTGCTTTTGTGTGAGTTGGGAGGATGTAAAGAAAATAAAACCATGGACATTACAGTGAAAAAATATATACAGGCCTCCTGTTTTTGAATTTACTATACTTTTAAAGATTTTCTGATAATAAGCAGTTAGGTTCTTCTTATTTTCATTTTTAAAATTTCTTTTAAATCTAAAAGTACTAATATCCCATTATAATAATTTGGAAGCCAAGGTGCCAGGCAGCTCTTGCCATTTCCTTTTCCTAATAACTTAAGTAGAGTTAATTATAAAAAGCCTGGTTGTAGAATTTCAAAACCCATAATTATTTTCTATATGTTGGGAATATTAAAATTAGAAATTGGGTTGTATGGTACATAAGATATGTGAAACATACATTTTTTCAATTAGGTAGGATGTTCTTAGTCATTATTTGATTTGGTTAATTTTATTACTGAAATTGTGAACTTTTGTATTTCATTCCAGATGTAGCTACAATTTATTAGTGAAAAGTGAAAAATTAGAAAATTATGTGGGATATAATTGGGACAATTATGTATATCTAGCTATTTAAAGCCATGTCAATAATTGAGTGTACAGTGAGGTTTGTAATAGAAATTGCTTTTTGTAGGGGAAGGTGGAATAAATCTTCAAATAGATAAAAATCAAGAACTGGTATATTTTTCATTAAATAGAAATAATAAAATGTACTTAGCTGTTAATTTAAATGTGTTTGAATATGAAAATATGCAAATTATAATGTTTAATGAGTGTCTACTATGTCAGTACTCTTTGATACCTATCTCTTTGATCTTGACTTTATGTCTATGTGATGCTCTGTTGGCCTTTATTGGTTCCATGCAATATCAAGTCTATATTCTTATCCATATTGGGGTTTAAGCCACATGCAGTATCATATTCAGGAATGACAACTGGCCTCTTTTTCTTTAGAAATGGGTTAATTCTTTGGATGACTAGAAACCATTACACCCATGTCCTCTTGGATGGAAAGCCACAGAATAAAAAGTTTCACTAACTCAAGCCACCAGTCAACCTTAAAACACTGGTATAGTAGTAGTGACAGAATGAGAAGAGAGGTGTCAGGAGAGAGAAATTAACAGCAAGAGTCACAAAGTGCCTGAGGCTTGAAATAAAGGAGAGAATGAGACAGACTAGCTACTGCTAACAAGGGAGTGAAAACACACATTTCCTTTCACCTACCCCATTAGCTTCCAGTGTATTGTTGCCATGTGCCAAAATCACACCTTAGCAACAGTCTCTCATGTGACACCTGTCCATCATGTGATCATTTCCAAGATTTAACTTCTGCCATTTTTTCCTAATAGGGGAAATAGCTGTGTAAGAAAGAGTAAACACATTTTCCTTACCATTCTCACTGAATATTGTCCCCTAGGGGTTCTAACTAGACCTCTCTCCTTTTTTTTTTTTTTTAAGATTTTATTTATTTATTTGACAGAGAGAGAGACAGCGAGAGAGGGAACACAAGCAGGGTGAGTGGGAGAGGGAGAAGCAGGCTTCCCATGGAGCAGGGAGCCTGATGCGGGGCTTGATCCCAGGACCCTGGGGTTTGTGACCTGAGCCAAAGGCAGATGCTTAACAACTGAGCCATCCAGGTGCCCCTACACCTCTCTCCTTCTATGAAACAATCCACTAGACAATATAGGGGAAAACTATTATATCTAAAATCTATAATCCAATAAAATTAAAAACAAAGCCAAAACAAACTGAAGGAATGGTCAATCACTAGTTAGTAAACTAAAATATTTGATAACTTCTGTGAATAGAATTTCAAAAACAAATTCTGTAAGAAATAGAAAATATGAACAAAATGTTAACCTTGAAACATAACTTAAAATTGATGAAGAATTTCTCTGCAAACAATTCTCTAGTAATAAATTTAAACTAAGGTCATTTTAATTTAAAAAATGGCAACCTATAGAAGCTTTTAGAACAGAGAAAAGTTCGAGAATTTTATAATATATGTAATGTTATTGTTTTAATATTATATGAAACCTTAAAAGGGAGTAAAGAATAATCTAAATGTGGAATGTAGATACAGAAATTCTAATTAAAGTAATAGAATGTCAAGCGTCTTTAAAAAATAATATGAAAGTACGTTTAATAGGTTTAGTAATTGGGATTCTTTCAGTGGAAATCAAGAAATCCAGTTCAATTGGCTTAAGCAAAGCTGGATAATGTAATTGAGAAATTGAGCTCTAAAATTAGCTCTATTACTGAAATCAAATTGTTCAAAAACAACTTTAAAATCTGATTCTGGCCAACTTTATACTCTGTTTTCCTTTATGTTGGTTTTCTATTCAGGCAGTCTTTCCATGTGGTGACAATGATGGCTAGCATCAGGCTAAGAATTATTTTCTGTTAAGTGAATAACTTCAGTGAACATAATTCACCAACAACATCTATAGGAGGGGGACTAATCGGCCTGACCTGATGATATGTGGAAATCTCAATCAATCATTGTAGCCAGCAGACTGCATAACTTTTTAAGGTTAGTCATGAATAACAGCATCCTTACTTATAGAAACAGGACTTGAGGTTTGGAGTTACTTAAATCACATGGATTTAAAGTAGGTCAAGAATTTCTCCCCAAAGCAAATTTAGAATTCTGTTACCAGAAGGTAGCTGAGATCAATAGTTGGTACTTCTCATGGTGTTCTTCTAAGGAGTTCTCTTGAGAAACATGTCATTTAGTTTTGCAGACAGCTATAATCACTACGACAACGTACATGACTCTAGGCATGTCTAAATTTTCTCGTGTCAACCTTCAACAGTTCCAATGGTTATATAGTTGTCTAATACCTTCTATTAAATATATTTAGCCTTGAAATGCCCAGTTGCATGTTATTTTTTCCTGACTGAACCCTGACTAATGTAATAGGCAAAAATAAGAGATATTGTTTGGATTTATACACAAGATATTATTATTACACACATTTACATTTATATATATTTACATTATTATCCACCTAGACTATTCCATTGAAAAATTTTTAGAAGTTGTGATTACTACAAATAAATGACACACATACACTTCAAAATCAATAGCTTTCCCATGTGTCAACACTAACCATTTGAAATGATAATACCAAAAAAAAAAAGGCTACCAAAATATAAATGTCTATGAATATATCTTATAAATGTCACTTCTGGGCTTAAAGCCTATCAATGACTCATTAATTTTGTCATTAATACTGATAGCCTTAACTTGACCTGTGATGGCTGGAATAATGTAGTTTCTATCTTCTCCAAGTTTTTCTCATTCATTGACTCTCTAATATCTTCACTTCCCCCCCTGGACAACAACTCTCTGGGTCTAGAATTGTGTCTGTCCTCTTCACAACTCTACTACCAAGTTGGCCAAGGCCTGGAATATCACAGGAACTGAATACATGTTTGTTGAATTATTGATGAAACATGCATGGATTCTTACACAATGAAAAGCCAAAATCTAATACAGAAGCCTTATTCTTTTGTATTAAAATTTAAATATTGTAGAACATGCAATATTACTGAATTATTTTATACATTTAATTCAAATATAATCAGAATTTTAATAGATTTTGTTTTGATTTGACCACCAGATAGATTAATACTCAAGTTCTTCCTAATAGACAAATATGAGATGTCCACTAGAACAGGGAAAAACTAGAAACATATATTATACACAAACATATATTCATAATAAAAAGGAAAACTATGATAACTTATTCTACTTATTCAAATGTATGAGAAAGTTTTGCTACTTAAATTAATGTTCTACTATAAGAACAAACAAGAATACATAAATGAGAAGAAAAGTTCAAGAAATATATAGGGGTAGAAATGACTGAGTTTTAATTAGAGGTTATTTGTTGCAAAGAAAAGAATCTATAATATTAAGTGAAAATCCAGAATTTGTTGGAATGACAAAAGGATACCTCTTAGTACATACTGCCTAGCCTGCTTTGACTAAATGGCAAATATCCTGGATACCAGGAGGTGACAGCGGCTGCTTTCCCTGATTTACTTTCTCTCTCCTTAAAACATAGATCCATCACTACTTCTTTTTAGGCATTTATTTTATTATATATTTTCTCACTCTGTAGGTCAACTTCTTCATGTGGAAAATGCTGTCTTCAGTCCTATGGTTTTGACTTGGTTTTCCTTTGGTGGCTAACATTAAATAAATTAGCTGCAGTCTCTAAGAGCCAATTCCAAAGTTCTAAGAATGAGAACTGATTGACACAGCCAGGTGCAGGGTCCCATGTGCTCTTTCCTCTCAGCAAGCAAAGACAGCAAAATCTTTGAGAATCAAGTAATCAAGAGAGTGGCAGCTTAGAAAAAATGATTGGAATTCTTACTAATGGGAACTAAAATCTATAATAAGGAGCAAAAATTATTAATGATCGAAGCTGAAAGAATTACGTAAATGCACTTAGAAATATTAACTTCTGGTCTAACACTTCAAGGGTAAATAAATATCATTTGGATTAAAGAAGTAAATATAAAATCACAAGGCTAGGAGAAAATATAATTACTTTGATCTTTTTTATTTTTTTAAGATTTTATTTATTTATTTGACAGAGAGAGAGAGAGCACGTGAGCACACAAGCAGGGGGAGCAGGAGAGAGAGAATCAGGCTCCCCACCGAGCAGGGAGCTTGACACAGGGCTTCATCCCAGGACCCTGAGATCATAACCTGAGCCGAAGGCAGGTGCTTAACTGACTGAGCCACCCACGTGTCCCTACTTTGATCTTTTTTAGAATTAAGATCTTTCTAACCACTAAAATAAGATGCCACAAAGACCTGGGTACATAAACATTGCATTCTGTATTTCACAAAAAACAAAAACAAAAGCATAGTTGATAATGAAAGCACAATGATGTTTTCATAAACTTAGAGAAAAAAAAGATTCACAAATTATGTGGCAAACAAAAAGATGTTATTACTATTAAATAGCATTGACAAATCAATAAGGCAAAGTTTGAGGCAGGTAAGAGAAAAAAATGAACAGCTCATTAAAAAGGAACTAAAGAACACAGATGACATGTATTCTTATAAACAATGTCTCCTTTCACTGTTAATCTAAAACAAGTATGTCTGATATTCAGATGCTATTATCAAAATTATGAAGCACAAACAGAAACAACTGCAGCAAAAATAAATAGTAATACTGGTTTTGGAAACATAATAGACACTAAGAACTGTGCTCTTGTTGAAATTGATAATTGATATATTTTAGGAAACAGAAATTTGTTTAGAAAGCCATAGAAACAGGTACAGACTAATGAAACAATGCTAATACTATAAATTTATTCTAAGAACATGAGAAACATAAGTGAAGTAAACAAAGTTATTAGTTCAAGAAAAATTATTAATCACCACATTAGGGGAAAAATGTCAAAATGGAATTAGTGAAGTTGTCACACATCTATATAATAGAATGAGATTAAAAAATATCCAAAGGGAAAAAGCTAATCAGTTTTAAAAGGTGAGAATACCTAAATAAGTATAAAAGTTCTAACATAAAATATTAAATATTATAATAATATTATAAATTATACAGAGTAAAACATAAATTTGGAAGCACATATATTGAAATGTCAACATTTTGACTTCTTGAACATGAGTGACTTTAATTTTGTTATTTTCTTTATTTCTTTTCAATAAATATCTTCAATACAGTTTTATTAAGGAGTATCATAAAAATTAAGAGTATGAAGATCATGTGGCATTAGATAGTCATACATTTGAATTTCATTTTTCTAATTCATCATAAAGTTGTGTTACTTAATGCCTTAATGCTTTTTTTACTGTAAAATTATAATACTTATACCTACTCCTAACTTTTATGTGGATTATTCAGTGGATTAAATGAACTAATATGCTGCTTACAATGCCTATAATACAGGAAGTGTTTAACACATATTACTAATTTAAAAACAATATATACATTGATTAAAAGTATACACCATTAAAAGATGGTGCAAATAATAAAAAGTAAAGAGCAGGTTTTAAAAAACTTGGTTATGTATAATGCATACACGTTTATGTATCAAAAAGATCCCACATTATGGAGCAAAATAGTACTGAAAATTGATATGCTTTCATAACAAATAACTCAGGCATCATAATGAAATAAAGCACAGTACAGTGGTTGAATTCCAGGTATAATTTTTCTAAGGGCATATATCCACCCTCTGTTTGTTCCTGGTTATTTTCAGTTTGTGCAACTGACAAACATAGTCATTTGCAGATTTTTAAAAAAATTTTATTTATTTGACAGAGAGAGCGGGATCACAAGTAGGCAGAGAGGCAGGCAAAGAGAGGGGGGAAGCAGGCTCCCTGTAGAGCAGAGAGCCGGACCTGGGGCTCGATCCCAAGACCCTGGGATCATGACCTGAGCCGAAGACAGAGGTTTGTTTTTTTGTTTGTTTGTTTTTTGTTTTTCTCCCCACATATGTTTATTTTAATTTTTCAGTGTTACAAGATTGATTGTTCATGTACCACACCCAGTGCTCCATGCAATACTTGCCCTTCTCAATACCCACCACCAGGCTCGCCCACCCCCCCACTCCCTCCCCTCCAAAACCCTCAGTTTGTTGCTCAGAGTCCACAGTCTTCCTGGTTCATCACCCGCTCTGATTTCCCCCCATTCACCCTTCCCTTCCTTCTCAAGATGCCCTCCATGATTTTCTTTATACTCCACACGTGAGACCATAAGATAATTGGCTCTCTCCGCTTGACTTATTTCACTCCGCATAATCTCTTCTAGTCCTGTCCACGTTGATACAAAAGTTGGATATTCATCCTTTCTGATGGAGGCATAATATTCCATTGTATAGATGTACTACATCTTCCTTATCCACTCATCTGTTGAAGGGCATTTTGGTTCTTTCCACATTTTGGCTATTGTGGCCGTTGTGGCTATGAACATTGGGGTACATGTGGCCCTTCTTTGTACTGCATCTGCTTCTTTGGGGTAAACACCGAGTAGTGCAATTGCAGGGTCATAGGGTAGCTGTATATTTAATTTCCTGAGGAATCTCCATACTGTTTTCCAAAGTGGCTGCACCAACTTGTATTCCCACCAACAGTGGAGGAGGGGTCCCCTTTCTCCACATCCTCTCCAGCATTTGTTGTTTCCTCTCTTGTCGATTTTGACCATTCTAACTGGTGTAAGGTAGTATCTCAATGTGGTTTTGATTTGAGTCTCCCTAATGGCTAATGATGGTTTTAACCCACTGAGCCACCTAGGCACCCTGATCAATTGCAAATTGAATCTACAATCATATTTATTTATCTCCCTCCTTTTTAAATTAATAAACTTTACTTTTGGAGAAGTTGTATTTTCACAGAAGAATACTATGGAAGGTTCAGGGGCCTCCCATATGCTTCCTGTCCCCGCATATGTATAACCTTTCTCACTGCGGACATCCCACACCAGACTGGTGCATTCGTCACAACTGATGAACCTAAAATGGCACATCATTACTAATCATAGTCCATAGTTTAGATTAATCTTCTTTATTTTTTTTTAATCAAGAAACTTGAGAAACAATTCAAAGGCAATATCTCATTAAAAAAAGGAGGGACTGTACATGGCATAGAAATAATGTTAAAATTATGCCCAAACATTAATCATCCACTATTAGGAAACTTTATAAACTCAGATTTATAAAATACACCTCATGAAAATTTAACATTCATGATTGTTGCATTGATCACTGTCATGAGTACTTAGATATAGTATGATAACACAAATCGAGTTTTATTTTTAAGATAAAAAATATTATCTAAACTAGAATACATCAGCAAACACTTATATAATAAAGATGAGTTTTTCTCCTCCTAGTTGCAGTGGCTAGGATAGTATCTAATACATAGATGCCAATTAATTTAAGGATTTTTTCTTGTGCCTTGCAGTATTCTAGGAACTCAAGAAAGTGCAGAAATTAACAGGAAAAATACACACCTCCTTACTTTTAGCGAAATTATTCTCAGAAGGAGGAGTCAATAAAGATAACAGGTAAAAAGGTAGTAAGTGCTGAGAACAAATATGAAACAGGGCAGGTGGTTGGGAGTTCTGGGAGAGAGAATTCGCAGTCTGGGCAAGAGGTCTCACTGTGAAGGTGAGATTTGAGTAAAGACTTGAGGGAGGTGAGGGATTAAATTTGGAAATATCTTGAGGAAGAGAAATCAAGTTAGAGAAGAGAGTCAGGATTATTGACCTGTGATAGGAGATCAGAGCTAGCAAGTTCTAAAGGAAATTAGATCTGAGAGGTGATAGAGCTCCCGATTCTTTGTGATGTTCTAAGTACACTTTGCTTTTACTCTGAGTGAAATGGGAAAGCAGTGAAGGTTGTGAATAGAAAAGTAACCTCAGGGGTGCCTGGGTGGCTCAGTCAGTTAAGAGTTAAGTGTCTGCCTTTGGCTCAGAGTCCTGGGATCAAGTCCCACATGGGGCTCTTTGCTCAATTGGGAGCCTTCTTCTCCCTCTCCCTCTGCCAACCACTCCCTCTCTCCCTGCTTGTGCTCTCTCTCTGTCAAATAAATAAATAAAATATTTAAAAAAGGTAACCTCATCAATGTGTATATATTAAAAAGCATTACCATGATTTGCAGTGAGTACCCTTGAAGTGCAGCATGGGTGGGAGGAGGGAGCAAAGGTAAGCATCTACTGCCATAATTCAAATGATGTTTGTTTATGGCTTGGACCACTGTGGTATGATGGCAGTGAAAAGAGGTGAGGAGGGATTGGGTCAAACAGAGTAGTTTTTATGAAGTGAGTTTACAGGAAGAGATCAACATTGTCAAAGATACATAAGTTCAGGGCGCCTGGGTGACTCAGTGGGTTAAAGCCTCTGCCTTCGGCTCAGGTCATGATCTCAGGGTCCTGGGATCGAGGCCCCACATCGGGCTCTCTGCTCAGCAGGGAGCCTGCTTCCCCCTATCTCTCTGCCTGCCTCTTTGCCTACTTGTGATCTCTCTCTCTCTGTTAAATAAATAAAATCCTTTAAAAAAAAAAAGATACATAAGTTCTCAGAAGTGGCCTTGCCTTTCTCAGTCGAGAACACTGATGACTCACCAATAATAATTAGTGGAGTAGAAGAAGGAAATGACCACTTAGAGTATTTTTAAGAAAGATGGGGAAAAGATATATAGATACAAAGATATACAATAATTTTAGCTGTAATTGGGAAACTAGAAACAGTAAGGGAGCTGGAAGGAGGAGGTGGGACAAGAGAGATGGTATTTTGATGATATTTTGAGGAAAGGATAAATAACAGCATGACAGGAATAATGAGTAGAGCCAGGAAATTGATGACATTGGAGATAGAAAAGAGAATTGCTGGAGTGGTGTTCTTGAGTAGGAAAGAGACAGATCCCCTGCTTAGAGTTCTGTAGGGCATACCATATAAAGGTACTGAGTCCAGGGGAGCAAGTGGGAGTGGTACTCTAGCTCATGCTTACCAGCACTTGTACCCCAGTAAAGGGCTGAGTCCTTCAAAAGAAGAGCCTTTTTCTTTGGCCAAGAATATTATATAGAGATCAAGCCCCTGGTGAGAGGGCTTTGTTATCAATACACAAGTGGAAGGGTAGGTCTTTGAGAGTCTAACAGGAGTGAAGGCAGAGCATGCAACTATGTATGTTAACAAATACACAGATGTAAGTGCAGGTGATTGGACTTTATTTCTCAATCAATTCATCGGCAAGTTCATCAGCTAAATGTGACTATTAGGGAAGAGATGGATGTTTGAAGACTGTAGAAACAGTGCAGAATAGTCATTTGAGAGAGTGGGAGAGAAGGGAATAGGAAAATAAATTCACTAAGTTTAGAGAATATACTAAGAAAAGGTAAAATGAGATCAAGGCAGCATGGTTTTATATTTCTCTCCAATTACATCAGTGCTCAGGACTGGATTAGTAAGGAGATATTTAATTAGAGTTAGGGAACAGGCAAGTTGTATGACAAATTTAGAGTGGTATAGTTGAAAGTGTATGCAAGGGAGTCATTAAAACAACCGACCATAGAATTTCAGCTTGGTTCTGATGTAAGGGAAAAATAGAAGTTTGATGAGGCAAAGTGAAAATATTGAAGGATCAATAAATATACATCCTGCTGGCATGATGGCTTAACAGAGTAGGGTCGCTTGAGGCAGTGACTACAAGCAAGAAGTCAGGAAGTGGAACTAACAGAGTGTGATGCATGAAATTGAGATTATGGAGGAGGTGTTATTATAGATAATTACAAGGTCTGGGTCATGACTGGAACTGAGTGGCTCAGGAGTGGGCAAGACAAGTTCACAGTAGTTTGAGAAACTGAAAAGACAAAGTCTGGTTAGGATTTTTGCTCACTCTGAGAACTCACCAAAAATTCTGACAGGCAAAGTGATAGTAAAGTGAGAGCTAAAACCAACAAGCATTGGTGAGGGGTGGTGGTGGTGGGGAGACCAGGGTGTCAGAAGATGATGCATTAATGCGATATCCTGAAGGATAATATCTTATAACATGGGATCAAATTCTCTATGTAAGTTGGCAAACAGACTAGGAAAAGCAAGGAGGATACAAATACAAAAGCAAGAAGGATACAAATCCCACCCTACTTTCGGGCTCAGTGACGAGAAAAATACACAGGAAACAAGCAAACAAAAGAACAAAAATCTTTTACCACTTGGGAAACCTGCAGGGAGAGATTCAGCCATCCATTAGAGCAAAATTGTAAAGGGCACTTTCAGTGGAAAGGTTGAAAAAAAGAGGATTTTTATGGATAGACTTCACTTCTGTAAATGTATTATCTAATTGGAGCAACCTCTAGGGAATTGGAGAAGTAGGAGGTGAATATAAGTGTCTCTTGAACTTTAATTACATGCTTTATTTTTGAAATAATCCCTTTACTTTTAGATTGTTTTAATTTAATGTCTTTAAATGTCAATACACACAAAAACGAATAGAATAAATGGGTTTTCTCAGAAACATACAGCACAGTAGCAATGCCCATGATCTGTGATAACGTGGATTATTCACAATGTACAATTCACATTTGGTATCATGCAAGGTGCCTTGAATCTTTTTGATCACTCTACATTCCTTTTGCCATCTTTTCCTTTTCTTTTGGTGGTAAAAATCATTATTGTCTGCTTCCTGCTGCCATACTGTTGTCACTAGTACTGTTACATACTGTGTTGTAAAGAGGATGGAAATGGTGCTGAGCTGACTTTTGCAAATAAATCGGTAGTATTGGGGAATAATAATGTCTTGTTTGGATGTATTTCTAACATTTGCAGATTCTTTGTCTAGTATTTAAGTGCAAGTTTTAATACATCTTGATTAACATATTTTAGATGTACCCCCCTTTGATTTTATCATCCTGACATGTATCTGTTTATAAGTTTTAGTGTATTTTGCTATTGAGCATCTTTTCACATACCTATTGGCCATTCGGATGTCTTCTCTGGGAAAATGTCTATTTAGTTCCTCAGTCCATGTTTTAATCAGATTATTATTTTTTGTTGTTCTTGTGATTGAGTTATCTGAGGACTTTAGATATTCTGGATATTGATACCTTATCCCATATATGGTTTGCAAAAATATTCTTCTATTCTGTAGCTTGTCTTTTTTTTTAATTATTTCTTTTGTTGTGAAGAAGCTTTTAAATTTAATGTATTTGCCTCTTTATATGTCAATAAGAGCAATATACTTTGATCTTATTTGCAGTGAGGAACATTTTAAAATTAAAAAGGAAACATTATCACCTAAGGATGGAAAATTAAATAAGGAAGAATACTAGAACATTTAGCTACCACCCTTATCCTCATGACAAGCTTCTAATGTTCTCCATTTTAGTAAGTCGTACTAACTATGGACAGTTACTCAAGCCAGAAATCATTCCACATTCTTTCTTTTCCCCTGTCATTTCCATCCATTCTAACACCTTATTATATAATCACTGATTTGTTTATGCACTCACTAAGTAAGTAAGTCAATATGCTAGCCAATGTTCTTCCTATAGGGGTGAAAAACGACCTTTAAAGCTACTGAATGCCAATTTATTCTCCTAAATATTTCTAAAGAGTTTCCATTTCTTTCTATCCTGATGCCATAGCCAAGCCATGGATTTTTCTCACCTGAACAACTGCCATAATCTCTTAGCAACTGATTTTCCTACAGCAACTCTTCCTGCTATCCGTTTTATAGCCAAATCCTAAAAGTTTAATTCATAAATCCTTAATTTAGCTTCTCAGAACTTCTAAAATCAAGGTGGAGGGATCACATTTGAATATGAAGAGTTTTCTCAAACTTGTATGGAAAAAGTACTATTTTTATCATGCACAGGCCTAATTTTTTATGATCACCATTTTATTTTTTAAGTAGAGACAGCCATTTTTTTGCCATTTTTTACCTTTAAGAATCATAGTGGGTGATAAATATTGATACATTGGCAAAAGGATTGGCGCTGGAAGAGGAGGGAGACAATGTTGGCAACCACCATTTACTTCATAATGCACGCAAGACAAATTGACTTATACAGTCACTGAATCAAATAATTGTTAAACTAATTTCATTTATATATGTTTTGATGATCAACATTCATTTTTAAAAATACTTTTGAGTTCTGGAGCACCGGGGCAATTCCACTGATTAAGAGTACAACTCTTATTTTCAGCTCAAGTCATGATCTTGGGGTCATGGAGATTAGCCCTGGGTTGGGCTCTACACTCAGCATGGAGTCTGCTTGAGATTCTCTCTCTCTCTCTGTGTCTGCCTCTCCCTCCTACTCGTGATCTCAATCTTCCTCTCTAAATAAACAAACAAATAAATCTTTAAAAAATGTATTTTTGAGTCCATAGGACATTTCCAGGCTATTTTTAATTCTGACATTATCCATTTCATAGCATCCTTCTCTCCCTCCCTCTCTCTCTCTCTCTCTCTCTCTCTCTGTTTGCAATAAGACAAAATTACCATTATTCACTAGCCATAACTTCAGAACATTTATTAAGATATTTGCTGGTCATTTTATGAGCATTAGGAAAGTAGAACATATTCCTCTTCCCAATTTACCATTAAGATTTTAGATTTGCTACAAAAATAAGCCTGTTTTTGTTATCTGTCTACGAGGACAGGCATGATGAAAGAGCTGAGCAAAGATATGTATTTCCCTAAAAAACTAAAACTCCATGCCTCACATAAGGAAAATAATTCTATTAAGATTAGAGTCACTGATGATGCATTGCTCCTTGTAGTGAAAAGATAACTTGTAACAAGCAGATTGCCTGTGCATAGCTTGGAGTAGAAAAAAAGTAAAATGTGACTGTTACTCTTTCTCCACTAAGAGCTCAATACAAAGGTAATTTCAGTGATTGGAGAAACAATGAAATTCTGAAATGTACTGTAATTATTAATCCTTACTCTCTATGTATTTATTTAAAACTATGTAAAATTATTTGTTGGTTATAAACATGATCTGGAATGTAATTTTATGATATCTAATACATAATTTATATAGCAACAGAGAACTCATATTCAAATAGCACTGGAAGTCTGTAAGATTTTATTGATTTTCTGATAAAGAACTTCCCAATTTCATATAACAAAATCATGCACTGCACATTGTATTTTTGTATTATAAGTCATAGCCTAATAAATCAGTTTACTTTCTGTAATTACTTGGAAATGATCTCCCTATTCTTAGTGATATTAGTCACTAGAAATGAAAATGGCAGGGAAACCAATAGAGCCTGGATTAGAAGATTTTTAAATGTTTATAGATTTCTAAGCATGATTAGAAATTGGGAAAGCTGCCTCCCCTTCTGGATGATCAATGCAGGCACGTATTAGAAACCAGAAAATCAGACTCCTCAAGGGCAGGATTCAACATCCTGCAAATGGGACTGAAACCACTGCTCTCTTATATCTTTATTAGCAGGTGTGGAACCACAATTACAGATTTAAAATTAGAAGTGCATAAAAAAATCATAAATCTATTCATCTGTATAGTTTGTCACCTTAATTAACAATTGATGTTTAAAATTATTCTTTCAAGCTTTAATCCCTAGTATACTGTATTGTGCATTACGTTGTATTTTTTTCTTTTTAAAGTTTTATTTATTAGAGAGAGAGAGCTCAAGTGTGGGGGAAGGACAGGGGGAGAAGAAAATCCCAAGCAGACTCCATGCTAAGTGAGAAGCCTGATTCAGGGCTTGATGTGGGTTAATTACTTTGACCCTGAGATCACACTGTGAGCCAAAACCAAGAGTTGGACACCCAACCAACTGTGCCACTCAGGCACCCCTGCATTTGATTGTGTTGTAGGGAGTAGTAAAGTCAGTATTTAAAATTATATTAATTCAAAATTCAAATTAAAATATGATTCAAAATATTCAAAAGCTAATTATTCCTCAGAAAAATAATTATCAGAATATCAACATATGTTTATTATGATTGAATAAACATAACAATATCCACAATTGGGCATGTTGGTCAGAAGGACAATATTAACATTTTATTAAAATAAGTTTAAAGAAAGAGCCTTTCACAACATCTCATATAATTATAAGTATCTATAAAACTATTCCTAAAAATCACGCTAATCAGTAATATGATTTATTTATTGCTTTACATATTTAAGACAGGTATAAACATAAAGTTTTAAAAATGTAAGTTGGGAATGTCATTTGCTTTTATTTATTTAAAGATTTTATTTATTTATTTGAGAGACAGAGAAAGTGAGAGAGACCATGAAAGGAGAGAAGGTTAGAGGAAGAACCAGACTCCCCGTGGAGCTGGGAGCCGGATGTGGGACTCGATCCTGGAACTCAAGGATCTGAGTTCCGGGATCGGAACCTGAGCTGAAGGCAGTTGCTCAACCAACTAAGCCTCCCAGGCGCCCTGCATTTGCTTTTAAAATTTCAGTTTAGTTTCTTTAAGAACAGAGGTTTGTGATGACACAATATTGTGTAATAAAATATTTTTGTATTATCCGTATTTGCAGTCTTCTACAAGGAAAAGAAAAAGGAACATAAGACTTGATTTTCGAGGGTGGTGGTGGTGATGGTTTGCAAATGTGATTCTTCATGTTGGTGATACTATGATCAACAGCTGTTGTGACTTCCTACTGAATTCTTATTGCAATCCTGTCTCACATCCAAAAGGTATTAATCTTCCCTTTGTTTTATCTTCAGTCTTCTCTTTATTGATCCCTCCCTTTGTGCCTAAGAGCATCATCATGAACTTACCCCTGTAAAATATGACATCACATTTACATTATCTGGGTCACTCATGCCATCATATCATTCACACACTTCGGAAAGCATAGTTGCACTCAATGCCTCTCCTCCTTTTGGTCTATTCTTTCATTGCCCTGTGCACAACTAGGATTGCACTATTCTTTGACCTCTCTACTGGCCCTATTCTCAAATGTTCACCAATACCTAACTAACTGGCAAACCTAGCAGTGTCTTCTCTCCCATCCTCACCTTACTTATATTCTTTAGCGTATTTGACACCTGACATTTTGTGTCTCTGAGTTTTCTAACTTTTAATTCTATTTTTCTGTCTTTTGTTGGAATTCTCCTTACAGGTTTTACTTATTTATCCTACAATTCAAGATAGTCATTTTCCAAGGTTTTCTTCTTAGTGCTCCCCTTGTCTCCATCTTCTCACTCTCCACTGGCATTCTCAATTATTCACCTCCTTTCAGCAATCACACCAATGTTGATGTTCTTCAGATATCGCCCATTTGGCCTGGGAAAGAGCTCATTGCTGTCTCTCAGAATTTGATACATGGACGTGTCACAGACACTTCCATTCCAAGATATTCTTATTGTCATCATCTTCATACATGTTTATTCTCTCCGAATGACTGAGTTTATATTAGACCTTTTTCATCTGTTTCACTTTTCCATTCTATTCTCAATTTACAGTTCCATTTACTTACATGGCCATTTATTTCCATTTCCATTTATATACATTTAGCTCTTTGCATCCTTGATGATCACTTAAAAAAATAGAATAAGATGACAGAGAAGATGGTTTGGTACAAATCCTTAATGTACAGAGCCTTACTATTTCAAAGGAACATCACCATCTAGTTATCTTCCCTGGCTGATTTGTGTTGCACTAACACACATTGTACCCATTCCCATACACTTCCTTATTTCCACACAATTGTCACCCATTTGCAGATATTTAATGCATACTGCTGTGACGGAATCACAGAGAAGTCATTAGCCAGCTCATTTGTACTCACATGCACATATGGCACTGTTTCTCGTTTCTTTCTTTTTTTTTTAAGATTTTATTTGTTTGTTTATTTATTTGACAGAGAGAGAGAGACAGAGCGAGAGACAGAGAAGACAGAGACAGACTGACAGTATAAGCAGGGAGAGTGGCAGAAGCAGGCTCCCTGCTGAACAGGGAGCCCAGTGCAGGGGCTTAATCCCAGGACTACGACCTGAGCCGAAGGCAGACATTTAACACACCGAGTGACCCGGCACCCCTGTGGCACTCTTTCTTTTCCGTTTGGTTAGTCAATATCTTCTTGGTCTACTCTATAGTGTTTTTCCTTATAAAGTTGAGGTTCTTCTGTTCCAGGCTCATTAGTTAGGGTGTCTCTTTATGGTAAATGAAGGGAAAACATCTTGTACTAGATTAAATAGGACAAAGAAATCACTGATTTTTCTGTTTCGGAAACGTTCAGAAAAATGATATGGTCTTTGTTCCAGAGGCTTATGATGTTACCAGAATTTTGCTTTATTTCTGTAATTTCACTCATATTCTCTTCCTGCCACTGTGCCCTCTGCATGGACCTCATTATGTACCAGAGTAACAGTGACAGTCCTACATCTAGCCTCATTATCTAAAGGAGAGAGAACTTCCATCAGAGAAGAACCAGTGAAATCTGATGTCTGACTAGACCAAATAGATAACATTCCTCATTATTATAGTTTTAACTAACTTTCAATGTTCAAATCCTATATCTTTGCTTATTTCTTCTGGGCCTTGTCAGTTTGACTCTTTGTATTATTATTTTACTAATCCCAGCCTGATCTCCACAAAGTCTATATTCATACAGTATTACATAACAAAGCAAACAAAGAAAAGTAAATTTAAATACATATTGCCAGTAACAGAGGAAACAGTGTCCCAAATGTGAAACTTCTCTAATCATTAAATTCCTGGATAGTTAATACATTTTGTTCCCTTATAATTTGAAAAATCTCAAATAACTAAACTTTTGTTTTGCTATACAAGGTTTTCTGCAGTGTAATTTCATGACCTGGAAAGTAGCCATTTCTTTGTCTGTTGTGTCCACAAAAGCACAAGACAAGTTCAGGATACAATTCAATCATGAGCATATTTTCTGGAAAAAGCCAATACTACAGCAAATAGTTAGACATGTTAAACCAAGGAATTTTAAACTGTTTTATACTTTGAACATTGTACTCACCCAGTAGTTTCGCTTTGGACATTGTGACTCTGTGGTAAGATGATATTTTATAAATTCAAATTAGAATATCCTTAGGTTTCCAAATAAAATTTTTGGCAGAAACAATGAAGTAGTCTTAAAAGCAGTTTATATTGAATCAGAATATGTGGTTCAAATCCTGACTACCTCCTTTTGTTTGGACAATTAATTTCCCTCCTTCTGTCTCAGTCTCCACATCTGTATGACACAGGATTATAATAGTATATACCGCTTAGAATTGTTTTGATGAGTAATTAATGCAGAGAAAACCCTTGGACAGTGACAGACAGGTAGTAAACATTCATAAATGCTGTGTCTATCATTATACTTTTTCTTATTGTATGTACTCTTGAGAAATACTCAAAAAACTGGAATTAATTGGCTTATAAATGCTGAATTTTGTCGAATGAGAAAAAACTTCTCTTTGAATGGAAAAAGCCAGAATTTAAATCTTGAAAATGAAATTTAGAGGACTGGGCAAAAAGGTATGCACAGAAGGAATAGTTATACATTATGGTTAATAGGTCTTTCTCTTGCTAGAAAATAAACCAAAGTTTATCCAGAAAGCAGAAAGAGGAGGTTTACAAAGCATAGGAAAATGTAATAGTAAGAGAAGTATGAAAATCAGTCTTCACCTTGCTTCTATACAAAGACAAACCATAGGAGTGATAGCTCTAAATGAATTTGGGAAATCCTAGAGCATACTTGTACTTTCCTCCCACGGCATAGCCTCAGAAGACTCGATCTTTTTAGAGATCCTCTCCATCCAATATGGTACTGAACATTTATGGCAATTTGATTTTAGCATAACTGTAGCAGAAGAAGGTATGTGGGATAGCTACAGAGAAATTTGAAGATATAAGCAAATCTCAGAATGGTGACAAAAAGAAGTAAAGGATTTCCAAGATCACCAAGATAATTTAGAAGGCTGACTGGACCATAAACAGGGCAATAAGAATATGGCATTCATTGAAAGAATAGATTGCTCTAGGGAGCATAGACATTTTAACATTTGTTCTTTCAACATGAGCATGGAATGTTTTTCCATCTTTTTGTATCTTCTTCAGTTTCTTTCATAAGTGTTCTATAGTTTCTAGAATCTAGGTCCTTCACCTCTTTGGTTAGGTTTAATTCAAGGTATCTTATGTTTTTTGGTGCTATTGTAAATGGAATTGTTTCTCTATTTCTCTTTCTACAGTTACATTGTTAGTGTATAAGAAAGCAACTGATTTCTGTGCATTGATTTTGTATCCTGCCACATTACTGAATTGCTGTATGAATTCTACTAATTTAGGGGTAGTCTTTTTGGTTTTTCACATAAAGTATCACATCATCTGTGAAGAGAGAGTTTGACTTCTTCTTTGCCAGTCTGAAAAACTTTTATTTCCTTTTGTTGTCTGATTGCTGTTGTTAGGACTTCTAGTTGTTCTATGTTGTAGAATAGTGACAAGAGTGGGAGGAGAGAATACAATCAAAAGATACTTAACTAAAAGTCTCAAAATATCTAACTGTTCAAAAGTACCCAACAATCCCTGCTGTTCATAATTCCCAGTGAGAGCTCAATTCAATAACATATCTTGGAGCTAGTGCTAAAGCAATTCTCTTATTGCTACGTGTTTTCCGTCAATCACCCTGAATGGAATATAGCAGGTGTCTATTTCAGAGCCAGCATGTCAACCTCCCCAGTCACCAAACTGTTGACGCCAAGAGTAAATGAGAATATCCATTCCTGTCTGTAGATTTATGCTCAGAATCCATCCACACATGTATGATCAACTAATAAAGGCAGAATGGTTAAGACAGGGCATTGGGACATTCCCCACATGAAATAAAGGAAAAGAAGATGAGGTCATGTCATGGTGGAAGAATCAATAATTCTGTCCACTGAGAAATAGAAGGCCATTGAATTCCAGACTTTCACAAGTCAGATTTTTTTGTTCTTCCTCCTGGCAGAGAGCAGAGAATGTTCCCTCCTCTAGAGAAAAAAGAGAGGAGACAAGTAGGTCAGTGAGTAATATGACTTTGGATATAGTTAGCCCAGAAATGTATTACAGGTGTTTTTTACTTTCAAGAAACTATGTTTTACGGTGCTGTGGAAGGTAACAATGAAAATGAAAACAAAGTTACATATACTGAAGAACAGAACAGAAGGACTACTCTGGAGAGGGGAAATGCCTCTCTTGGGCAAACTTATCCCATGGATTAACTGGACTCCCTACTTTTTTTCCCCAAGAAGCATTTGTCAACCACCTTCCTGTGAGTGTGGCTAACCTTGAAAAACATATGCATGAATGTGACAAGGTCTCTGTTATCAAGTTCTTTGTTTATTTGTTTGAGTATCATTGCAATGTGCTCAAATGCTCACACTTAGTTTTGGGGAATTTCATTTTCTGTAATAAAACAACAGTAAGTAATAATGTGGAATCCTTCAAATGTTACATGCACACACATACACACACAAACATATTTATGTGAATAAATATTCACATAAATATTCTGGCATCATTCTGAAAGTAAAAAAATCACAACAGTTCACCTCTTTTTAAATGTTGTACATAATAGTGAACAATATTTATACTGGGGAGACGTGCATTATAATGTTTATTAACAATCATGAGAGCAAGCTATTAGTATTTAATTTTTTACTCCCAAATACTGAAGAGGGATTTCTTATACAAGTCAAAATTAAATATTTCCAAAAATATAATCTCTTTGAAATAGAAACTTAGCTGAGTGGAAAGTAATAATCATGTCACTCATTCAAATTCCAAATATTCATATTCAGCTTCTGAAAGGAATTTATAACCTTTTATAAAATAATAATAGAAGCCACAACTCATTAAGCACATACTACACACACTTATTTAATTTCTTTAAAAAGAAGCCCTTAAAAACTATTATAGGATATGCTAGCATATAAAACATTAATATTTTTTTTACTTATAACCTCAATTTCAAGATATTTATTTTCCATTTCTAACAATATTAAAATAATTTTCCCAGCTAACCACAATGTGAAGATGAGTATGTATTTTCTTTCTCTCATTCACTGTTCTATCCCATCAGAAGACACATTTCCATTTGCAATATTTCCTCTCTATGTTCCCTGCTCATTTCTAGTTGTTGCTGTGTTAAGCAAGGTCTATGTTTCCTAAAAATTCTTAACATTCTGGATCAGTCATTTGTTCTCTCTTGTAATTACACTGCCTGTAATTAATCATCTCAAGGCACTTTCTTAGAGTAGACTGGTGATCTACTGGCTTGCTCACCATACTACTCTTAGACTAAAAGGGCAAGGTCAGCATTTTAAAGCACACACCACAGCCCCTGTGATGTTTAGACAAGAATACATTCAGCCCCTACTCCATCATTGGAAACAGAGTGGCACAGTAATTAAAAACAGCGTGTATCCACACTGGCTGACTCTCGGGTACAACCTTTGTCATTATCTACAGGTGTAGCCTTGGATGAGTTGTTTAGTTTCTTTGTGTCTGTTCTCTCATCCGTAAAATGTGTATACTATCAGTACCAACCTCTTCAGGTTTTGGGAACATTTAATGAGCAGAAACCTGTAAACTACTGAGAATAGTGCTTGGCACATAGAAAATACTCTATAAATATCATCTATCATTTTATATCACTTGAAATTATCTCCTTTGCAAGTCAAAATTGTTGAATGTCAGCAACTTTATGTGGATTAAGCTGAAATTTTTCTGTCTTCTATTTAACATGGTACATTGCTTTTCTTCTATATTACAAGTCAAAACTTTAAAGTATTCTTTTGTTAAGTAAGAACATGTAACATTATTTCAATAGCTTGACTTTTTGATCTGTTTTGCTTTCAGATCCAACTTTAGAACCAGATGTCATTGTTACATTTTCTAAGACTGAAAGCTGCTTATACTTAAAAGTAGACACATTCTCAGTCTCTTATAATTGAAATATTATTTTAAATGCTTTAAAAATTATAAATGTATTTTAGTTTGCCTAATGCTAGAACATGTACACATAATTCTGTAGAACTCTTCTAAATGTCAAGACATATCAATTTTGCAAATGTCAACCAGACATTCATGAAAACTCAGTTCTCTCATGAAGGATCCTCCTATAATTCATAACAAAATTTACAACCTTTCCCCTTACTGTCTTCTCTACTAGGGAAGATCTTAACAGCTGCATTCTTCATGAGACATTTAATTTGGTATTACAGAGGCACGATCTGCAAATATATTTATTATAATGGTGAAATAATATAATATTTATGCCATTTTGTATGTGCTTAGAATCTCCTTAAACATGTTTCCAGTCTCTTAAATAATTCCGGAGATGATAGATATATGATTATTAAACTTCTACATATACCACTTTTCCTCTTGAGAGAATTATTGAATTTCACATTTTTTTTCTGCTAATTTTATTTCCCTGGGGCTTTATATTTGTGTTCACATAAACTGTGATAGCCTATAACAAAATATTTTGGCCAAGCTATTGGAGCCTACTCTATTTTTGTAGAGGAGTATTTGTTGCCGTTTGCCAGAGCGTTTATTCTTGAAAGTTGAAAGTTGTCATTTGGCACTTAGGTTAAAATATTCTTTTTAGTTGCTTGCTGGCTTACTTTTTGGCCCATGATGTCCTAATGTGATTGGGACTTTTGCCCTAAAGAGCAATAATAGGAAGCCCTCACTATTCCTTAAATTCAGCTTCTCTGAGGGTCACTATTTTTATGGTGATCTGCAATTTCCCTGACCTGAATTTTATGTAAATCTAATATCCAGTATTTTACATCAGGGTCACTTCTTTTATTCCTCCAAAATTTTCTGACACATTAGTCTAAACTTACCCAAATATCAGATTCTAGTATCAGAAAGAGGAAAACCTAATCATGTTCACATGGATGAAGTAGTACAGTAAAAAACAAACAAACAAACAAACAACTAAATAAATAAATGATAGATTTGAATGGCTGCTTTTCCTTGGTGACTTCTGGTTTATATGTTTTCTAGTTGCTCTTCTATTAGAGCCTTTTCCATATTGATGACACCAATGGGAACTCTTGCCCTTTTGTTTCAATTTCTGTTTGGCCATACAGGACGTCTGGAAGGTCAGAAGGAGGGGGAGAAGGAGGCTGACATATTTGTGACCTGGGTTCTCACTCAACCAGGTCACCACAGCTGCCTGTATCCCATCACAAAGGGCCTCTGTTCTTCTCACAGCAGTCATCTCTCTATCCAAATCTCTTCTCTGGGCTCCTGTAACTATTTCCCCTCATTCTTTCAAGTAACAAGGTGAAAACTCACCTATTCTTAGTTTCAGGATACTACACAACCTCTTCCCACCCATGTGTAAATAGTGCTTGTATTAAACTTTTCTCAAATTATCCTAATTTGAGTATGCTAACTGATTTTTCCTGCCAAGACTCTTACTAATGTACTACAGTGAATGAGCTAGTTGCTTCTCATAAGCTATGGCCAAAATTTTAATAGTCCAGTAGAATTATCATTTATACCAATAAACCAAAATAGCTGGACTATTGTTGGGTTTTTATCATTGTAGATTCATATATTCTGGAGATTATATTTCAGGCCCTAATAAGTGCTGAGATGTATTACTGGAAAAACATTCAATATTGGACATTTCTAAGCCTTTGCTATGACATTTTGGGCTAGAATAGAAATGCTAATTTACAAATATCATAGTACTGTTGGGATTTTTGAAAGATCTAAAGGCATCTAAAATCTTCCCATACTTTTTTAATGGTACATAAAATTGCAGTCTCTTACCACTTTGAAACTTACTATTTTGAAGGATTTCTAAAAGCATAGCCGCTTGGAAATAGGAGAAAATGTCACCCTTAAGTGAAAAAAATGTAGTAGAATCATATACATATTTCTGTATTTCATAGCAATAATTATATGTATGTATCTTCCAAAAAATCAAAATTTATCTGACTATAAAGATGGAACCTAATGTTTTTTTACTGACATTTAAAGAGAATGACTTGTATTATATTTGAAGATTATATGTCTGTGGTATTGATGGGGGATCATCAAGGGCAATGGTCAAAAAAGATTGTGAGGTATTTTACACTGCAAAGAGGTATTTTATTTTATTTTATTTTATTTTATTTTATTTTATTTTATTTTATTTTTTTATCACGGGGACAGGACCCATGGGCAGAAAGAGCTGATTGTGATTTTGAGGAGTGACTGATTTTATAGGGTTTTCTATGCCATGGAGGTGAAGGCGATGTTAGGGCTCTAGGAAATTAAGTCTATAGGTTCCTGGAAGCCTGACTGTTACTAAGCTTTGTTTTTTCATAAATCATTAAGGCAGTCACAGACTAGAGTGGAGCTTCATGTCCTATGTGACTGCGATCTTTTTCAGTTAACTATTTGTTTTTCCCCTGCCTTAGTTCTTAGGCAGTTACTAGCACCTAAGGAATGTTCTCTCTATATACATCCCACCTTAAAGAAGAAGGTTGGTTTGTGGGATGTCAGGTTGTGTTTTGCTCTCAGCTTGCATTTTGCTCTCTCATCAGTAGGACACTACTGTGTAGTCTTTCCCGACTTAAAAAAAAAAAAAAATCAGAACTGTGATTTCTTTATCTGGCATCTGAAGGCCTTGAGCAGGATATGAAAAGCAGTAGGCCTGAATGCACAATAACTAACTGAAAATATTAATCTAACTGTGATTCTCATTGACTTAGTCTGGCAGTTTTGACGATGGCATATCTCTTTATATAAACTTAACCAGTGTACTGCATTTAATTATATAAGATACATAATATTTAATAATTCATTAGAAATGGGCGCCTGCCTGGCTCAGTTGGTTAAGCATTTGACTCTTGATTATGGCTCAGGTCATGACTCAGCTTGGTGACTTTGAGCCCCTTGGATTGTAGGGGGGTTTCTCTGCACTGGGCACAGTGCCTGTTTAAGATTCTTTCTCTCCCTCTCTCTCTGTCCCTTCCCCCTCTAAAAATGCATTAGAAACAACTGTCTATTTAACTTAAGTGTTCAAAAGATATACATTTGTGAATTAAAATTCAATGAAAATATTAAAGCATAGCTCTAAATTTCGCCATTTAAGGGACGCCTGGGTGGCTCAGTTGGTTAAGCTGCTGCCTTTGGCTCGGGTCATGATCCCAGGGTCCTGGGATCGAGTCCCACATCAGGCTCCTTGCTCAGCAGGGAGCCTGCTTCTCCCTCTGCCTCTGCCTGCCACTCTGCCTGCTTGTGCTCTCTCTCCTTCTCTCTCTCTGACAAATAAATAAATAAAGTCTTTATTAATAAATAAATAAATAAATAAATAAATAAATAAATGAATTTGGCCATTTAAAAACTCAAATTTATATCATAGCATAGAAGAAGGATAAACTCAAGTTTTGTAAGGACTGTAGCTAACATAATTTGGTGGCACTGTGGGGTATTGTAGGACACCAGATAAAATAAAGGAAGCCTAGTTACATTTGAATTTCTGATAACAACTGTTTTTTTAGGATAAGTATGTCCCAAATGTTTTTTTTACTTACAGTAAAAATTAGAAATCAGTAACATAAGCACATTTGTAAAACTCACAAATTAATACTTAAATAACCAATGGTCTTAGAAAAAAACCACAAGGTGATCTAGGAAATATTTCAAGATGAATTAAGAAAAAAGCACAACCTAGAAGATAAGCTAGAGCAGTTCCTAGAGGGAGATTTACAGATACAAACACTTATTATAAGTAGAAAATTCCCAAACAACTATCCCAGTATAACACCTTAAGAAGCCATGGAATGAAGAAATGTTAAAGTGCATAATCTCAGGTCCTATTCTAAACCTACTAAAGTGGTATTTCAGCAAGACCCCAGGTGATTCACATGCAAATTAGAGTTTGAGAAACGCTAACAGATTGTGAAAAAGCAGTCATTCTTCTATAATGCAGGTAGTCTGGCACATTTTAAAAGACAATTTCAAAATATTCACAGAATTCATAAATTCTCATGCATTCTTGATATAGATATTATACTTCTAATTATGCATCCTCTAGTTATATTTTTCATCTAAAAATAATATATTTCACAAGAGCATAATGAAATAAAAATACTACAAAAAAAATGAAGTATCTTAATGTGGGACAGCGATTGAACAGATCATGGTATGTCTAAACGATGGAGAACTGTGTATTTTCTTTTGAAAATTGGGTGGCATTTGTAAAATAAGAGACATAAGGTAAGTATCAGCAAAGATATAGAGAAATGGGAAGGCTTGTACACTTTTTGTGGGAATGTAAGTTAGTGTTGCTTCTGTGAAAAAATGATATGGAGTTTACTGAAAAAAATTAAAAATAGAACTATCATATGATCTAGCAATCTCTTCAGTATATAGCCAAAGAATTAAAATCAGGAGTCCAAAAATATATCTGTGCGCCCATGTTTATTGCAATGTTATCATATAGTCAAGACATGGGAGTAAATTGAATGTCCATGGATAGATGAATGAATAAAGAAAATAAGGTATTTACATGCAACAGAATATTATTCAGACTTTTAAAAGAGTGAAATTCTATTTGTGACAACATAGATGAACTTGGAGGGCATTATGCTAAGACACAGAAAAACAAATAGTATGCGATCTCATTTATACAAAGAATCTAAAGTAGTTCAATGCCTAGAAGCAAAAAGTAGAATAATGGTTACCAGGGGCTGGAGAGAGTGGAAACCAGGAAAGTGTTGGTCAAAAAGAGTACAAAGTGTCAGTTGTACAAGATGAATAAGTCCTATACATCTACAGTACAGAATGGTTCCTATACTTAATAGTGCTGTATTGTACACTTAAAAATTTGCTGAGAGAATAGATCTTGTGTTAAGTGTTCTTATCACCAAATAATTAATAAAAAAATAATAGAGAAGGTGGGAAGACATTTTTGGAGATAGTAGATGTGTTAGGGCTTTGATTTTAATGATGCTTTTGATGCAGGTAGGCTGGGTCCAGAGGGGCATTTCATAGGACCAGCCAGGAAGGTATTTGGCTTCATGCAGGAAAGAAATCAAATGTGAATCAGGAGGAAGTGAAAACAGAGTTTATTGAATAGCTTAAATGACAGGGTAGAATAGACAGAGTGTCCAAGAGACTTAGAAAGGAAAGGAGCATCATTGTTGCTTGGGGTTAAGAATTTATATCGGAAAGGATTCCAAGATACGTTTCTTCGGAAATCCAGGGTAAAATCCAATCAAAGGCAATGGCAGGTGAATGGCAGGTGTTAGTGCATAAATTACTGAAGGTAGGGGGTATTGATGCCAACGTCAACCAAGATTTGTTTGAAGCTAACGTCCTGAAACATGTTTGGGATCTGGCTTTTCCTAGATGTTTTCAGGTGTTTGGGGGCCTAGGAGAAACTCATAGAACCATGAACTTTCTTGCTTTTCCCCTTGGAGTGGTAACATAGCTTCTTTGGTTTATTCCCAGGCAAAATATAGAACATGAGTGTAGGTAGCCCAGCAGAAAAACAGTGGAGATGGAGTCTTTCTAAAACTGGAGTCCCTTCAGCTTCCCTATCTCAGTTTTGGGAGTGTATACTTCTCTCCAAACTTATCCAGTTATAGATTTTAAATATTTACAGCTTTTTTGTATGTCAACCACAGTTCATTAAAGCAGGTAAAAAAAGAAAAAAGAAAAATGAACATTTAGAAAGATCTCAAATGTATTTTTTTAAATGGGAAGGGGCAAGTTACAGTATAATACGGATGAGTGGTTCCCAAATTTCACTGCACATTTGAATTACCTAGAGAGCTTTGAAAATTCCAATATCCTAGTTACTCCCAAGATCAGTTACACTGGGATCTACAAGAATGGAATCAGGGCATCAATATATATATTCTAAATCTGGGGTAAGCGGCTGTTAGGTATTAAGGAGGGATGTGTTGTGATGAACACTGGGTGTGATACACAACTAATGAATCATTGAACGCTACATTGAAAACTAATCATGTACTATATGCTGGCTAACTGAACATAATGAAAAAAATAGAATAGATTCAGACCATCAGAATGATGATTGTGACATACAGACAACTTTTTGAACCATTGAGACAGATATAGGTATTTGGTTTTGTATGTGTTGATTCTCTCTAAAGGAATAGAGATTCCTAACATGTCTCCAGCAAAAAGAACTGCCATTTCTCACCCTCCAACCTATACTCAGATATAATGCTTTGGGATTTTGTACTCTGTAAATAACTATATTTACATATAGTATGAATTTATGATGCATGTCTATTTTTCTATTTTCTTTCTTTTTTGATGAAATGAGTATATAACTGAAAGAAAAATAGGATTAAGCTGTTTCTGGAAGTTCTAAGCAGAAAAAAATAGAAATTTTCTCTTACTAAATATTTTTATGCATATAATGTAGGAAGTTGAGCAAAATGTTCTTGGCAATTATATATGACTGACTTGGTGGTTTTTATGTTTTTCTTAAAGTTATTGTGTATTCTTCAGCTACCTTACAGCTAATGTATATATCTATACAAAGAAAACTGAATCTCTTTTGGGCCGCCTGGGTGGCTCAGTGGGTTAAAGCCTCTGCCTTCAGCTCAGGTCATGATCTCAGGGTCCTGGGCTCTCCGTTCAGCAGGGAGCCTGCTTCCCCCTCTCTCTCTGCCTGCCTCTCTACCTATTTGTGATCTCTCTCTCTCTTTGTCAAATAAATAAATAAAATCTTTAAAAAAAAAAAAAAGAAAAGTAAATCTCTTTAAAGAGATTTTTTCTTAGAAAGCAGGATTATTAAGAAACATCTTATTTTAAAAGTCTTTTCTTCCTCAGCCTGGACAAGAATGACCAAGCCTAGTAAGGTCACATTGAAAGATAAATTCTTGCTAATGTGGGTAGGAAGCACTGTGACAGAAAGTGGTTTCCAGGTCTTCATAGTGCTATCAAGTGGGACTATTTGGTTTTTAGGTTTTACACCATGAAATAGAAGCTATTATCTAAAGCCATTAAGTGGTGAGTCTAAGTGGTTCTGTCTGTATTGAGAATAAGAATTTGGATTTCTATGAATAGCCTGGATTTGTCTTTATGCATAAAGCAGTTTGATTGACTTATGTGACTTCAGTCCATACTGTCAGGTCAAAACATATCAGGTCACATGTTTACACAGAGCCAAGGAACTTTGTTAAATCAGGAGTTATGATTTTGAGATTCTGTTTATCCAATATCCTTCACCTAACAAAATTCATTACATTTTAAATACAGCTAAAATTCACTTCTCTTAACTTAGAATTTCTCAGTTAAAATTTATTTCAGAACAAAGATTTATTCAGGATATACATACTGACATATTTAATCCTGTATTTTAAAATATGCTATTTCAAAAGATTATTTGCTTACAGTTGATAGTCTAAGGGTAGAAACCTCTTAGGTCTGAATCTTAGGACTTGACTCTCAGTTTAAACCCAAAAGATTAAGTGGCATTAGCAAAATACTTAGCCCCCTGGAGCCTAAAATGAGAATCATAACATTTTTCTTTCAGGGTTATGAGAAATGTTAGGATAATTAAATTGAAGCCAAGATCCGAATTCCCTAATCAAACCATCCTCGATTCTTCCATTTTGCCAAAAATAATATGGAAAATCATTTTTCTACAATAAAATAAATTTTTAGATTAACAAATCAGCATTATTTCCCCCTAAACCATTGAAAATATGGGAAAGGTTAATTCCATTAAATACATTTGCCTGGAACACTAGAGTACTGCAGAAATAAAACAAAGTGCATAAAATAAGGGATGTACTAATTTATTAAATAATATATGCAATGTGCATTTAATCAATGTTCAAGATTATGCAAACGATGATATGTTTTCACATATATTCGTAGGTTCCTTGCATTTCGATGCTGTCTTTTCACCATAAAATGTTACCAAATTTTGGTGAAGGAGACTACTAGTTTCCCAGTTCAAATTAATGGGATGTTATTTATAGCTATCATTAAAATTCACTTTGTCTTTGTAACCAAATATAAGAAAGCTACTGGCTTTAGAAATACAATCCAAGAAGTAATTTATCAAAACCAAGGTTACCAGTCATATAATCACCAAAGAATAAATTGCTTAGCTTTTAAAGCGTAAATCACATAGCTGACCAGTTTTCTTACATATATGATTGCAGAAATTTGTGTGGAGAGTGAAGCAGAGAAGAAAAGGAAGACTCTGTTTAGAATAGAGAATTAATTTATAACTATATTCTGATGGTTTAAGAAAGAAAACTATTGCTGTACAGAAAGACGTTTATAATGATAATACTTAAATGTTTAACTTTTATATTTTTCAAAAGTGAAAACAATCGCATATATATGAAATCTATTAAAAATAAAAATAGAATTTGTTTTATAAAACAGATTCATTTCAATGGCTCTACTTCTGAAAGTTGCACTACTCCTTCTGAATTCCTGATTCATGCTTAAGGCGTGTCTCAAGTGAGGCTACTATGTATGTTCTTAATCTCTATCCATCTCTTCTCATTCCATTCTGCATTGTCTTGCTGATTGCTCTCTAAATATCACTTATATCCTTCTCCATGTTGTCCTGCATAATAATTTCCTGGTTTAGAACCTTATTCATCATCTCTTCCTTCTAATGCAATAGTTTCTTAATATGTCTCCCTGTCTTTGTCTTGCTCCTGTTAAATCTATTGAGGCCAAAGTGATTGTTCCAACATGTAAATCTGACCATGCCCCTTCCTTACTTATAACCTTCAGTGATTTTTCGACTAAGTTCAAACTCTCTAACAGGGTATAGGTGGTCATAGGTAACCCCCTCCTGCTACTCTAACTGCTAAGTCCACTAGCTTTTCCTTGAGTTCATTGAGTTATGGTAATCAATATTTATTTGGCCTACCATGTGCCAGTCATTGTTCTTTATCCTGTAAGTAGAGGATAATGGGATTTTTTTTTCAGTTTACAGTTTTATTCAAGTTCTAAACTTTGGGTAATCTTAAGAGATGCAGTCTACAAAGGGCCATCAGTGTCCCTGCTTGTTCTTCCTGATCATAGTATAACAAGCATGCCTAGATCTGACCACTCTTTACCTGAGACAGTTAACCAGCTGTGAGCAAATGCTGTTGGAAAAATGGCTCTGATAGAATTGCTTGGCACAAGGTTGCCACACATTTTCAATTTGTAAAAAATGCACTGTCTACAGAGCATGATAAACTGAAGGTATCCCTGTATGTTGAAGTTCTCACCCCCAAGGATGGTAGTTGGAGGTGGAGTCTTTGGGAGATAATTAGGTTATGTAAGGTCCAGAAAGTAAAGCTCCCATGATGGGATTAGTGCCTTTATAAGAAGAGGAGGAGACTCCAAGGCTTTCTCTCTGCACCAAGGAAAGGCATGTGGGCATAGTTCAAGATGGTAGCTGTGTACAAGTCAGGAAGACAGGCTTCACAGAGAAATCTGTTAGTCCTTTGATCTCAAACTTCTCAGCCCGCAGAACTGAGAAAGGAAAAAAAAAATCTTGCTTAAGCTATGAGGGTAATGGCATTTTGTTAACAACAGCCCAAACTAACTAACACAAGAGTCCTCTTTCCTAGGTCCTGCATTACTCCCCTGGGGAAATAGCACATAGGAACATAAAGTTTTGGCTATTGTTTTTTTTTTTTTTTCCGTGTGTAATAAAATACATTATTGCTGACCTAGAAGTCTACATCTTCTGCCAACATCTATGAAACTAACAAACCAGCTTAAGAGCTACTTAGTAGGGTAAAGTCCCAGACCCAGCATAGTCCTGGAGTGCATGTTTCTCTCTATTCTTATGTCCTTTTTATGCTTGCAGAAACAATATATAAGTTGATCTTATTTCTGAAACATATTTAGCCACATAAGCCACTTTTGATAGCTGCTTCTGAACTATTTTATCTAAAACAGACTTTAACAATATGGATATTATAGATCACCTATAAGATACTACATTACTTTTGCAATCTTTAATTTATATACATGTCTTTCTTGTTCTAAAAAAATAAACATAAAGCAAATAGAACTTTGCTCTATCTCTGTAAGAATGATAATAAATAAACAGATAAAATGTAAACTACTAATTTAAAACAAAGTCAAACCTATTGATAAGGAAGAGAGAAAAGAAATTATAGACTTCTTGTGAGCTACCCATAAGACAAATCAGTCATAGAAGTTCTGTTTACCTTACTGAAGACAAACCAAAAATAGAACTTCTACAATGAAGTTAAATCACCCTTGGCCTAAACACATAAAAAGCTGCAGTTTTAGAATACAATGGACAGATTTATTTTATTCAGGCCCAGCCAAATGCCTGAAAAAGTCTATCATTTTTATTATGTGTCACATTTATTCCACTTCAAAAAAGCATGACATTGTCTATAATAGTAGCTTGAACTATTTGCACATTTAAAAAATATTCATTTTTTTCTACCTTAGGTAGTAACTGTTATTGGATACTTTCATGGATCAGGCTCTTTTCTAATCATTTTACAAACACTTTTTCATTAAAATTTTATAGTTTATAGTAGTAGAATATAGTAGTAGGATAGGTTATTACTTCTAATATTTAGATGAGGAAATTGAGATTTGAAGAGATTGTTAACTTATCCAACGAGACAGCCCAGTAACAACAGAGCGGGGACTTGAACACAAGCAAACAGATCTGAATCAGAGGGAGTAACTGTTCAACTTAAAATTTCTTTCCTCCTTACACTGAAAAAGCAAACAACAATAACAAAACAAGAAACAAAACTAAATAAGCATTGGTTATTGTCATTGAAAAACAATACAAAGTATTGTATTACAAGTAAGTAATACAAAGTATCGATTACAAGTAAGACAAATATTACTTCTTTTTCTTCTGTTCTAAAAGGAACATGGAATAATCTCCTTATAGCTTATTTTTATATGAAATTTTTGTAATATTTCTAAAATGTCAAATGAAGATAAAAAATTAAAGCAGCGGGCGCCTGGGTGGCTCAGTGGTTTAAAGACTCTGCCTTAGGCTCAGGTCATGATCTCAGGGTCCTGGGATCGAGCCCCACATCAGGCTCTCTGCTCAGCAAGGGAGCCTGCTTCCCCTTCTCTGCCTGCCTCTCTGCCTACTTGTGATCTCTCACAAGTAGATCTTGTGAAATCTTTATAAAAAAAGAATTAATCCCGTACCAATATCTATTTGGAAACTGATTTATATTTTCTTTGTATATATTCTTATACATTTTTAAGCGCACCTGCTTCCTCAAATGTCGTATCTTTCTCTAGGATTCCAGATGATTTCTAACTATCCACACAATAAAATCTTACTACCTTTATATCTTTTTCTTTGAAAGTACTGCAAATTGGATATCATTAACAGAATAGAACTGATACATCTCTTTACAGTTTTCTTAAGGAACTATTAAAAGAAATAAGTTGAAAGAATAGTAGCTTTTTTTTAAAGATTGTATTTCTTTATTAGAGAGAGAGAGATCACAAGTAGGCAGAGAGGCAGGCAGAGAGAGAGGGGGAAGCAGGCTCCCTGCTGAGCAGAGAGCCTGATGCTGGACTGGATCCCAGGACCCTGAGATCATGCTGAAGGCAGAGGCTAAACCCACGGAGCCACCCAGGCACCCCAGAATAGTAGTTCTTTGAATCAGTTATGTTTTCTGGTTACATAGAATTTCATGGCTGTAATCTATTCTGTGTATTATAAAATTTTGGTCTTCATTGACCCAATTTGCAGTAATATTAACTTATAATGAAAATGTTTAACTCAAATTTAGTTGAAAATAAAAGATCAAATTTAAACTTCAATTCATATATTTTATTTATTTTTTCAAAGATTTATTTATTTATTTGAGAGAAAGAGAGAGAGACCAAGGGGAGGGACAGAGAGTGGGGGAGAAGGAGAAAAATAAACTCCCTGCTGAGTATAGAGCCCAAGGCCAGACTAGATTCCCCAGACCCTGAGATCAGGACCTGAGCTGAAGTTAAGAGTCAAATGTTTAACTAACTGAGCCACCCAGGTACCCCTTATTCATTTATATTTTTGACATATGTTTTAAAATATAATATACCTTATTTTTTATTTTTTCAGATTTATTGAGATATAATTGACATATGGCATTGTATAAACTTAAAGTGTACCACATGATGATTTGTTAAATGTATATATAGTGAAATAACTACCAAAATAAGGTTAGTTAATATATCCTTACCTAACATATTAACCTTTTTTGTGTGGTCAGAACTTTTAATATACTCTTTTAGAAACTTGCAAGTCTATAATACAGTATTATTAAATACAATCACCATGATATACATTAGGTCTCCTGAACTTATTCACCTTATAAATTAACACTTCTTGGTAATGTATGAAAAGACCTCGTAATCCTGTATTCACTCAACAAATACTAATTGATCACCTACTACGTGCCAGGCACCATGTTACGTACTGAGGCAAGAACATTAATTTAAACATGCACAAGCCCTGCTCTCAGGTAATTTACACAGTGGCAAGAAATATAAATGTTATTAAGCAATTGTGATACAAAAATTGAGTTTTGTCATATAAGTAGAGTGAGTGCGAGGGGAGGACACAGAAGCTTGTCAAATGCTTGACCCACACTTTCTGTGTCTGTATGTGCATAGTGATGGAAATCTCAGATGACCTGCAGTGGATAAAGATTGGTTCATAATGTGTGTGTGTGTGTGTGAGAGAGAGAGAGAGTATATAAGTGTGTGTGTGTACATGACACTGTTAATTTTGATATGAGTTATTTGGTTTTAGTTTTACATTATTGGCAAATGTTATTTATGTGCCTTTTTATTTTACAACTGATTGTTGGAAGGAGTTGGATTTTGTGGAAAAATGTAGATAGTACTTAAAATATAATCCCATATGAAATCATATAATGTAAGACTTTTGTTAGAATAATATACTTTAAAATATATATCCATGTTGCAGCAAGTTTAAAAGAAATCTTATGCATGCCATTGTGTTGATTTTCAAAATTACATGTGGAAACATAGGAACAAACCTTGCAAGTAAAGTAAATATTCCTGACATTGTCTCAGAAATATTTGTTTTAGATTATCAACTTTTACCATGAGTAATTAAATGCCGTATCCTAACATTTTACTCCTTGTATATAAATTTGAACTATATTTCATGAGTTTTGCTTGTTTTTTCTGTAGTCTTTATGTATTTTGAGTCACCTATAATGATATGAATTACATTATTTTTATTCTAACTAAATCTATAAGAGTTAGCTGTATACTTATAAATATGTCTAAATGCTGATATGTATAAGCATATACACATATGCAGACATTTTTTTCTACCTTTAGACAAATATTTTTAGGAGCATCTGGGTGGCTCAGTTGGTTAAAGATATGTCTTTAGCTCAGGTCATGATCTCAGGGTCCTAGGATCCAGCCCCATAGGCTCCCTTCTCAGTGGGGAGTCTGTTTCTTCCTCTACCTCTACCCCTCTCCCCTGGTCTTACTTTCTCTCTTGCTTGCTCTCTCTTTCTCAAATAAATAGATAAAATCTTTAAATGAAGATAAATTTTATATCTAGCTATTAACAATACAATAAAGAGGCATTATATTTAAAAACATGATCTCGGGGCACATAGGGGGCTCAGTCAGTTAAGTGACCAACTCTTGATTTCAGCTCAGGTCATGATCTCAAAGTCATGGGACAATGGAGCCTACTTCTGGCACCACATTGGGTGCGGAGCCTACTTGGGATTGTCTCTTTTGCTCTACCCCTCCCCCCCCACCCCCCCACCCCCCGCTCATATGGTCTTTGCTCTTTGTTTTGCTCTTTCTCTCTCTCACAAAAAGAAGATCTAGACCAAGTATAGAACTATACATCCACATTGAGAAAGGTAATATTCTATTGAATCACAATTTAAATTTTAATTTATTTTTTTAAAGATTTTATTTATTTATTTGAGACAGAGAGCACAAGTGGAGGGGAGGGGCAGAAGGAGAGGAAGAAGCGACCGTTGAGCAGGGAGCCATACCCAGGGCTTGATCCAGGATCCTGAGATGACCTGAACCAAAGTTAGACCCTTAGTCAGCTGAGCCACCCAAGTGCCCCCGCAGTTTAAATTTTAAATATTTATTATTTTGCTTAAATTTCTACATAAACTATTTTAGTCCTGGGTATATAATCATATTTTTATAAATTCATAAAAAGATATTAAACATATGATTAATATTAACCTTCTTATTATTCAGGATTAACAAAGTACTCTTTTTTAAAAAAAGATTTTATTTCCTTATTTGTCAGAGAGAGAGAATGAGAGAGATAGAGAGCATAGGCAGGGGGAATGACAGGCAGAGGGAGAAGCAGGCTCCCTGATGAGCAAGGAGCTGGATGTGGAACTCGATCCCAGGATCCTGGGATCATGATCTGAGCCAAAGGCAAATACTTAACTGATTAAGCCATCCAGGCATCCCCAAAATATTCTTAAAACTCTGGCACCTATACTAACTTTTCCAAGAAAAAAAATACTATCTAATATCCAATAATTTGTTTCCTAACTAAAAAGGCAGATACTCCAGAGAATGAGAACATTTTATGTGTAATAGAAATTAACTTTTTATTGTGAGGAGACGTAAGCTGGGCACAAGATTTGTAGGGCATGTATGGTATAAGTTAGCAACCAAATTGATATATCAGGTTAACAAGGAAAGACATGTTTATCAAGATTTTAACATATGTGCAAAATAATTCATGGTATCATAAATTTACTCTAATCTACTCAAGCACATCAAACAATAACCTGGAAATCATTCATGATTTCTCTCTTTAAAGGTTAGGAATTCTTCCAGGTCTAGGTAATAGGAAACTCTATGTGGCCTTTCCCCCACACTTATTATTAATATTATCAAGATAGCTGCTGCAGTTCTAGATATCTAAGTTTAAGGCAGTAAATAGGGACTAGGAGGAAGGGCTTTGCCAGTTGTACCTGCCCCATTTTCATTGTTGTAATTGTTGGTTTGATTAATCAAAAAAGCAAAAGCTTTTTATAAGATCTCCCCCTGTAACTTTTTCCTTACTCCCCACTGCCCTAGCTAACTTTTGCTTATACCCTGTAGAAATGAGTCACATGCCATTTCTAGTTATAAAGCGGTCTTCGAAAATAAGACCTGTGATTGTCTTCCCATCATCACTGAAGGAGATCATGAGAACATGTTGGGTATTTACTATGTCCGATAAGTCTCAGGCAGGGTCCCGACAGGGATAATTTTTTTTTTAAATGATCTAAGATGCATAATTCTCTAGGTAAAGCCAGATTTTAATCACAAGACATTTTTCTTAAAAATGATAATGATTTCCTTGACTAATAAAATTAAAGAAAATTAGTGTTTCAAGTTTAGCCTAAATCAAAGAAAGAGTATTTGCCATGCCTAAAGTAAGTTAGAGATCATTGCAAGGATGGTAAAATTGTATGTGCAAATTTATGTTTGGTACATTTCTCTTGGAATACAATTGAGTTAGTTTTTTTTGTTTGTTTTTGTTTTAGTTTAGTTTCTTTTTTTCATGTAAGATATTTCAAAGATAAAGCTTAAAGTAGATATAAAAATTTCTGAAAACATCCATATTTACTTTCAAAATAAGTCACATGTAAATGAATAGAAAGAAAACATTTTTAAATGGTATAATACTTTTTGCTCTTCAAATAAATGATTCATAGAACTAAAGTCCTGTTTCTTCAGAGAAATTAACTTGATGAAATAAAGCAAGTGGAACTAGAGTGCTAAATTGATAGGGAAGAGTTGTATTGATAATTTCATTGAATAAGGAAAAAGTAAAAAAGAAGGATATTGATGGACAATGAATACCAAGACTTACTCCTCAGGAGCAGTGAGTCAATGCCAGTGAAGAGCATACATAAATAAAAGAAAATTAAATAAGAACTATATACAAGGCCATAAGCTACAGTAACTCAAACACATCCTCCACTTTTTAATGGCCTATCAACACCTTTCACAAATTTTCCCACTTACTGTCCCAGGTCAAGTGAAATGGACATATTATTTGCTTCCTGGGGTTGCTGGGAAATTCTCTTCTTTTCTCATGTAACCAGCTCTCCCTGCACAAACAATGTCCACTGTGACTTCTACCATCTCTATGCAGATACTCCTAGATAACATTATTTTTCTGGAATGTTCAATGGGTTTATTATGTTGTACACTTATGCTTACTTTGAAGTTTTGGTACCAGCAGATATAGGAATATGAAAAACAAAGAAATAATATGGCTTTAAGTATAATACTTCCCTCTTTCTTCAAGCCTGAGCTGTCAAGCTATTGGAGTCTATGAATTTGACTTAGTTTTTAACTCAAAATTGAATGTGATTTTCAGTGAAATAAATTTATTTAAGAACATATAGACAATCTCTTGTTCTTTATCTGTCAATGGAGCCAAAAGTTGAAAGTCTTGAGCCTGTCATTTGTTTTCTTCATCCTCTCCAATACAGTGGGAAGATGATACCCTCATTCATATGCATCAAGATTAGACATGGTTCACAGTCAACCACAGGTGACAATTTAATCATGATACACAGCATGCCAAGAGTTATTGATTTCTCATTTCCCATGTTCAGAAGCTCAGCATATTGTTCAAAGCCAAGGATACAACTAAGCCAACCCATGTATCTCATTTATGGGGTTTTGTCTCCTAGGATTATGTTTGATAACAATATATTATCAGATTAGAAGGTCCAATTAAAAATAGAGAAATCGGGGGCGGGGGCACCTGGGTGGCTCAGTGGGTGAAAGCCTCTGCCTGCAGCTCAGGTCATGATCTCAGGGTCCTGGGATGGAGCCCCGCATCGGGCTCTCTGCTCAGCGGGGAGCCTGCTTCCCCCTCTCCGCTGAGCAGAGAGCCCAAAGCAGGGCTTGATCCCAGGACCCTGAGATCATGACCTGGGCCAAAGGCAGAGGCTTTCACCCACTGAGCCACGCAGGCACCCCTGTTGATGCTTCTTTTGTGTGCTTTTTGAATTTGGGAAAAGTTAAAGACAATTATTTTACTTGACATTGATTTTATTTGATGTGTTAAATTATCATAAGCATCATTAAGAAGTAAATTGGTCTGGATTAGTCCATTTTCTGCATAGTGGGAGACTGCCACTGAATTGACATAATTAGGAGAAATCAGCAGTTTTAATATACACTTTTCTCAAATGTTGCACATGATTCTCTAACTTCTTTTAAAGTACAGAACCTAGGGGTGCCTGGGTGGCTTAGTGGATTAAAGCCTCTGCCTTAGGCTCAGGTTATGATCTCGGAGTCCCAGATGGAGCCATTTGTTGGGCACTGGGCTCAGCAGGAAGCCTGCTTCCCCCTCTCTCTCTGCCTGCCTCTCTGCCTACTTGTGATCTCTCCCCTCTCTGTCAAATAAATAAATAATATCTTAAAAAAATAAACAAATTACAGAACCTAAATGGATCTATTCTTGAATGTACAGAAACTGTCTCCTTCACTCAACTCTTTTGTTAGGCTTCTCTGAGCCTTCTTTTCTACTAAACTTCATGCTTGCCCCACTTCTCTTCAACTCCTGATTTCATGCATTTTTGGCAAAGAATCCTGTTAAACCAAGTTAATGATAAACCTCCCATTCCCACTGTCTAGTCAAACTTCTCTCTCCCCATCTATTCTCTTTCAATGCCCATTGGTTGGTTATAAAGCCCCACTTGTCCTTGTTATATTTATGTTTGAGTTCAGTCTTTCTCCCTGTGTCAGTGGTCTTTACTTCTATTGAAATATTCTTGACTAAAGTCTTCCTTGCTGTTTTTAACAAATGGAAGAACAATTTGTCTTTTACACTTCGTATCATTTTGAAGACCAAATATTATCGAGTGTGATGTCTACATTCTGATGTCAATTTGTATCTGTCACCTACATTGTTGCTCTGTAGAACTCGTTCTCAGAAACTGGTTCTGCGTGTTTCTTCTTCTACTTTTTTAATTTTCTTTTTCTAATCTGCAGTGTTTGAGAAATCAGATAATCAAAGTTGTTAGAATTATGTATAAAGTAAGGAGATAAACTCTAAATTACGTTCTAATATTTAGTCTTTAAGGCTATTTCTGTAACTCAGAAGTCCTTTTTTCCATTACTTTTAATTTGAAGCTATTTAAGGGGCCAGAGTGGCTTCACTCTTCACTGAGTGAAGAAAACATTACTATATTAAAAGCAGAGTATAAAACCACTAAGATTACACATATTTGACTAACTTTGAAGAGAAAGATTTAAATAGTAAACAAAGCTTAATACTTGTGACTCTGTCTGTAAATGACCATTATATGAAAATTAAGAATACATTTCTTAGAACCAACTCTTGCTTTTCCCTGATATATTTGCCAACAGATAAATGGAATAGTTTAAGTTTTACTTGGCTGCCAGAGTGGCTGCATTTCTACTTTGAGATTCTTTTCTTTGTGTCATATGAATTCTTACTGAACATCCATGGCCCTAAAGAAGTCTTGAAACACTGTATCTAATTAGGATGAGCTAATCACAGACTCTCACTGTTGTTGATGAGGAAGGAAATTCTAGTGGATTCTCTATCTTCCTCACTGCCAACCACAGATGATCTTTGGATTTCACAGTTTATCTCAGGGATTAGATCATCAAGTATAACTAAGAGGGAGTATTGTTAGAACGTACGAATGTGTGCACAAGTAATAAGTTGGTATTTCATCTCAGCTCTGAAGTTTCATAAACAGCCTGATTAGGGAATGAACTTCTGGGGTGCCTGGATGGCTCAGTTAGTTGAACTTCCGGCTCTTGGTTTCAGCTCAAGTCAGAATCTCATGAGTTGTGATATTGAGCTCTCGTCATTGGGCTCTATGCTTAAGCCCAAGGACCCACATGAAGATTCTCTCCCTCTCCCTCTGACCCTCCTCCCACTTATTCTCTCTTTTTTTCTTTCTCTAAAATAAATAAATCAATCTTAAAGAAAAAAAAGAGTAAACTTCTATCCCTTTATTCAATGGCTCAGGAATATTTATGAATGCCCTGGTAAGTGGTAGCTGCTGTGCAGGAATGAATAAGGAAAACTATAGCACTTCAATCTACTAGAAAAGAGCTCAATTTACTTATGAGTTACTCAATCTTAGTAAGTGAGGAGTGGATAAATATGATTTAACCAATAATAATTCTTAAAGAATTAAAGTCCTTCTCAGATGTATATTTCCATTTTGAAAATATGAACTTACTACAAATAAAAATGTAAGGCACTACTTCATTTGTACTTAGATTAATACTATTATCTGTATTAAATTCAATACTTGATACATAATTCTACAACTGCTTCAGTCATTAATCTGTGCTCAAGCCTGTCAGCATAGTACTTGAAATGAGTTTACGTTATTTGCAAATTTCTGCCAATTTTCTTTAAGTTGAAGCATTTGAGAAGTAGGGGAAATTTTCTTATCTATTCTTTCGTATGTGACCATTTAAAGATACATTTAACACTACTAGATTCTTTTCTTAAGGCATTTTGTATTTTGATCTTCCTTTTTCACCCAAAGGATTTGGTTCTTGCACCCAAAAGATTTATCTTCTCTTAAACTACCAATCATTTTGTGCCTTTTCCTTTTTAGTAAAATTAATAATCTGATTGCTCCCAGGTGCAGAGTTTGCTTAAATTTCCAACTCAGAATGGATCCTGGGAATTCTTTTCCTGCATGTTACACAACCCTGAAGCTTTCATTCTTATACAAAGTACTTTACATAAAAGCTGTAACAACATTAATCAGTATTTTCCCAGTCTTTTTAGTTAAATGATAAAAATTTTCCAATCTACTAAATATAAGCTCCTTGCAAAGCATAGTATTATTTAATGTATAAGTAACTTAAGATATAGTTAAATTTTAAAACCTTAATCCATTTATCTTTTTTCTTTGTCTCTTCCCCATCATAGATTAGGATATTAGTCTTTGAAATTTGTGTTTTATTTCTAGTCAAGAAGATGAAAGCAGAACATGTCAAATGATTGTTAAGACCTCAGAAAATTGATGAAGCATTTTGTGTTGAGTGTGTGTTTAAGCATACTTTAAGGTTTCTTCTTGAATAGTCCACATAAGAAAATACATGCCACTTATTTACTTAAACTAACAAATACTACGTTTTTTTTTAAATACTACATGATTTTCTGATAAAAATTCTTCTCACATTTCAAAGTTTAGTCTCTAAGCAAAGACATGGTTTATATTAATTAGGTAAAGTAATTTTTGCAGATTCTGAGAATGCATTTGACATTATAACAGGAATTTTTTTTTCAAATATCCAAATATTCAGGGTTAAATCCTATATCACCAATGGCCATGGTAAATGTAATACTGAATAGGAACTCCTCATTTGTCTATAAGATAATTAGATATTCCTACCTTGGTTTATGAGACTTAACGATAAAGGAAGAATCCTAGACTACTCAAATTTGAAAGGGTTTTACATAAATTACAATCCAGGGGTCCCTGGGTGTCTCAGTCAGTTGAGGGCCCAAGTCTTGATTTCAGCTCAGGACATGATCTCAGGGTCGTGAGATTGAGCCCCCTGTTGGGTTCCACATTCAGCATGGAATCTGTTTGAGATTCTCTCTCTCCCTCTGCCCACTCCCACCCCTCACTTACATGCTCTCTTTCTCTCTCTCTCTCTTTTTCCAAAATAAACAAATAAAATATTTAAAAAATTATAATCCAAATCTCCCCTGTTACAAATGTGAAAATTGATGTCTAGTAAGATTAAATGGAAAAAGTGACAAGATTAGAATAAAATTATTTTAATTCCTCAATATATTGCTCACTTTATAGAAAGTTAGTAAGCTCATTTAGTGCTTGATGGATAGAGACAAAATTTTATTCTTCTACTTAGATACATAATTTCAGTATTTACATTTATAGAGGAGTGAGGGGAGAGAGAGAGTGGGGAGAGAGGAGAGAGAGAGAGAAACTCTTTCCAGCCTTGCTGAGAACTACTCAACACAAGATCAACAATATAAATCCTTGATTTCAAAAAATTTACTAACTAGAGATAGAGAAAAGAATACACAATTAACTAAACTATGAGGAAAACAGGCAAATAATACAAAGCATAGCATGATATGGAGGAGGTAATATTTAAGAACTAAGCTAAAATTATTATTATTAAAATTATTATTCATATAATTACAAGTGAATTCTTCTGAATTTCTGCTATTAATGGCTATGAAAAAGTAGCCTAATGCATGCGTATACAAAGTTTGACACAAATCATCCCGTCCAGGAAAACACTCCATGGATGCTTTGTCATCATTACCAATTAAATACCCTGGGAACCATCTAAAAAGTCATGCTGAGGTGGCCATAGGCCATGTTATAGTGTGGTCAGGTAGAGCCTTTTTGCAATCTGTGACCATGGAGTATGTCTTGATAAATCATTGTTGATAGTTTGAACTGTCATCGTGCACTATTACATGTAATTTAGGCATAGCAAAATATAGTTCTATCATTAATGATGGTTGTTCTTTTTAAAGCAAGGTCTCACAATATTTTTATCAGCTCCTTTCCCCTTAGTTTCTTAGACAATCTTATTTGCAAAAGATATATATTTATTTTTAAAGATTTTATTTATTTATTTGACAGAGAGGAGGGAGATCACAAGTAGGCAGAGAGGCAGGCAGAGAGAGAAGGGGAAGCAGGCTCCCCGCTGAGCAGAGAGCCCGATGCGGGGCTCGATCCCAGTACCCTGAGATCATGACTGGGGCTCGATCCCAGGACCCTGAGATCATGACCTGAGCCGAAGGCAGAGGTTTTAACCCACTGAGCCACCCAGGTGCCCCAAAAGATATATATTTGTATTAGCACCCATTTTTTATGGTAATTTTGTAAAAGGATTCCTGAGTAACTTTTTGGCAATGTCTATATGTTTGATCCATTAAATCTGAACATTTGTCCACATTCATCAGCCAGCTCATCAACTGCTAGTGCTTTTATTTGGTATAATTATTATTTTTCCTATGACTTGCATTGTCAGAGGTACAAGAAGTTTTCCTATGAGACTTCTTTCCAGCAGTATTCAATAACTGTGAGACCAATTAAATCTTGGTAGACAGCAAGTGCTTTTTGCTTTGTTTTGTTTGTTTTGTTTCTCCCCCATTCAATATTTTATGAGCAGTGACACTTTCAGAGGAGGTAAATGTCACTTCTATGACAAACCATGCCTTTCTACATAATTGAGCCTCCTAGGACCATCTGCCCTCAGATTATGCCATATAATATAGCATTGGATACAAAATTAACTCATGCTCACAAATAATTCTATAGTCGAAATGCAGATTTCTAGCATCTTCCATTTAAGAGAATGTAATTGCCATGATGCTTGTGTTATACAGGTATTAGAGGGATATGCCTTATCAGTACCAAATGCTTATACTTTCTATTATTATAAGTCAAGATGTGTATCTCTTCTGATTCTGTGTTTAGAAGTTTTAAATCTGTAGCACACAATGATTGGTAGTAATAGTTAAGCAATTTACGGCAAGGCTCATCTCTTTGTATCCATGGTGTTGATTTTCAGGATTCCAGTAACAATGTTTTGCAATAATGGACCAACCACGTTACCAGGGCAACTGCATTCATTCTTTCACTCAACAAGGACCACAGAGCCATTAATGAGCACCATGTAATGAGTCGCTATTCCAGGTATAGCAACATAACAATTAACAAGATAGAGAAAATTTCTGCATTCGTGGATCTTATATGTGGCTCTGCTAAGAATTTACCTTGGTTGTTTCTATTCCTCTGAATGTAGGAACTTTATTGCACCTAAGATATTCATTTTAATCATTACTTTTATTGATGTTATGTACATAGTAAACACCAAAAAAAGATGACAGTAATTTTGGCTTGGCCACCCAGCTACTTGTAATTCTGGATTTGCTATAGCTCAAAATGATCCTTTTATCTTTGGTTTCTCAATGTGATTTGTGATTTCCTAAACCAAAATAGTATGGATGAACACTAATCCTTAATTTTTTGAAACTGAAGAAAGTGAAGAGAATTCAGTACTCCAGAATTATCTGGACTCTACTACACACAGGCTATGAGTTTGGAATCAAACTTTTAGCTCTAACAGCTTAGCCCTTTTTCATGTGAAAAGTGTAGTGTGTTCTTTCAAATCAAGGTGAGGTGATTTATTTTAATTAATGGCTTACTCTGTAATTTTAATGCCTTCTTTGGAATTAAACACACAGATATATACATGGATGCACACACATTCCATCTCTGTACCATTTTACGCATGGATAAAAACACATAGTGGCCAGATACAATGATAGAGATGCTTCAGTATAAATAACTATTCTGGTGCTACTGAAGGCAGTAGAAATGTGAGATTACTGTGGTTTTGTCTTCATTTTAATATTTATTTTATCTACTATTTCCCACACAAATAACTGGACCTTCTTTTAAAATTATCAAAAGTATCCTTTGGCTTTGTAAATTGAGAGAATGGTACATTTTGATCCGTATATATTTATTTGATCTTTAAATTCATTATTTTTACCAATGGATCAGAGAAAAAACTTTGATTAAAAAGATCTAGTCTCCCGAGGTCCCTATTTTTGTCTCTTAGGTGGTCCCCAGTGTTCAGACTCAGTAGCTTGGCATTTGTGATATTTTGTGATAGACCATAGCCTAACGTTCCAATTTTTTCTCTTTATTCCATGCATAATGAAACTCTGGAAATCTCTCAGATTTCCATATTCTTTCAGAGCTCTGTGTCCTTGCATATTTGTCCTTGCATACTCTCTGCCTAGACTATATTTCTCTGGACTTAATTTCATTTTACCTGCAAACTTCTGCATGATTTTCCCAAACCCCATGACCCGAAAATTAAATTTGTCTATACGCACATTGAAGGATGCTTAGCCTCAGTGATGTCTACTCAATGAAGTTTTACTCACCAAGTCCCCATAAGATCAGTAAAAAGGAAATATCTAACTTTGAGAAAACAATATGCCTACTTCTCCCGAATTTTCAAAGTCAATAGAATGGAAAACATCAGGATATTATTAGAAAGCAATAGTTCTCAATCATAAGTTTGGAAAGTTTGAGCTTTGCTTTGCAGTGACTCCACCCTGAAAATTCATATCTCAGTTCCTCAGTTCTCCTAAGCCATAGGCAGAACCTCTCAAAAGTTTGCCTGGTTATGTTTCTCATTATATTCACCTTTACTTCTTTCTTCTTATGTGTCATCAAAGGAAGGAAATACTATATACATTTTGGGCAGAACCTTAGAAATGTACCCTGTCCCTAGAGTTAATGTTCTGACTCATTCTCTCAAGGCATAATCTCAAATGCCTTGATTACTTAATGTATACAATTTACCTTTTATTATAGTTATAGTCATGATCTTACCTGTTATATACTGCACATGCTCTAAATGGACTCTTTGTTACATTAGATTATAAAAATTTATTTCTCTGTCTTTTCCTAAATTTAAAACTCTCAATGTTAGATTTTGTCACATCAATCTTACTACCCCCTTGGATCTAACATTGTGTTTTAACTCTATATTGCATTCTTTAAAGACATTTGTTGAATTGTTATCCTAATGTCTATTTAATGAACTACATAATTGAATTCTGGACCTTGAGTGTGGATAATTTACTCATTTTCATATTACATATTTAGAAATTTATTATTTTTACTAAGAGAATATAATTAATGAGAAATATGAAATAGAGAGGCTATATGTATTCACAGCAATATAATAGCAATACTGAATACATATAACACCTTTGAAAATATTGACAGAATCTTTTCCCTTTCAATAGACTATGTCCAATTTTTGGAAGTATTTCAGAAGGCATATACTACCTTGCATATATAATTTCCCAAGTTATTTTAAATTATATTTAAGACTGGAGATATCTTTTGAATCTGGGACACATTACAAATATTCAGAGTAGAGAGGCAAGAAATGTACATTGATTAGGTTAGGAATCACATTACGAAGAGTATGCATTTCTCCTTAGATGGTGTTTTAGCAACGGCATCTTAATAGTATCACAATTGTGCCATGCAGAGTTAAATCAAGCATAGAACAGAGTTGGATCTATTATGGTATTTTCAGCTCTTGGTTGCAGTTGATTAAGATTATGAAATCAACTTAATGACTTTGTCTGTAATATACTTTTAATAAACTAAAAAAAGACAAAAGGTAAACTGAAAATAACAGCACATTGCACATTACATTATGGAAATTTGTTCTGAGTGTGTATGTCTTATACATTTACATTTTACTTTTTTTTTTTTTCTCTGATCAAACAAGTCTGAATACTTGATTCAGAGTGTTTCCAAAATTCCATTTAAAACAGGAGTCTATGGGGCGCCTGGGTGACTCAGTCGGTTAAGCATCTGTCTTCGGCTCAGGTCATGATCCCAGGGTGCAGGGATCTAGCCCCACATCAGGCTCCTTGCTCAGCAGGGAGCCTGTTTCTCCCTTTCCCTCTGCCTCTACCCCTGCTTGTGTTCTCTCTTTCTCTCAAATAAATTAATAAAATCTTTTAAAAAATAAGATAAAATAAGAGTCTACAATTTATGAAGACCACATTGTTATTAGTTTGCAAAATATGCCCAAACACCCACTTTCCCACAGCATGCCTTTGCTTTCCTATTTATCGTCAAAGTGAGATTGGCTAACATGAAGCCATTGGCATCCCAACAAATATTGCAGGTATTAATTCAATTTGATGTGACAGTGCTGATTATATTGATCCAGCAATATCTCTCTCAAGTCCTGTTTGTGATCAAGTATTTATAGGTTGCTAAAATTAAAAGACAATACTGTAGAGATTGAGCGTTGTGGTTCATTAACTGGAAAAAACACTTAAAAATATATGCAGCCAAATGTTTTGTTGATTCATCAACATTAGTTGAACACAACTGATATTCAATATATGGAATATTTTGAAATGATAAATGAAATAGAAATGTATTTCACTATTTCATTTTACAAATGATTTTACATATCTTGTTTTTCAGAACTTCAACACGCATTAGCTCTAAACACAGTGGAGGTTGAGTAAATCTGACTAAAGAAATGCAGATTCCTGGGGCGCCTGGTGGCTCAGTGGTTTAAAGCCTCTGCCTTCAGCTCAGGTCATGATCTCAGGGTCCTGGGATCGAACCCCACATCAGGCTCTCTGCTTAGCAGGGAGCCTGCTGTCCCCTCTCTCTCTGCCTGCCTCTTTGCCTACTTGTGATCTCTCTCTCTCTGTGAAATAAATAAATAAATCTTTAAAAAAAAAAGAAATGCAGATTCCTCTAGAAAAATTGTGTCAGTGGCAGGAACAGAAGTAGTCTGGGATAAAAACAATGAAGAGAATCAATAGAATATACTTGTCTTCGTGTCTGTGTCTCGAACCAAAATTCAGGACATTTATTAAAATAATGATATTTGAACTATTCCCTTCTAATCTTTTGTACAGATCATGTGTTGACCTCACCTGGCTTCAACTCTGTGACTCTCTTCTGGTTTATTAGTTTCCAGAACCACCATCCTTGTTAGTTTACAATACATTTACATAAGTATGAATTTATTCATCATCATCTTGCTCAGGTCTAAAAGAAGGTGTAAGGTGAAGCCTTGTCAACTTAATGAATGAATTCTGCAATTTATGCCAGTTTAACAACCAAAGAACTGGCCCTATTTTACACGAATATCGGTAGCAATCTCCCAAGTTTCTCATGGATGTGTAGGCACCTAACAAATCATTTCCTACCTTTGTCTGTTACCCATTTCTTCCATTTCCAGAGACTGGTTCATGTTCCACAAGTAGAATAATCCAAGCATGTTTTTTTCAGCCTATAAAAATCTGATATTAAACAAAATTTATTTCTCAATCCATATGAAAAATGAAAGTTGCTTAATTCATGTATAAAGATTATATACTAAAAATTACTTTTTCCTGTTTGACTTAATATGTCAATATAATGACAGAAGAATTAGTAGCTATTTTAAATATATCACCACAAATAAGTGTTTGTGTTTTAAGTCTACTCGTATTTCAAGCAAGATTTATACTTGCTTTTCACCCTAGCATCTTTTGAATATTTTTATATTATAACATCTTTAAACAAATTGACACAGTAACAGACTGAGAACATTTCATTGTATGAATTTATTATGTACACAGGAATTTTTCAAATATATGTCATTTTTGTCGTCAAGTAATTGATATGTTTTTCTGTAACACTATTATTTGCTCTATTCTATTTTTTATGGAGCATGAATAAAACTCATCTTTATTCCAAAAAAACAAATTAGTAAAGTTTTTTTTTATGTACATAAAAAACATCCAAACTAGCTTTGAGTTGCATTGCTTTCAGCAAAACATTCATTTATTTTAAGCTAGTTCACTTACAGAACATTGGATTCAAATGACTACATTTTGAAGTTAGTTTAATCTTGATGAAATTGAAAATACCAGTTTTCATTGTAACCAAGGGATCACTCATAAAAAAATACAAGGAAGAAACTCTATTATTCCATCTACTCTGAAGTACAAAGTCACCCTACCCATACATAAAATCATTAATTACTCTAGTCATGAATTATTTATTCAGAAACTTTCCCTCTTAGAATATGAAATAGTTTCTCTATAGTAAAAAAGAATTTTATTATTAATATTTTTCTAAATTATGTGACACATTTTTTAAGAAAAATATTTTACTGTATCAAGCCACACATGGTAATAAAGAATTAATTCTTTTCAGGCTGTAATTAGGAGACTGTGGAAATTATGTGGAAATTACAAAATGTATCCAATGCAGAGCAATATAGTCTTTATATTAAACAAAAATATCTTCATTGCTGTCATCTTTAGTTCAGCTGCTTAATCTTGAGTCTGTTATTTTTCCTAAGTGATTTACTACTAGAATGTCTAGATGTAGCACACAGATAAACAGGTAACCCTTCTTGATGTTTTAGCAATGTTAGCAATGGACTAAGGATAGATTTTTGTATCATCTGGAAATATTTATTTCTCTTTGTGCATTTTTGGTAGATGTTGTATTTGAGCTTATTTTTTACTTAAATAATTGCCATTATGTTATAGTTCTGTAAAATTATTTTGAATTCAAAATTAAGTATGTCTTATGGAATAATAATTTACTATGAATTACTGTAGGAGTACAACAATCTCCCTTAGTGACATATTTTTGGAGATTTTTTGTCACTCCTTCCTTTGACATCAAACCCTTACAAATGAACAAAGGATTAACTTGTGACATTTAAAGATAATAACAAAAAATCCAAGCAATTTTATATCAAAAAATAAGTATTATTGTGTGTATATGTGTTTGTATATATATATATATATATATATATATATATATATATATATATATATAATTTTCACATACATCTACATATATATTTCTAAATGAATACCTGTATTAAGTATTGGTTTCTATTACTTTGGCCACCCATTTTCATGACCAATGGGAATGAAATGAAAGATCTGCAGTGTGTTGTGTCACTTTTGCTGACTGATTATGTCTAAAGATAATGGTTGCATTTATTTGTGTTGGGACAGTGAAGGGAAGTTAAAGCCAGGCTAAGAGGAGGTAAGCTGTTGGGTATACACAAGGGCATATGAGTGGGAAGTTTGGTTCCAATTCCAATTTAAGAATTCATGAATCAAATAATACCTCACTTTACAATGCAGAGGAGATGGGAAGGCGAGCTGGATTCCCACAACAGAATGGAATAATCGATGGAAGCAATTAACAAGTATTTCTGGCAATTCGAAATGTTGCTTCATTTTCTGGAAGTGGGATGAAGCAGATCTATTTCTTTTTCTCCCTCTGGCCTACAGTTATTTATGTTTATTAAATAGTATATGATAGCACATCAAAGAGAATGGTGAGTTAAGCAAAATGAATATATATATATATATATATATATATATATATATATATATATATATATATTTATGTTATGAGAATAAAATGTCAGTTTGGTTGATTGTAGATCTACATAAAATAATTAATTTTAAGTCTGAAAGCATAGAGGTATTTAGGCTAAGTCTAACTAAACAGCAGTATTAGCAATTAGCAATAATTTGATTAGCAAATTACCAATAAAAAGGTGATAAAAATAGTTGACAGAAATTATCATTTGGTGGGTTTCCCAATGTAAATAGACTATTTGATTTGATCTTTGATCAATCTTTCACAACTTTTAAAACTTGTGCTTACAGATGTTTGCGACACTTGGGTACCTAAGAAACTATCCTTATTTTTCTTCTCTGCACATCTACTCTTGATATTTAATTTGACTTATTTTGGAGTGGGTCACTGGCTGAACGTGTCTTCTAGTAACTCTGCATCAAGGGACACTGTGGAGAGTGGTTATTATACCCAAGTGTGATGTCAAGATTCTCTGAACTGGAATACCCATGTGGTTGGCCTATTTAGGGAAGTGGTTCTAACTTGTCTGTCTTTGTAACAATATCAGATGTAGGACCTGCCTTCACCGTGCTTGAGTTTGCTAGTTTTTGCTGGATAACTTGGGTATGCAGGCCTATGGTTGAGGGTGTAGGTAATGGTCACACACCATTACTAAGCTAGATCTGCCAAAATGTCCCAAGTCTGGGGGACATCTGAAGGAGTTAATTTATTAACTCCTTCATTCAGGCAGCATATATTTACTAACTGCTTTTTATGTATCTCACACACACTGTTCTTAGCTCCCAGATGCAAACGAAAATAAGACAGAGTTGGTCCTTGATCTCCCAGAGTAGTTAAATGAAGTGGGTACTGACGCATCAACCAGCGATCACCTTTAGCCACCTTGAATGTCAGTATTATAGGCAAAAATGATATGTTTATTTGAATTGCTGATGTACTGCTACTTGTATACAACAGAATTCATCCTAGTCGGTTTAAACAAAAAAACCAACAAAAAATTAGGGCAAATCAAGGGCCTTAGCTTGCTTGAAGAATTCTGAGGAGGGCCGGAGAACTAGTATAGCGGCTCTTGAGCAAGAGCAGTGGGCTACCTCCTGTGTGATCCAGTGGCTTCCAGCTGTACCCAGTCATTCTCTGTAGAGAGGGGTGCAGAGATGTTCCACAGAGACTTGCCCTCCTGCTTCCCCTAACTGCCTGAGACTGCTCTGGCATACGGACACACTTCTGAGGCTATTTATTTCATGAAAATTGTCTTTATTCATAGAGCTCTTCTCTGAATAAAAATCTCAAGCCAGTGGGTTTGGTTAGAAGGAACTAAGTAATTTGTTTCAGATAACCAGAGCAGACTTGAGATATTGACTATAAAACCTATTTACACTTGTATTGACTCTTCTTCTACTCCATTGATTAACTTATGACGTTAAATGAGGAATCATTTATTAAATCTTTTCTAAGTTTCACATAATCTACTAGCTGCTGACTTTATCACCAAGTGTGCCCTTGGTACATCAAAGGGTACTCATAAGATATATCATAAGGGATTTTATTCAATTTGCTATTTGTCCATTTGGTCATCATTTCACCTATTTATTATTAAGGGCTCTTAACAAGAAATCCATTTTTAAAATGTTCTCCACTTTTTTCAAAACTTCATTCTTCAGAGGTGCTGAGCCCACAAACCTACTTGAGTTGCTTGATCTGAATTTTTTTCTTCAAAGGTCCCATAATCTAATGTCTGTTTTCAGTATTTCAATGAAATTGTCCTCTCCAAAGCTTTCGATCACTGATTTAACCTTACTTATTTACCATTTATTAATGTGTCAAGCACTATGCTAGGTACAGGGGATATGAGAGCTTTAAAAGCAAATATTCCTGCTCTCAGAGAGCTTACATTCTCACATAATGACTGTTCAACATAATGGTTTTAATCATCTGTGATTTACAGCTTTTCTCATGTTAGACTCCTTTCTAAATTTTATTTTTATTCTTTCCACTTTAATATTATGATGCTATATTGGGACTTCTTAATTGGTCTTTCTAATGTTCAAAATTCTTCATATTCTATTCTCAGCCATATTCCCCTTTCCTCCACATTTCTCCCTCGTATGTTTCACCATCTCATACAGATTTGCCAATAATTTTTTAGAGGATCAATCATAAATATATATTTAGTCCTACTCTCTTTACATTTATAAGTAGTAGTTATGTTTAATTGTATATCTATATGAAACCTAGCAGGTCCAAGGTTGAAGTTATCAGCTCTTTCTTTTCCATTCCTTCACCCTCCACTCTTCATCCTCTCAGACCATCTAATTTATCCTTAAATCTTGCTGATTTGTTTCAGTATCTCATATTTCCTACTCCTTTCTAAATCTATAGGGTATGTGTTCCAAAAGGGGAAAACATAGGGGGAAACTTTACATGGATAATGATATTTGAGGTATTTTTTTTAAAAATACAAATAAGCATTCAGTATTTGGATATATTGCCTGGGTTGGCTAGAATGAACTAACATATAGACTTAGATACATGTAATATCACAAACACTATAGAAGTGTTTTTCTCACTTATGTTATAGTTGTCATAAGTTATTCCAGTTTAACAGCCGACACTTCTCCCTGGGTAATTCAGACACCCAGGCTCATTTTTCGGGTCCTGATGCTGCATCTGATTGGCAGAAGAGGACAAACCATTCCCCCCAAAATAATTGACTCAGAAATGTCCCATATCAATTTTATTTCCAATTCTTTGATTAGAATCAGCAATTGTCTACATATAATTGTAAGAAAATCTGGGAAATAGAATCCTCAGAAAAAGAACTACTGTTGTGGAGACTAGCTAGCAGCCTAGACTGCCCCATAATGGAAATGGAAAAAGGAATTTGAAGGTAGAGAAAATTATGTGCAAATGAAAGCAGAAAGGATAGCAATGGAAGGAAACAAGAACATGATCAGTGTTGTGAAAGTATTAATGGGTAGCTGTTGATTGAGAGAGTTTCAGGGACTGAGAAGTTACCTTTGCAGATAATTCAACTACACTGAGAGAGGGTAGAATTAGTGAAACAGGGACTTAATTATTATGCTGAGGAGTGTGAATTTAGCCTCTGATAGGAGTACACTAATAATATGAAGTAACAAGGAGATCAATTGCTTGTGTTACACAAAGAAAAGTCTATAGCATTATAGGATTAACGGATTTGGAAGTAAGAGTCTTGTTTGAGACAATAATTCCCCTACTATACTGGAAACTTGCCTGAAGGCAATCATCTCTGTATTCAATATGAAATTAAGCGTAGTGTTTGTTATGAGGTGAGTTGAGTCCCCCTGAATTTGGTATGTTGAAGCCCTACTCACAATACTGCAGAATGTGACTGTATTTGAAGATAGGCCTTTAAAGAGGTAATTAGGTAAAAATAGAGTGCTGAAGGTGGGCCATAATCCAATAGGACTAGTATCCTTATAAGAATAGTAGATAAGGGTCAGGCAACACAAACAGAGGAAAGATATATGAAGACAAAGGGAGAAGGTGGCCAAATGCATGTCAAGGAAAGATGCATCAGAATAGAACTTCCAGACATCGTGGCAGCCGGGTTCCAGCCTCCAGAAGTGTGAGAAAATACAATTCTGTTATTTAAGCCACCTAGTCTATCGTGTTTGTGATGGCAACCCTAGTAAACTAATACAGCGACATTCACTTAATATGAATTCCACAAATATTTACTACCACTGTTTGATTTAACCTAAATCCAGTCTGTACTAACTAGCCTTTCTATGCACCCACCCATGCCCATCATCAACTACCCTAACTTCCTATCTGATTACTAAATTCTCTCTCTGTCCCAATGTCAAATGGTATTAGGCTCTGAATGAGATCGAACACTGGGGAAGAATAATTAGTAGTTTAGGAAAATTGAGTGTTAGTAATTAAGGGAGTAACACCTTAACTAATTACTTCTATGAAGCTCCATCTGTTTCTTTTCTTCAGTATGGTTCAGTAAACACCCCAACAATTATGCATGCACAATGAAATCAGAATGTATTCCAAAACAGTGTGGCGTCACAGAGACTTTTGAGGTAGTGCATCTAGTTTATAATTAGCCTGTCATTTAATGGTTATAGGTGTGTGAGTAATTTAGTTAGGCTTTGAGAGCATACATTTATTTAAAAAAAGGACAGATATTAATTCATAGAGCTGTTATTAGAATTAAATAAAATAAGTCATTGGAATTTTCTAGCACAGTGCCTGGTATATGTGATGTCTTTCTGCAGATAACTTTTTCTTACTAAATTGTACTAAATTGGTTTTAAACATTATTCCGTAAGAATTGCTAGAAAGTAGCTTTTCACATAAAATGGAAGGGAAGAAGTACCTAGCATATATAGAAATTATCAAATGATATGTTGTTTCTTCAAACAGGTTTCACTTATTACTACAAACATATCAAGAGAAATAGAAACAGAAGTTTATTGTTACTTAAAAAAATTTGTAACACTTAGCATTTCTCCATATAGTATTTATAGAGACTTCCCTATTTTGAAATGAAACATTCTATTATTATAAAATAGAAAATAAAGAAAACATCAAAATGGTTAGAAATCAAAAGAGGGAAAATATATATAATTACTCAGTATGACTTCCTTGGTGAAGTTTTAATCCCTTATGGGTCTCCATTTATATTTTGGGTATTGATTCTGCTTGTAAGTTTTATATGTACTTCCAGCTTTCTATTTATTTAGCTTTTTTTTTTAATACCCTGAATGATAAAAAACAAAGATTATTTATTCCAATTATATTAAGAGCTAGACATCGCCTGGCTTCTTCACAAGTATGTGATATGAATTAAATCTGGGCTATAGGGAGTTATTTTTAAACCTGAGGGGCCAAAAGCATATGGCTGGTAACCAACCACACAGGGTCATAGATGAGTCAATGGGGAAACTTGCCAAGGCAGGTGGGTAACCTCCTGGCGGCCTCACAGTCTGAGCATGATGCTCCCGTAGTTGAGAAACAGTGTTTGGAGATGGCTTCCATGGGTTGGAATCTAGAATCAAAGACCCCAGAGCTGCATGACCAGTTTAGTCATTTGAAATTCAGTCGAACTATCTGAATTGGCAACTCAAGTTATGAAAACTGTATGAGTCAATGTGTATGAAGTGTTATGTTTACCACATAAGTACCCAGTAGACTGGGTCATCTAGGACATGGCAGGTGTTAAGTACTGTTTTTCTTGATAGAACACAATATTTGTTCAACTTTTGGTCAAATTATAAAATTAAAAAAAAATACCTGATCTTCTGATTTCATAACCAAATTATTACATGCATTCTGTGCATCCTTTGTTTACTAAAACAAAAAATATTTGTAAAAAGTCTTGCAGCATTTTGTCTCCCTACTTATGCCACACATGTAAGGAGTATGTGTATTTGAAGTAATAATTTCTTCAAGAAAATTCTGGAAGGAATAAAGAAATGACACAAATATTGAATTATTTATGAGAAAACATTTGTATTGGGATGCGTTGGTGGCTCAGTCAGTCAAGCACCCAGCTCTTAGTTTTGGCTTGAGTCATGATCTCTGGGTCCTGAGATCAAGCCCTGCATTGCACTCCATGCTCAGTATGGAGTCTGCTTGTCCCTCTCCCTTGCTCCTTCCCCAACTCACTCTCTCTCTCTCTCTCAAATAAATATATAAATAAATAATAAAATCTTAAGAAAAAAACAAACATTTGGATCAAATAATATTTACGAAATAGGGATCAATTTATTTTATTTTAATTTTTTAAGAATTTTATTTATTAGAGAGATGGAGAGAGAACACAAGTAAGCAGAGCAAAAGGCAGAGGGAGAGGGAGAAGCAGGCTTTCCGCTGAGCAGGGAGCCCAATGTGGGGCTCAATCCCAGGACCCTGGAATCATGACCGGAGTGAAGGCAGCTGCTTAACTGACTGAGCCACTCAGGCACCTCAATAGGGATTAATTTAGAATGAGCTTTAACTATTACCAAATAACTTTGCTGAATAAATATATAGTACAGTTGGCATAATCATTTCAGATATTAGCCTTCATTTAAAATTATAGTAAGATAGTTGTTAAACAATGACACACTTAACGCTCTCTAACATGCCACTTTCTTCTACTTTAATTTTTGATCAAATATTATAGTTAATGTAAACACATCCTATTTTGTCAAAGTTTATGCAAAATGCAGTTTCTATTTGCTCAGAAGTATCTCCATCTTCCTCTCTTCAGCACATCACAGTGAAGGAAAAACATAAGAGCTGTATCTTCCTTTAGTGTCCTATTCATATTTACAATTTTTAAAGAAATTTCAAAAACAGAGAAGAAAGAGGGCAAACCTAACAAAACAAGGGTCATTCAACTTAGACCTGGTTATGGATAATTATTAGTTTATCATTTATATTAGCCGTTTCCTTTGTTGGATTATATAATTAATTGACCAAAAGACACAGTGGGTTCATAGCTCTAAAATGAGGGAATGCTGTTATCCTTTCTCTTTCTCTGCTCATCTCTTTTCTTAAATAATAATTTGAAGAGCATGGTAACTTAGTTGATCCACCATCTCCCCTTCTCTTTAAGCCAAATCCCTCTGGGTAGGAGAAATGCTGGGAAGCAGCAGAGAGGCAGGCTCTATAGGAATGTTGAAGGAAGATGAGTCTGAGCCTGTGAAAGAGAATATTAAGGTCTCCCTTGAGAAGAGAGATTGCATGAGAGAACTGGCCCAGGAAAAGGAAACAGAGCTCTCGTGAAGAAATGGAAGAACATTTGGGTTATTTTACACTCCCCTTCAGAACATCAATATTGTACAGGCTTCCCCATTGGGAAATGATAGAAGATTCTTTCTCCAAGTAAAAATGTATATAGCTCCCTTTGAGGAATTGCCTGTTACCATCTAGATAGGTGGGAAAATTACTAATGCTTGCACTTTTCAAGGAAATATTTTCTCATTACTTTTCCTTGCTTTATTTTCCTTATATCTGAGGAAAAATGCACAGGCACAGCAGAAAAAATAGTATGAAACAATACATACTTGCAGTCCATTATGCTTATTTATATTCTCTATTACAACACATTGGGTAAAAAAATGAGTTTTCTAATTAGAAAAGTGGAAACTTTCAGCTAATGGTTTTCCAACTCCAAACTAATACTAAATATTACATTACTACATACAGATTTTTTTTATTCCTGAAATGTTAGGATTGGTTAAATAGTATCAATAGATTTGAATTATAACTAGTTATAGCCAATACTTACCATTTCTTAAAAATTAACAAAAAATATGCATGTACTTCCTAAAAATAATGAGACAGCAACAGTAAGTACAAGAGGAGTCACAACAAAAGAAACAAAAGGAGAGAAGTAGAGCTAATTGGCAAATGGCCAGGTCTTGGAATCACTAATTAAAACCATATTGAAACATATCATCGTTGGGCAATCTAATGATGTAAACTGACAGGATGAATTACTTATTTTAGAATCCCCAAAAGTTTATTTTATGAGTTTATTTTAATTTAATTTTTATTTAATTATTTTAATTTAATTTAACTTTTTTTTAATAAAAGTTTATTTTATGAACTCAAAAAACTCTCAGCTTCATGTCGTTCTCCAATGTTGTCATTCCCTCGCTTTACTTACCTGTTAAAAGTACAAGTACCTCACAAAAAAAGATATTTCATTTTAGGTAAACATGAGAGGGAAGGGAGATAGCGCAATATGTTCGGATTTACAAGAAATGCTACGTGTTGGTTATCTTTCTAAAATGGTGATCGCCAATAGTAAACATGTAGGGATTTTATGTTATAAAATATATACATAATAAGCTTTGGTACTTGTATTGTCTGTGGTTTGTAGTGGAGCATGGCCTGCAGAACATGACTTTAAAGTTAGATGAGGCTGCCTGGAGACATATTACAAATAGAGGAGAATATAAAGAATAATAAAGCAAATATCTGTTTAAAATTAATACAAGTATTTTAAACTTTTTTTTATTAAAATTACCCTTTCAAAATTTTGCTTGTCTTTTGTTATGTCAAGGTTCAAAGGTAAGGATTAAATTGTGTAGAACAAAATTGAAGAATTTTTTGAAACTTTGATTCTCATACGTTTTTCTTTTAACTTCTACAACTTGAGACTGTCAAAAGGAAATGAGGGTGAACAATATCTGTTACTGAGGGGTAGTTTTTGTGAGTGATATGCCAGGATGTTATTTTTAAAGACAATTTCTTGCTGAATTTCTGTATGAAAATTAAAGAGAAATTCAAAAGAAAATATCATGGCTCCCTATTGCTATGTTTTTGTGATACTTTTCTACTTTCCTCCGTATTTTTTCTGTCCACAAAAGGAAATCATTGGGAAAATGTCAGTCAGTAAATTTCTAGGATATTTAATCTGATACCTATGGTGAATGAACATGGTCATTTTACTAAAATGTAATCCTCAAGATAGATTTTTCTGTCACAATTAAAATGTGGAATTGTAAATTTTATTATAAAAAACTAATGTCATTCACTCAAGACCCTCCATATTTCACTGCAAATGTTTAATTTCTGTTTTCATAAGCCATTTTTCAATATAATATTTATGTTTTATAAGAAGTGTATGTACTCAGAAGGATAAGACTATTTATACTTTCTGGCACATGCCTGGCATTTATCTAATTACTGCATCTTTATTTTTGCCTGTGATGTCTTTCCCTATCTTAATTCCATATGGAAACATATGAGTACATCAAGTATCATGTTAATTCTATTTCTTCTCTGGATAACACTCCCACCAAAGTAGTTGGAACTCATCTTTAGTTCCTTAACTCCTTTATGCATTATTTATACTCAATATTTGTACTCAACTTAGGCAATTATCATAATATGCCTTGCATTATATTGTTAGTTTTATATTTATAAATATGTCCAAACAAGCCAGGATGACATCAGGATGTAAGTATATAATAAAGTTTATTATGATGATTTTTCTTCACTTAATTTACTTAAAGATGTCACTGAGAATTTTCTATCATAGACTCATTTGAACCACACTCTGAGTCTGTATGGTAACTCTTACATGTTGGCCTCTTCACCCAATCCCAACTTCATGGTTCCCTAGTAGGTGACATAGGTTAATTTTAATGATTTACTTTTTAAAATTAATTCTTGAGCTTAGTTCTGTTTCTAATATCATTTGCATTTATAGTAGCAACCCAGAAGGAATATTTTCAAATCTAGTCCTGTTTTTAGATGTACCTTACCCAAGAAATGGACTTAAATGATTCTCATTTATGCATTTGGAACTCAAGAGAAAGAATAAAGTGGAAATGTTCCTATGGAGAAAGTTGTCCGAATTGGAATTTATAACAATGCCAATTCTATTTCTATTGAATAACCAATTTTACTAACTGCTCATTATCAGTTCTTCTCAAAAAAAATAAAAAATCACCAAGTATTAGTAATCATAGAATGAATACATGTTAACACAGCTGAAAACAGAAAGTACTAGAATTCTTGCTCATATTTGAACATTTTCTTGAATTACAAGTTTAATATAATATATCAAACATGTTCCAATAAGAAATACATTTCCTCTCCATTTTCCAAATATTTCTTAAAGTAAAATAGACTTTGCAAAATGATTGCTGTGTTTATTCTGTTTGATTTGACTTTCTTCAGAGACTTTTTTCCTTTGTAAAATGAGGAAATTAAATACTTTCTAAAGCACTTTTTTCCTCTACTGTGTAATTATTCTAAGCCCTTGGGTAAATCTGTTAAACTCAGTAATAAATAGAACAAATTCGGGATCATTTTTAGTGATTGTACCAAAACATTTAAAATGACTTGTAACTTCCTTTCCTAATTCGTTATAAACTTGAATATCAAATGAAAATAGTGAAAAGCTTATCCAGAGTTTTCACCGATGAGGTTTTCTGATTACTGTATTTTCCTCTCTGAATTAATAAGTATTTAATATTGTCTGAGCAGTATGTTAAGCATGTCAAGCACTATTTCATGTAATTACTTTTCCAATATGATGAGTCCCAGTCTATGATAATCTCAGTTGTCCAGATCAGGAAGATGAGGCTTAAGTGAGTAGAATAAGGTGATAAGATCATTAGATAGGAGATTTCCCATAAGAACTCTCACCCTTGGGGCTCCTGGGTGCCTCAGTAGGTTAAGCGATTGCCTTCAGCTCAGGTCATGATCTCCAGGTCCTGGGATCAAGCCCCCATCGGGCTCCCTCTTCTCAGCAGAGAGCTTGCTTCTCCCTTTCCCTCTACCTGCTACTCTGACTGCTTGTGCTCTCTCTCTGTCAAATAAATACATAAAAATTAAAAAAAAAAAAAAACCAAACTCACACTCTTAAAAGTGATGTAAAATGCAAATATTCTCAGCTTATCTTTCCATAAGAAGTGGGGAATCCCTAACAGTAAAAGTCATATATTTGTTAGTTTTTATTTTTATATTTAATTTTATTTATAGTAAAAATCCTATATATCACTTTAAAGCATATGTGATGGAGATCCTACCGGGGGTTAGGAGCATAAAAAAGATCACAGTTGTATTTTCTAGGTATATACTCAGGACTCATTTCATTGGCTAATTAATCCTTCAGAGTGACGTGCAATTGGAATGGTTTTGACTTTTATGATTTTAGTTACTATAAATCTTATTCAGAATATATATGCCAATGTGTATGTATATGTATAATTAGTACACTGCGATACAGTTAACTGAGAGATTGAAGGCTCAAGAAAACTGTTTCTTTTTAAAACAGTTTTATTTTGGGGGCATCTGAGTAGCTCAGTTGGTTAAACAGCTGCCTTCGGCTCAAGTCATGATTCTGGGTTCCTGGGATCGAGCCTGGCATCAGGTTCCTAGCTCTGTGGGGAGCCTGCTTCTCTCTCTCTCTCTCCTTCTGCCTGCTGGTTTCTCATTATCTCTCTCTGTGTCAAATAAATAAATAAAATAGTTTTATTTTGTTAACAAAAATATAAATATGTATTTATAAATGAATTGAAAAATGAAGTAAAAATGTAATGACAAAATACAGAAAGAAGTCAAAGGATAAAAAGTGCCATAATTTCTCAAATTTTCTCAAGTTGCTCTTTATCAGACTCATGAAACACTTTGTCCTGATAATGATAAGATGGCTCATAATTACAAAGCTATTACTACTGCTAAGTGTCGTGCTAAGTTACTACTGTGAATTATGTAATTTAATTCACACAAAACTGTGATTCAGGTTTATTAATTTTATGTTATTAAATATGAGAGAAACAAGGCATAAAGGAGACATGTAACTTGGCCAGGGTGACACAAAAAGTGAGAGAGCTGGGATCTGAACCAATGTAGTCTGAATTTAGAGCAATGCTCATTGCCACTATCATATATTGTCTAACATTTAATTAAAATTATTTGGTAGCACACCAGTATGTTTTCCAAAAATGAAGACAAAAAAGGGAATTGAGAATTGTGATTGTTATTATTGTATCCAATTTTGATTTTCATCTATTTGGCATAAAGTCTTTTTTTTTTTAAGATTTTATTTATTTATTTGACACAGAGAGAGAGAACACAAGTAGGCAGAGAGGCAGGCAGAGAGAGAGGGGGAAGCAGGCTCCCTGCTGAGCAGAGAGCCCGATGCGATGCGGGGCTCCATCCCAGGACCCTGAGATCTTGACCTGAGCTGAAGGCAGGGGCTTTAACCCACTGAGCCACCCAGGCGCCCCGATTTGGCATAAAGTCTTTATCTGCATCAAAATGTGTTATTTGGTAAGGAATGCTTGTAAATAGCAGCCTAAAAACATCTGTTTTATCGAGATATTTAAAAACAAAACAAATATAAAAATAAACCAGTCATTTCTTTATAATATGCCAGAATTCAAAATATTAGTAGATACAGCTAGATTTCAAGCTAAACTTGAGAGATTGCATCAATTTTTGTAGATCAATGTATCATAGGAATATGTGGTATAAAATGCAGCAGCTAAGAGTTAAGAATTATTAGAATAGCAAAAATCGGTTTTATGTCCCATCTCCAGAATGCTGAACACCAATAACTTTATTTTTAAATTCTTTTACTATTTTATCTATTGATGTGTCAATTTTACTTATCAACTTCTTGTGCTAAATGGAGATACTAGCTATCTTAGCCCATATATCTCCAGCTCCCATATCTGCCTCATAAATTTTTAGTTAAATATATATCCAAGTTTTTAATTGGCATGAATGTACAATATTTTTCACTTTGAGGCTTACAGCATGCTTCGTCATTTTTTCCTATAGTTTTTCTCTTTTTTTTTAAATTTCTCTTTTCCTGGAGTTAATTTTGCTTCATACTGTTTTGTTTGTCTTTTGTTTTTCTTTTTGTTCTTGTTCTCTTACTTTGTTTTTGTTTGTTTGTTTTAGCCTAAAGCTGATTCTTTCATATCTTCCAGTTCCTAAGAAAAATGTCAGAATTTTCTAGATAGTGAATTTTGTCGGATGATTGGTTTTATCCAGTTCTCAAGGTTGCGTGTTATACTTCACCCTTTCCAATGGGATTCTACCTCCTGCTCCATCCAGAACATTACATGGTAGAGTCCAGGGGTACTGATTTGCTAAGATTTCCCTCTGCTTTCTATTTTTTTTTCCCCCTCTCCTAGTCTGGACCTCATGTTTTCCTCCATCTTGATTTATTTCCTCTTTTTGAGGTAGTGGAACTTATAATATATTTCTTAGAAATGGAATAAAGAGCTCATTTGGAACTCTGTGGCTCTGAAATGTCCTTGTTCTTCTTTTTACATTTACATCATAGTGAGTGATGGAAAAGCACATGGCCTTGCTATTCCAGATCCTTTGGATGAGAGCTAATGTTTTTCTCAGAATTGCTCTCAGAATCTTCTCTTTAATTTACAAAGTTCTGAAATTTCTGAGTGATAAGCTTGGCAGGGGATGCTTATCTGAAAAACCATATCATTGTTTAAAAACAATATTTCAGCTTTTTTCTCTTCCTACAACTCTTATTAATAGTTCTTTTTATAACTCTCCTGGATTGTTCTTCAAATCTCTTGCCTATTGTAATCTTCATGTTTTGTTTTCTAATTTCTGTGACCTTAATATAATCTCTCAATCCATTTACTGATTTTTTGAATCCCTGTTATTATTCTTTAATTCTATGACAATTTTTGGTCCTAGATATTCACAGCTTATTATTTTTATTTTATGGATGTGATATCTGCACATTTCTTTGAGTTTAGTGCTTATATTTCCTTTGCTTCTCTATTCTCAGAATTGTTGCTATTTCTTCTGCATTGCATTTTATGTTTATTTGGGTTATGTCTTTCATGGTCGAAATTCCCCACAAACATCTGGTGATATTTGGCTGTCTATTTCAGTTTAATAAAGACTTCGTAAATCCTATATATAAGCTCTGATGTGTGTATGTGTATGTACATAGACATAAATGGATATTTTTGCAAATAAAGAAGGATAGTAAATGGTGGAAAATCCGGGTCAGCTGATGGCAAAGTAGACTTTTTTTTAGAAACCCCCAATTATCAGCATCTATGGTCTTTCCTCTCAGATGTTTTGGCTTCTTTATTAAAGGATCATTCTGCCTTTCACTAGTGGGTAGAATCCTGAATGTAGGATTTCCAGAGCCAAATTGGAGAAGGGGCTAGGAGTTCCATTATCACTGTATAAACTTCCATTCAAGTTCTCTGTTTTTCATCTGGAATATCACTGCTCCTTTTATGTGAGCTCAGTACTTTCAAGTCCAGAGTTTCATTCACTCAACTCCTCCATCCCTTACAGAATATAATGTCTTCTTCTTCCAAAGATAGAAAAACTGAAAAGTAGTGATGCTGGTGAGGCTTTGAGGTCTATTGTTCTATAAAGTAACTTTTAAACCAACACCCTGTTTTAGGCTTAGCATTCCCACCAACCTCCTCCTGACTTTCATTGTGAAGGGTACCTGACTCCTAGGCTTAATTGAAGGGCTATTTTTTTCAATCAGTTTGACTATTTGGAATTGATAAATACAATGGAACAGCAAAAATTTGTTTTTTTGTCCAACAAAGCAGTAAATTCTATATTTTTCTTGAATTTTAATACCACATGCTTATAGAAATTAAAATATCTTCTACAGGAAAGTTATTAGAGTGATATGTCATTACTATGAGAATGTCTCCATGCTGGACTTATCTATAAAAGGGGGGCTAGATAATTTTTGATCATAGAAACCATATAAAATAAGTGTTAAAATATATGGGTATGGGTATAATGCAGATAGCTTCAAATAATATCATTATAGTTCTTTTGTTGTGTTTGGTGAATATGTGTGTGTATATTATAGTAAAATATGTAAATATATAATATATATTTGAATTTATATATATTCATTTATACTCTGTTTTGTTGTATTTGGCTTATTTCATTATTTTACTTTATTTCAGTATTTGAACTTCAGTTTGATTTAGTGAAATACATGTATATTTCACTTTGATTTTATACCAATGTATTTATCTGTGAGACCCCTTGTGGTAGCACATGATTCTGCAAATTTTTCAGTTAGAATGTCCAAAAACCTTTCAATCCTTTTTTAAATATTGAGTCATTAAAAAGTAATGATAAATTTTAATATTTTTTGTTTTTAATATTTTAACAAAATATATGAATATTAGGATAGCCTTTCACAGAAGTTCACCTAAAATCTAGGAATACTCTGCGTTTTGTTGTTTCAGCATTTTGTTTCAAATAAAATATTTTTTTATGTAAATGATCTTAGCGTAGTTGGCAGTGCTGTCATCCAAAGTCATATCTCAACTGCTTCCCCCATGCTTCGTCCATCTGAAGAGTGGAAAATACAAAACCCAGGATTGCTCCCTCCACTTCCACTGCAGTTACAGTGTAAATGTGTTCCCATTCAGATCAATGACTGACTACTCTGTTGGAGACTTCTGGAAATGCAATTCCTTCTCTGATAGTGGAAGTGAGAGAAGGTTTTGGCTGTTTCTCCTCCTTGCTCTTGAATATGATTGTGGTACAAAAAAACTACACCAGCTGTCTGTGCTTGTCAGATAGCAGTGGGGGGGGGGGTCAAATTGCAGACCTGACGTTACTACAAGCACATCACTGGAAAGGATCTAAGTCTGTGATAACAATATTAAACAATGTAAGCTCTCCTTATGATCTTTGTTATATAGGGGGGGAAACCTGTTTTTAAAAGACAGTATTGATGGATTTTCTGTCACTTGCTAGAAAACACATCTCAGGAGGAAGAGTAATCATGCGTCATTAAAAAACACACACAAGAAACATGAATTGTTAGGCAAGTATTTATAGGACAAATGTTAGGGGTTAAAATTTCTGTTTTCATGAAAAGCAGTGAGTAACAACACAGAATGATTGATGTATTATGTAGAGAAAGAAAAGGAACATTCTTCCTTAGTTTAGTTGTGTGTGTGTGTGTGTTCGTTTCTGACTTACTACAGTTAGATAAAATGCCAAATAAGTTATCCTGGCTCTGAATTAATGTACTCTAAATTAGGAAGAGGCAATAGAATAATCTGAGATTTTTATAAGGTATGAAGATTCAAGAGTCTCTTGTGGACTGGTTAAATGGCATAAAAATTTCAGATACTTTTTATTTTAGTTTATGACCAAGACTAGAAGAAAATACAAAATATTTTATTTATGTTTTGTGAATTTATATTACTATGAGTAATGCATTTTATTGAGGAACTGTAACCCAGAGTAGTTTTCCAAGTATTTTTCAGCAAATGTACAGTTTTCTTTTTAGATCAAAGGGTCCTAAGGAAATAAACAAAAGTTTAATTGACTTCTTTTATACTTTAACATCTAGCTATCAAATATATAAAAGAACATGAAGTACATTGATTTTTCCAATGGTTGGATTATTGCTTATTTTTTAATTAACCATAGATATTTTATAAAGAATCAGTCCCAAGTTCTTGTCAGTTCTAGTATTTGGATTTAGCTTTTATAAAAGCAAGTTCTAACAGTGTGTAAAAAAAGATAGTGAGATGCTATTGACCACTAGCTGGCTTGCAGGGAACCAGAGGGTCAGCAAGTTTGACGTATTGACAACCAAGGCTTTCCAAAAACATCTCCAAAAGAGTCACATGCTAGCCACTGATTTCAACACCACCACCATTGTTCTGCACAGCCATTGGAGGTAAGAATCTGCACCTGATGTAAACTGCTGTCTTGCTTAATATTCAGAGTTATTCTTGGTATCCAGAAATCCCAAGAAAGTAATTCAAATGGAGAAAGTAACTGGTGTTTTTGGTTATAAGAAAGTTATACATTACCCAAAAAAGTTCTTATTTAATGATCTCTTTTCAGAAAGAAAGTGAACCCATATTTTTTTAAGGCACTGTATAAATGAAAAACAGAAAACGTGTTAGAATTGTGAATTTAAAATATAAGTCATGGAAGTGGATAGACCATGACAACACATATATGGTATCTGCATGTGGGCATGCACACACATGTATATACATACATGTATATATGCACATATACACACAGTTAAGCTGGCCATTTTTATAATTAGTTATTATTAATTATACAGTATATTACCGAAATCTTCATTTGTTCTGAATATATTCCTTGTGTTTTTGTAGGCTAGTTAAGAAGCATAAAATTACAAAAAAAAAAAAAAAAGGTCAAAAATTAAAAAAAAATGTTTTTTCCTGTTTAAAAACATTAAAACATTTTCTAAATGTTTTAGTCAGAATTTCTATAGGAAGAAATGAAGACTTCAGACCAGCATATTTATAGGAAAATGTAGCTGTCCATATTTGTGTGCACATACATACATGTGTGTGTTTAACAGAATCTCTCTGGGAGAAAATATATGGGAAGAGATCACATAACCCAGAGGCTAAGTCGAACTTTCTGTGTTAATATCAAACACTAGCTGCATCATCTGAGGAAAATTCTCAACATCCCTGTGCCTGTCTCTTTGTAAATAGGCTTCTAAGCAGATCACCTTCTTCCTAAGCTTGTTGTGGAGAGTAAATGGTTTCATACATGAAAGGGGCTTAGAAGAGAGCCTGGCATGTCATCAGAACTACATCAAAGTCAGCTATGATTACTATTTTTATATAGTTATTATGATCCGGGAGAAGTAGAGCTCTGGTATCTGTCTCTAAGTTGGAAATCCCTAGCATGTCCTTTGATGAATATATGTTTGAATATATGTTTGATTTTTGAAATTCAGCATTGGCCCTTCTTTCCCATCTGCAGGAAATGTTATGATTGGTGACACAACAATGCTCGGTTCATGTGACTTGGGGACATAGAGGAAGCAGTGCTTGCTGCTGTTGCCCCTCATTATCTTCAACTTTTTCAGCCACAAGGTTTTTTTTGTAAAACAAAATAAGCTGCACATTTTAGAGTGTGTTTACTAAACCATTACCTTCCTCTTGCTTGTCAGACCCGAAGACCAAAATGTGGACTCACCTCATTATTTACTTCTGGAATGCATTCTAACTAATTCAGGTGTTATAATGACAAAGATGGATTGTCGGAAACCATATACCTGTGTTAATAGGGCAAGTATATGTTAGTTTTATGGGCCGTATATCCAATATTTACTGAACTAAACTTATTTTAAAGACTTGCTATCAATATGAGTAAAGGAGAATTGCTAAATAGTTTTAGGAAAATAAATATCTAGGAAACAATATGACCTTTTTTTTCAAGAAAACTTAAATCTATAGCCCTTCTAACACATTTACAATATATACTGTGGCGTAGCAAAATAGCTAAATTATTAAATATATACCATGGTTTACCAACAATCAGCAAATTATACTATGAAAGCAAAATCTCTAACAACAGTAATTCTTCAATATCTTTTTCAATTTTTAGGCTAGCCTTTTAACTGTAAATGTAGGCTTTTCAATATTGCAAATCAAACGGTTTGTTATCCAGACACTTCTGAGTAACTCATTTAAGGTATGAACTAGAAGCTTTCAACCAAACTGAATATTATTCTTCTCTTCTGTAATTTTTTTTTCCCCAGGTATATTGCTTTACTATGACATATACAACATTGAGAAAATGCAAGTGCATTTTCTGTCCTTCCCTTTGAATTATCGGAATCCCTTCAGCTAACCCTAGAATCACTTATTCATGTTTCAGGGCATACTTCCAAATTATCTCTAAGTTTTCTCATGCTATGAACATTGTGTTCATACAGCTTTCTAGCAAAACTCAAATAACGGGTGAACTTTTTCACCCTAGTTTTTGATGCACGGATATTTGCACCTTATCATGTGTTGTTACCTGTGCCCTTGGTGGAGAGGAGAGGTGTATTTCCATTGAGACAGTCTTTTTCTTCCTGTATAGTTTAGTGACTAAATATACTATCAAAGTCTGTGACTCTTTAACTTTATTCTATTTATTTATATAACTTCAATAAAATCCTAATCTCAGTTTCATTTTCTCAGACTGATTTTTGCATGTGATATGATCTTTCTGAATGTAGGAACTGTGTACTAATTACACATGCCTTGCCTTCAACTTGCTCTTGCCCTCCCCACCTTATTATTATGCCATGTGTTTTCATCAGATTTTTGAAATTTCAGGATCTGATCTTAAGGTTTCCTAAGAGGCAAAATTATATAATGTTTTCATCACCTGAAAAACTAATCTCTCTAAAGATCAATCAGACTGAGTTGTTTTTCACCAAATCTGGTGACAAGCGTGGAATCATTCACTTTTTAGGATGCCAGTATGATTTATTTTCTCATGGAATTTACTATTCACTTCAATGAAACCAAGTCCATCTTTCTATTCCACAAATGTTGACATGATATTCAAGGATTATTTCTTCATAAGACACCTCTGCACATTTATATGAACTTTAGAGAGGATAGTGCTCCTTTTTAAACATCTAATTTTTGATAGTTCCTTTTATTTTTTAATAACCAGTTGCATTATCTTTTTCTATTTGAACTTTTGACTTCTTAAATTATTTTTCTCGGCTGTTTTTTTTTTTTGTACCAGTTTTGAGGAAAATACTTGATGGGATATTCATTTAAAAAAGTAATTCCAAGTCTCTATTGTAACATATTTCATTTGTGACAAGTTCAATAAAAGGGGGGGGCGATCTTCTTGATTTTTATTCCAGAATATATAATGATTAATTTCGTGAGACTCTTTGAGTCTGTTTTGTTTGTTGGTTGATTGTTTCTTCTTCATATAAATTATTGTTTCATTATTATTTGGTAACATAACTTTTCTTTTTAAAATGATCTGTTATTTATAAAACAACTCTCTGAATCTTGTTTATCTCTTTTATATGTCTATTTAATATCAAGCTTCATTATAAGCATAAATGGGTCAGAGTAGTCATGTAAGTAACAGGTGTTTTCTTAAAGAAGCTGTAAGAAAATTATGTGTGGAATGTGAATTTAAGAAGCAGGACCATAATAGCAGTTATGCTAGAAAAAAATCTGCAAATGCCAATGAAATGATATATGAATTAAGATTACTCTACAAGCGGTGTGCATTTTTGTGTGTATGTGTGTAAATTTAGAAAATTTTGATATTGTTTTATCTCAAGCCAGTCTTTTTGACAAAATAACAGAGGATTTTCGGTAGTAAATATTATTTTAGAAAATGAGAACTGTGATAAAATGCAAAAGCACATAGAATGAGAGGCAGTTTTATAATGTGGTTTCTGGATTAGATTATGACTTTCAGCATCATTTCTTATTCTAATTATTTTTACTACATTCTTGAAACCACCTTTTTTAAATAAATTACTAATTTTTTTACTGTTTCTTTTGTTTATACTATTATTGTTACATTCTTAAGTGTGCATGTGATAAACCACTAATTTGTTAACTCCCCCAGGAATCATTTTAAGATACTGAGTGAGGTTTTGAAAATCAAAATAAATGATCCTCTCTCTTGGGAGTAGATTTAAAAGGTATATATCCTTAGAATTACTGCAGTGTGAGTCAGATAGCAGAAAACTCTGTCTGAATGTTAAAAAACTGAAGAAAATGCTCATGATTGCCCAAGCATTTGTTACTTTTGCATTCCCTTGTCTCAATTTTACAAGTATAAGTTACTTGCTTTTCTAATGAGTGGATATCAATTTCAAATATAAAATTAAATATGAAGTTTTAAAAAAAATATGAAGTTTTACATCAAGAACTAAATAAACCATTAATATAACTTGTTATGAATATATTAATCTATTTGAAAATATCAACTAGAAATTAATAACTCAGTAGTGAGTGTTATAATTAAAATATATACTTCTATTTGAAGCAATATTCCTATATGGTTTTGTGTGTGTGTGTGTGTGTGTGTGTGTGTAAATATGTATTTTCCTCTACAGAAAAAAAATGTTATGCCCTGACTTAATTTATCCTTCATTCATGAATTCAGAAAGTATTAACAGATAGCTTACTATGTGTCAGACCCTGCTCTAAGGACCAGGGTTAAAGTGAACCTGGGGTTTATATTCAATCCAGTAGGGAAAGCAGACAATGAACAAATACACAGGTCATTTTACATGGAGATAATATTCTAAGAAGGAAACAGGTGGAACTCTGGAATGGTTAGTAAGGTCAGACTGGCCAATAATTTCTGAGTCCATGGCACCCAGGGGAGAGCATTAAGGAAGGTCTTGAATACACAGAGAGTCAGGGAAGTGATTTTCTAGGCATATGAAAAGTAAGTGCAAGTCATGAGGTAAGACAGAGTTTATCAAGTTCTAAGAACAGAAATCCTGTGAAAATAGAACATTTAAAGTGATAAAAAGAGTAGTGCAAGGTGAAGATGGGATAAATAGATCCAGATCCGAAAGCTTAGATCAAAGGACAATGTGAACATTTCTTACAGCGCAAGGAGAGGACACAGGATTTTAAGCAGAGGAGTAATATGATATAATTTATAAATTAAAATATCACTTTGGCCAATATAAGCATATGGATTTTGTGGGTGAATTCCTGGAAGCCTGTAAACCAGTTAGAAGGGCAATAAATTAGTCCACTTGATAAATGATGAGAGTTTGGCTTCCTGTCTTAGTAGTGAGAAAAAAAAAATTAGGAGCATGGGGATTTGTAGATAGATTGATCCGAACTTGCTGAAAGACTGTGTGTGTGTATGAAGAAGAACAGAAAACAAAGTTTCCTAGTTGTATAATTTGATCAACTGGGTACTTGTTTGTGTAAATTCCTTACATGAAAAAGCTTGAAAGAGGAGCATGTTTTGCAGACATGGGAATTGAGAGTTTTCACTTAGCTCATAAACAGTTAGAAATCCTGGTGAGACACAGCCAGCAATAATGGCCCACTGAACCACACTGACATTCATGCTATTGTAGGTAGAAAGCATAGGCATTGATGTAAGGAAACACTTAGGTCAAAACTTATCAGTTATATAATCTTGGGCAATTTATTCAAATTCTATAAGTTTAGTATTCCTTGACTGCAATAAATATGCCTATCTTATAAATTAGTTTAGTGAATAAATGAGAAATTATATGTATTGTTCACGTGATATGCATCCAATTAATTGTAGTTTAATTATTCAGCCGTTAAAGGGTTAAGTGTCAATATATTCTAAATCAGATGCTCAACAAAATAATTAGCATAAAACCTGGTCCTTTTATGAACCTTTTCAAAAATACTATTTTAAATCGACAGTTGTATCCTGAATATATAGCAATTCATAAATACTGAAGAATTTTGAAAGTGCATTTTAGATAATTTCTCCCACTTTTTTCCCTTCAGAATTCTATCATGACTTTTGTTGGGAAATTTAAATAAATTCAAGAGTTATATAGGTGAAAAATTGGTATGAATAAAGAATAAGGAAGAAGTACTGTCTAGAGAGATATGGTGATTGAAAAGTGAAAGGAACCAGAATTTCAGTCTAAGTGATTGAAGTGGTCGGTTGGCTTTTGTTTGTTTACTTACTTTGACAGAAATGGAGGTTTGCAGGGAAGCTGCTTTTGGGAAGTAAGAAAGATAAAAGACTTAGTTTTGCACATGTTGACTATGAGGCATCTATGTGGAAATATTCTACCGCCAGTTTGAGATGTGGGACAGGAGACTTCATTGAGTAGTTAGGTTCAGATTTGAGATTAAGTTCCCAGTACTGAGTGTTAAATAACTAAATTAAAGCTTTAATACTTGAAATTCAGGTGCTCCTTCCACCCTGCCCCCCAAATCCAACCTGGTAATCTCAAACACAAACATTTACAAAATATTTATTTTAAAAATTTGATGATAGCTTATTTCATACATAATTTACTCTTGGATTCTTCAGTCACTACAAATGAAAGAAATAATCACTTGCCTGAATATTGTATTTATTCATTGCCAAATTATCCTCCCAGGCTTTTCTAATACAAACTGTGATCCATTTTTAATTACTCTTCTCTTTAGCCTCCTACAAATGATAATTCCCTCTATGGAATGGATTGTGGTCATTCCCCTATGTCCCATGACCTCCTAGAACCAGAAATGCAATCTTTTTCCAGACAAAAACCTTAACTGTTTTGTGCAATACAGCAAAAACTACTGTAGTCCCTAACAAGAAGTTGTTTGATAAATACTTGTTGAGTAAGTTGAATGAGTAAATGAATGAATTTTCAATGTCCATGTGAAATGGCCCACCAATCACAATTTCTATTCTTTGGCTTTCTAAACCCCAATAACCTTTATATACACTTAATTTTAGCCCCTCTAGTCTTGCCATACTTTTGCAACTTGTTAAAATTCAAAGTTTGTATGGCATTACGGGTGCTACTTCTGAAAGATTGGAAACTAATAGAAGCATATAGAAGACAAATCAAGTAACTGTACTTTCACAAAATTTCTGTCTTTACAACCTGATAAATAAAAATAGCTTTTTTGACTGTTCTCAGTAAAATTTCTATTGTTAGAAACCAGGGTTTTCCAGAATGAGTCACTACAATTCAAAAGTTTTGTTATGAATACAAGTAGCTTGATTATGAATATTCTGTACAGAAAAAAAATCTGTTGCTTAAACAAAAAACTTATACAAATGTAATGCATATCTTTACCAAAACTGCTAACTGCTGTTAATATAGAACTTCCTTGGTAAATATCACTTGTCCTGGCATTATAATCCTACATCATAGATATAATGCCTGTACTGATCTACTTAAAAATAAAGATGAATAGATACTATTACAATCTCAAAAATGGTGACCACCATTCTCCTGCTTTAACTGAGTACTACAGAGAAGTTGTTCTATGATAGATTCATTTTACACTATGGCTAAGAAAATTCAATTATTAAATGTTTAAATTAAACATTTCTCCTGATGTCTGAGTATGAGTTTGTACTAAATTACATCATGACATTCATTTCAGAGTAGGTTTCTGGATTACCTGTGTTTGAACCTTTGCTCTACAACATACTAGTTAGATAATTTTGCTTGATGCTTAATATCATTGAAGATAGATTTCCATGTCTTAAACATGGACGATAATTTCATTTTCATGAGCTCTGTGAAAGGATATAAGGAGGCACAGTAAGCATACGATGATATGTAATCAGAGCTCAATCATTGGTATTTACTGTTACTATTAACAAGACCTACTCTTTATTGAATGGCTCTGAATGATTGGCCTTATATTGTTTCTGTTCCTAGCATCCAACCGTCAATTAATGCCATTTTACAAAAGAAGAGATTGAGGTTAAGAGAGATGGAACAGCTTTTCAGTGGCTACATGAAGTAGTATTCAAATCGAAGTTTTTGATTTGAACTGCAGAATTGTTTTTTCTTCCACGTAATTTAATTTACTGACAGTGGTATATCTGCATGTATTCTTTCACATTTGTATTGATTCTAAATTGGGCTTGAGAAATCCATTCCCATTATTTCCTCCAGGAACTTACTATTTTTTCTCTTATATTGCTGTTTCCAACTTCTCTTTCCTTAGTATTTCTTTTTAATGTGGACTTAAATTAATTTCATATTTATTATCTATTTGTGTCTTTTGACGAGAAGTTATATTGAATTCAGAAAAACAACAATTATTAATAAAGGGCAAACAGAAATATTTTAATCTTCATTTATTATTAATTTTTTGTTTCCTTGATCTTCAAATTCATTTTTCCTTTAAGTGCAGAGTTTATATGAGATGGCTGTATTGTGTGGATGAATCAGGGATGCTGTGATCTGTGAGTTTTGTGTGGTTTTTTAATTGCTTTTTATGCTAGATGCCATGCTTTTTCCCTTCTGAGATTCTACTAATCTTGTTTTACAAAGCAAGGCTCTTGGTTATGTTCTCTGCTTCTCTCTCATAGCGGTATTGAAATTGTGCTGTCTTGTTCATTGAATGTGACCATTTTATACATTGAATCTCTAAAACATATTATATTAATAAAATTTAAACTACATTCTTTCAGAGCTAACTAAATCATTCATTTCAAAAATAGTAATTATGTATCGGGCAACCCTGTTGGGACCCCTCTCAGTCTTGAGAGCTTTTTCTGTATCTTCACTTAATAAACTTCTATCGCTTTACTCACACACACACACACACACACAAGTAATTATGTATCTATGCATATTTTAAGAACGAGTAAAAGCTTATGTGGTTATCACAGGGTTAGCATAATGGTTTATGGTGAATATTAATACATTTTTAGAAACTAACATTATAGAAAGGTTATATACTTCACAAACTTAAAAACATTATACTTACAGCTATATTTTATTAAAAATGATAAATTATTCAAGAAATAGGCTATGGGTGCCTGGGTTTCTCAGTTGGTTAAGCATCTGCTCTTGATTTTGGCTCAGGTCATGATCCCAGGGTCATGAGATCTAGCCCCAGGTTGGACCTCCATGCTCAGCTAGGAATCCACTTGAGAGTCTCTCTCTCCCTTTTCCCCTCTTTCCACTCACACACAAGGTTGTGTGCACATGCATGCTTTCTCTCTCTCTCTCAAGTAAATAAATAAATCTTAAAAAAAAAATGGGCTCTGGTTTTCTCATTTGTTACCTGGTTGAGAAATGTACTATATGATAGCATATAACATAATAGGCATATGTGTCTATTGAATACTTGAAATGTGACTAATGCAACTAAAAAACAGCATTTTTAATTTTAGTTCATTTAAATTAATTTAAATATTAATATATAAGCTGAAGTAATGTAATGTTTTTTTCCTTTAAGTACAATTGTATTGTTTTGCTAGGACTATATTTCACTCTGTTAAGAATTTAATGTTCAAACTGAAATGTGTGTAAATTTAAAACATAACATGGATTTTCAATTCTGAGTATGAAAAATAGAATGAAAACTCTCATTAACAATTTTTTATTGACTGTTGAAAAGATAATGTTTTGTCATTGTTGTTAAACTGTTGTATCATGATTAATTTTGCCTGTCATTTTTATAGTGTGGCTGCTAGAAAATTTAAAATTGCAAATATGATTTGCGTTATCTTTCTATATGGCAGATACCATTGGCATCAAGAGAACATCGATAAGTCATTCTCCAACTCATCTTAGTGGACTCTAAGACTATACATTTATATGAAAAAAACCATAATATCTGAAAAATTATCTTTTGGCCACTTCCTTTGCTAGTAATTTACTAAAAAAATCTCAAAAACCTATAGTCAAATAAAAAAAAAAGTATACGTTAATATTTCCTTTGTCATGTGGGTCGAGTTTTCCCTCTATCTTCCTTGAACAATAAGGTGAACGTGAGCTAAGTATCATGCTCATTATTACCATCGGGGGTCCCTCTCTAGAAACACAGGTACCCCACGGATATCAAGGCTGGATAACTTTTTATTTATTTATTTATTTATTTATTATGATTTTATTTATTTATTTGACAGAGAGAGAGAGAGACAGTGAGAGAGGGGACACAAGCAGGGGGAGTGGGAGAGGGAAAAGCAGGCTTCCCGCTGACTGGGGAGTCTAATGCGGGGACCTATCCCAGGAGCCTGGGATCATGACCTGAGCCAAAGGCAGACGCTTAACAACTGAGTCACCCAGGTACCCCAAGGTTGGATAACTTTATAATTTGTGTAATGAGTGAACATTTTAAAATTAGTAAAGAAAAATAATTGCATGCATATATTCACTGAAGTATCAGAAACAGACATGCCTCCTAAGTATTTTAAAACATATCTTTATCCACATTAAGTATCAAATTATAGTATGGTATTGCTGTAAATGGAAAGAAAGAAAAGTTATAGTCAAATTTGAAATTATTTTTAAATATATTATGATGGCTTTATATCCATTTCTTAAACTTCAGTGCATCGCAATGATGTTTAATGAATACATAGGTAAAACAATTCATTAATCTTATCCCCTTTAATATGTTTGTGAATAAAATAATTAAAATCCCTGATTTCATTACTTTTTCTACAAATTATTAGTGAGACAATAGCATGTGTAGATTAATATCTTTACCTTAATCACAATTTTTATGATTTAAGTAGTAACTTCTTTCAATAATTATCATCGTGGCAATCACATGCAAGAAGCAATTATTTTGGCTCTCTGAACATGACTATACATATCATTTCACCTTAAAACAGGGAAAACTTGGTAGTTTTAATAAATATCCTTCAAACCTAAATTCTGAATTGACAGATGGTAACTTTAATATAACAAATGATATTTAATTTTTACATGGAATGAGATGAGTAAAACTGACAGCTCTACTAGATTTTCAGGTTTGACAACTCAGTTACTGTGACAATAAATCAACTTAGTGCATCAGGAAGGTAGTGAATTGCAATGCGCTACTAATGCTAGAGGGAAGACACAAGAACTCGGCTAGACTTGTATGTAGCTAGAAACCCTTCAGTTGTAGAGAGCTTTCATTAGTATATGACATGCCACAGTACACCTCATTTTAATATACGTACATTCTTCTGAAATGTATTGCTTAGTTTTATAAATTAATCACTGTATAGGCCAAAGATGAAGGGTTTTCAATTTTACCTGCTGAAAAAGCATTCAATTTTAGAAGTTTATACAAGTCACCAAACAACTATCTTGCCCAACTATCTTTATTCCATGTTACTCGTAAATTATGTCTCTTCAGTTTCTTGATTACGTTAGCAGAACTTGGTGAGGCACTGATAGAGATATCTACTAGATCTAATATGTATGAATGTATGTTTGGGTATACATACATGTGTTAAAATTTTCAGTGTCGTGACTGCATGAATATCATTCTTGATGCTTATTATGACTGAAATAGTAAACATTTTACCTCTATTGGTGAATTGGTTGGAGAAGCATACATCAAATACTGGGTGTATATTCCTGCCATATGTAATCTCTTGATAACATTATAGTACATTTTGTTTTGAAATTGAACATGAAATAAAAAATTGTCAGAAATCAGAAAAGTCCCGAATCAAAATCGAGTAAATTCACAAGCTTACAATTATAGTGATTTGTTTTTACTCATAGTTGTAAGTAAATATGTTATCATTGTGAATTTTTTCCTTTGAAATGATATAAGCTATCTTTATTTTTCTCTAAGAATAAATTCAATTTAATAGTTAAAGCCAATGCATTAGAATCAAACACTTGTTTCAGGTCCTGCCTTTGTCACCTAGAAGATACACGTTCTTCTTGAGTGTGTTAAATAATTTGTCTAGATTTTAGCATCTTCACTTATAAAAAGAAACAAAAACAACCTTCACTATCTCTTCATTTATATGCAGAAAATACTGAGATCTGAGGAAATCCTATCTATAGAATACAAATCTGCAAGAAGTGAGTTTCCAAGCATATAAAATACAAGAGAAAATAAAAGTTCTTGGTATGTAAGGGATAGACAAACTATATAATGAAATTATAATTATTTCAATGTGAAAAATAAATATTATTTTTCTTATAAAATTTTGCCTGTATAACATTGTTAAAGTGCTATAGTTGGCTGTCCTGAAAGTCATGGTTACATTTTCTGTGTTTTTCTTTAAATTTTATTTCAAATTTTCTAATTAATCAGTAAATCAACAGCTTTTGTTTTGTTTTGTTTTGTTTTTGTTGTTGTTTTTTTTTAATCAACAGCTTTTTATTTAATACCACCTTACCATCTCTGGGTTGTTCTGAATGAAGTATGCAAAAGGAGACAATGAGTATAAAGTACAGTTTCTGCATATTATGGTGTTATGTTCTACTCTCAGGAGAATATTTTTTCTGTAAGAATATTTTGGCAAATTTAAGTATCACATTTCTCTACGATAAGTTGTGTCAGTATACTTTTGAAAAATCAACAGATTAGGAGTTGGTTTAGATTTTATATAATAGTGGCACTTTTATTTGGAAATAAATACATTAGGTATTTGACTATTCATTACTATGGTAATAATTAATAGTTTTTGTTACTCTTTGTCCCTAGAAATTGATGTAGTCCTGCATCATTGCAGAGCTCTCAAAAGATAGTCATTATAAATGAAACTATTTCACATTCAAGGGAGATTGGCTATAAAAAATGGCTCAGTGATAGAAAGTTTATAAATTCAAGTTAGTTCCTACTGTGAATAAGGAGAGGAAAGCTAACAGAGAAACCCTGGTTTTTACTCATCAATGTAACAGAGTAAAACTGTGCAATAATTATCCATGATGGACTTAAATGTGCTTTTCCTCCTACAATGTGAACCAAATTTAAATTATGCAAAGTGGGGTACCTTGGTGGCTCAGTCAGTTAAGAGTCTGCCTTTGACTCAGGTCATGATCCCAGGATCTTGGGACTGAGCCCTGCCTCAGGGATCCCTGTTCAGCCTGGAATCTGCCTCTCTGTCTTCTTCAGCCCCTCCCTCTCAATCTCTAAATAAAAATCTTTAAAATAAATAAATAAATAAATAACCCAAAGTTCTATGAATTGATATAAGGTGATTAAATCTATGAAATTTGATAGTAAAAATTCAACATCTCATTATATTTGATATTAACAGAATATTAAGCATGAAATATAAACATAAATAATAATTGATTACACTATAGCCGCATGGACTAACATAGCTCATTCATGTGTCTAAACTATTACAATTATTTCATATATACTGGTTCATTTTTGTCTTCATAACAATTTTATGATGTAAAAACTATTAGTATTTTCTCTTTTTTTAAGATTTTATTTATTTATTTAGTTGAGAGAGAGAGAGAGAGACAGCGAGAGAGGGAACACAAGCAGAGAGAGTGGGAGAGGAGAAGCAGGCTTCCCGCTGAGCAGGGAGCCCCATGCTGGGCTCAATCCCAGGACTCTGGGATTGTGACCTGACCCAAAGGCAGATGTTTAACCAATTGAGCCATCCAGGTGCCTAAAACTATTAGTATTTCCATTTTTTAGATAAAACCAGGAGATAGATGTAGACACTTGGTCTCCAAGGTCTATATACCTAACTACCTCACAATTATTTAGAATCTTCCTGCTGTGCGAGTGTCTTGATCATATGTGAGCTGGGATCATTGCAGAATTATGTCAGGGTTAGAAAACTGTGCCCAGTGTGCCAAATTCTCATATATCCATTCACTTAAACGGCTGTGGCCGCCTATGGTAGTTACAACAGAGACGGTGTTCCACAAAACCAAAAATATTTACTATCTGGCCCTTTACAAAAAAATGTTTGTTGATTCCTGAACTGGAGGGTTCAAAATAAAAACAAGCATCTAACTGATGCAAAAGAGAAACAAAACCTCTGACATACCAAAGCATGTAATGCATAAGTAAGATTAATATATTTTTTAAAAAGGGGGGAAGAATGATAAGTAAGTATGCTCTCAAAAATGCACAATTTAGAATTTTTGTTTTTTCTGTAAGTAAGAAAGCCTGTTGGACAACTGTAGTTTTCAGTAATGCATAAAATTTCAAAGTGTAAGTCAGGAATACTTAAATAACTGTCTTCAGCTACCATATTATATATGATCATTTATATTATCAAATTATAGAAAAAATTGAATATCATAAAAGAAGGTGATTGGTTATATAAAGTAGGTTATATCCAACCAAATTGAATCCTATTTCTTTCACTTATTACCGGTATGTCCTTGGACATATTTAAGCTCTCTGTGCATCATTTTCTCATCTGTAAAGAGGGGTGGGTGGATGTTTAAGTAAGTTCATCATATGGCTTTTGTGATCCAAAATAATACTTCTCATTCTGCATCAGAATGTAAACCAGTTGCCACATACCTGTAAGGCAAAATTGAGGCCAAAATATCTTGTTCATCTCCACTAACGGTGACACTGCAAACGTGAGGCTTATTTCTATAGTCAAGTTAAACCAGTAATATTGAGTTTCAGTGTAGAGAGACCTACCAATTATGTGGTAAATATGAATACTTTCCCAATTGGAAACAGCTCTGTCACCCCTAAACTAACAGCCTGACTGCTGAGAATAAAAATTTGCTATAAACAGGCTAGCTCCAAGAAGGAAGAGTGAGGTATAGACTGATTTCCCTTGCATTTGTTTTTTTTAATTCCAACTCACCGATCAAATCATTACATTCTGTTCACTTGAGGATGGGTGGATGAGGAGCAAACAAAGTCCGGGAATATTATACAAATGAAACTCTCTTCTTATGAAGGGAATGTGACAAGTTCAGAAACACACAAACGTATATGTAAAATGTTTTTTAATTACACATTAAAATAATTATGGAAGTGAGACTTATTTTCCATTGAATATTTTTATGTATTTTTAAATGATAATGTGTTATTTTTATACTTAAAAGCAAAAACACAACTTCTACTTTGGAAAAAGTAAATTGTACATATCAGGTGTATTGAGATAAGCATGTAGTTACATGGTCTACTGCATTGCTATAATTACAGTTATATTTTTGCAAAATTTACATAATGTCTTTACTTGATTCTATGGGAAATAATACACACACACACACACTCAATAAAAAGTGAGAGAGAAAATTAAAAAGAATTGTCTCTACGTTTATTCAAAATAGCCCACTCTTGATCTTTCATTTATCACTAGTTTGATCAAGTGATTATCTGTAAGTCAAAGTTTGCAAAACCTGGGGAGCCATAGAATTTTCCCATCTGTATTAGCAGAGAGAGTGAAAACACAAATCATTTTGTTGTTCATTCTGCAAAGCCCAAGATCCTAGTTAGCATCAGGATCCTCAAAAGCCCACCAGCTTAGCCTAAAGAGGCCCCAAGATCCTTATGCTGACACAGTGCTTGTTATGAAGGTTTTGGAAATTATTCAACCTCTGTCTTTGGGGAGAGAGAAATGGATACTGGAGCTCAGAACTCTTAGACTGGAATTATTCGGAACAATCAAGGATAGTCTCTTAGATTTTTCACAAGGGTCTGTGCATATTTCCTTCTATCAGGTTCACCCATAACATACTGATCTAGGGTAATGCTCTAGTTTGTAATGTCAGTAGCATAGAATATACATGACTTTTGGTGTTTTCTGTATTTGATTTCATGCATCCAATAAAGGCCTTAGTCAAGCCATTTAACAGGGTCATATAAGCAATATAAAAATATAAGCAGGACATCTGGGTGGCTCAGTTGGCTAAGCATCTGCCTTCTGCTCAGGTGATGAGCTCTGAGTTGGGCTCCCTGCTCAGTGGGGATTCTGCTTTTTCTTCTCCCTCTGCTGCTCTCTCTGCTTGTGCTCGTGTACTCTCTCTCTCCCCCATCAAATAAATAAATAAAGTCTTTAAATTAAACATATATATATATATGCAAATTCTATCAGTTCCCTTCAAAATAGTGGGTTTAAAAAAAAACTTTCAAAGCTTTTAAAATAAAAATAAATCATTTGATTGTGAAACATTTTAAATCAAACAGTTTTCTCTCCATATAATTGTTATTTAAATTTTCAATTAACTTTTATTTAAATTTTAGGTCTATTATTTCATGGGCCACTCTTGCCAGATTGTGATAATGTCACTTACATAGTGATTTCAGTAGCATAATCCTGTTAATGACATTATTATTATTCTTACTCTATCTAATCATGGAAAGTCATTACCATTTCTACATAGTAGTTAAAATTTTCATATTATTTACTCTACTTGAAAGTGTATTTGTTATTACAAATTACATTCTGTAATTATATGGCTTACCAACCTATTTTCAATAACTTGTCACTTTTCATTGGTCTCCAAGAAAAAACAGATCCAAAAGAGCATTGCAATACAACAACAAATTAAAAATATCTAAAAGAGCATTGCAATACAATAACAAATTAAGCAAAGCATTTTATGTCAGTTGATCAGCTAGAACTATTCTCCATTCATGCAGATTCTAAAGGCATCTAGAAAGTTGAGACAAAACAAAACAAAACAAAACAAAAATATCCCACAAAAAACACCAATCCCATATAATATATATTTCAATAGTTCCAGAGGATCTCTTGAGCAATTTCCAAGTGAAGCAGAGATTTTTGTCAGCCTTTGAAATCTCTGAAAAATATTGCTGGAAAAACTCTTTGATGTATACTCAGGATGTTTCCACCGCATATGAGTAGTTACAAATAATGGTTAAATTTTAATCTTTAAAGTACCCTGATGGCTGATGTTTAGATACAATTTTGGTTTGAACATTTTATCCTCTAAATAGACTCAGCAGTGCTAACTCAGAATATCCAGACATAAACATATCACAGGTGTAAAACATTTTCTGTCATAAAACAACATTTAAAACCCAAGTCCACTTGAGAATATTGGCTATAATGTAGGGGAAGATTAATGCAACCAGATACAGAAGAGGAAGCATCATTAACTTGACCATATTTGTGTGTTTAACAAGGATTTTTATAGGGAGGCAAATGGCAGCTTCTGTCTAGGAGGGTAGATATTCTATCCTCCTACTTTGGATAATCCAATTGGTAGCTGATGGCTCCATATAATTATGAATAAAAATGTCCCTGTTTAGGGGCACCTGGGTGACTCAGTGGGTTAAGCTTCTGCCTTCAGCTCAGGTTATGATCTCAGGGTCCTGGGATCGAGCCCTGGATCAGGCTCTTTGTTCAGCAGGGAGCCTGCTTCCCCCTCTCCCTCTGCTTACTTGAGATCTCTTTCTGTCTGTCAAATAAATAAATAAAATCTTTAAAAAATATATCCCTGTTTGGATGGCAAATCAAATGGTCCTTGTAGCTTTAAGGGGCACAGAAATGAATGACTTATAGGAGAATGGGAAGTGAATGAAAACTGCTAGTGTGTTGACCGTAGTGGGGAAAAGAACAGTTCAGACTGTAGTTTTAATATAGCCCACAGGACATGCACACAGGACTAGCATGTGATTTGAAAGGTTTTATTTATTTGTCAAAGCGAGAGAGAGCGCACACAAGCAGGGGGACTGGTGGACTCGATCCCAGGACTCTGGGACCATGACCTGAGCTGATGGCAGAGGTTTAAGAGACTGAGCGACCCAGGCGTCCCCTGGCTTGTGATTTTAGAAAGAGACCAGAAGCAGTGCTGATTGAAGTGGTTTGTTTTTATCGCTTGATCTTGATGATACTCAAGGACGTTGCTGTTACTGTTTTTCTCATTAGGTGTTCCTGATCTTATCCACTAAGATCTGTTCCTCCCATTCACTCTCTCATAAGTGAGGATGATTTATGTCCTTATCTATTTCCTCTATACTATCTCTTCCTGTTGGTCATACAACAATGATATTGATCTTCCTATAATGAATTACCATGAGTGGCATCCTTTAAATAAGGGTCTACCATGATTCCTGGTCTTCCTTGACTTGGTCAGTTACTCTCCAGCATTTCATACCACTATTCTCCAAGAAAAAAACCCTTCAGTTTGCTACATAGACTCCAAGACTCCAAGTCTATTTTCTCCTCTCTGGTTCTGTTCCAGGAGTTCTTCCTCTTTGCCAGTGTAAAGAAAAGGCTTCAGTCTCACTTCTCTGATGATACCAAAAGTATTGTCTCCTTTTTCTTATGAGACACCCTCTGAAATTTTATGTTGCTGCAAACAGTTTTACACTATCTAATAATTGGCTAATTATTTGGTCAGACTCTAGTAAATTCATGTTTGCTTTTTTTTGTTCTCTTACCCAGAATGCATTTAGAAAGTGAGTTAGCATGCAAAATAATGTATTTCATCCTAGCATAGCTGAGGTTCTCAATATTAAAATGTATAGACTTAATAAAATATTAAAGTAATTTTTCAATTGATACTTTTTAAATTTTATTTTTTTATGTTTTATCACTTTTTTATTACTTTAATACAAACTCTCGTATGAATCCTTAAGTGCCAGGCACCCTTCAGGGGCTGAACATATATCATGGAAAAGGAAATTAGAAAAGCAAAATAATTCCAGACCTTCCCTGTTACTGCGGTTGGGAAAACAATAAAAATGAAAATAAATTAATTTTAAGTTGGAAGGAGCCAATGATGTGCAAAAGTCATAACAGAGACAGAAGGATTAGGAACGTCATGCAGACAGAGGGTACAATTTAAATTCGTGACCCTTCCATCTTTAGGATCTCTACTCCCACCTCCTGCCTAGAAGGATTCTTCTGCATGCATAGAACATTCTTGTTCTCCCCAGGATGGGCAGCTTCTGCCCCAGCTGGCCCCATCTCTTTCTTCTTCTGATCAACTCTCATTATTGGGATGGGTTGTGTGTTAGTTTGCTCAGGTTTCTAGAAGAAAATACCATGGGTTGGGTGGCTTCAACAACAGAAATTTATTTTCTCACATTTTTGGAGGATGGACATCCAAGATAAAGGTGTCGGCAAATTTGGCTTCCTCTGAGGCCTCTCTCCTTGGCTTGTAAATGGTCGTACTCTCACTGTCCTCATATGGTTTTCCTCTGTGTGTGCATATCCCTAGTGTCCCTTTGTGTGTCTAAATTTTCTCTTCCTAAACCTATCCTAATGCCCTCATTTTAATGTCATCATCCCTTTAAAGGCCCTATTTCCAAATATAGTCACTATTTGAGGTCCTGGTGCTTAGGCCTTTAACATATGAATTTTGGAGGAATACAATTTTTAACTCATAACAGGTCTTTTTGGCATATAGCCATAGAGAATTTATCTTCACTAATGTAGAATAATTGCCCAGAATTAATTATTTACATGAAAATCAGCATAATCACTCTGCCTTTCTGAGCTAAAATATTATGTCTTTTTATCCCATTTGCATTTTGTTAAAAATAATTTATTTCTGTTATCTTAGAAAGTGGAAGAATTTGTTCTAAGCACCAGAAATTAGGTGGAAGACTAGAAATGATACCATCCAGACAAAAGAAAAACAGTATGATTAAAAATACATATATATCTTAACCTCTCAACTAATAGTGATTATTATTGAGTGGGTACAATTAACTCACCAGTTTCTATCTTGAAGGTTGTTTTCATGCTTTGGGTAAAAATGAGGCTACTACAACATTAGATCAAATTAAGTGCTAAACACTGTAATTAAGAACATGAATAGACATGTATTAAGGTTTTACTGTGTACCAGATAGGGAGCTAATAATACACATGTAAATAGTTTTCATCTTCACAATAACTGTAAGAATTATTTTTAAATTAATGTGTTATTTATCTGTCAAATAGCCCACCAAGATCTATATTATTATTCCAGTTTAAAGAGGAAAGTGTAGTTTAGGGTGTCTAAATACCTCCCCAAAGTATTTTACGTTTAGATTCTTGGAAATGAGTCTGAACCTAGATTTGCCTTCCTCCAGAGCCTCGATACTTAGAGATGGTGCAAAAATGAGTTCAAAGATTAATTTCTAACACAATTTTGATTCATCCATCAAAAATGCTATTAAATTGACAAATATATTTTTAAGAGATGCTACATTTGAGATGCAGCTATCCCCTTTGTGTTATGTCTTCCCTCATTTTGCAACAATATCCATTTTGTGCCTTTGGCCATCAATTATTAGAAACCACAGTCCATCTTTCACAGAAAGAAAACAATAAAACACTTGAAATACTTCATGGAATTCAGATGTTGGAACATTTTGCAGTTGCACCATCATATCACCTCGTTTTCTTCAGTCTCCATTCAGGAGGCCAATTTTGCTTCAGTGATTGGGGTCACCACCCAGGGCTGGCGGGTTCCCTCCCTCTTTTTCTCTCTACTTTTTCATACTGATTTTTCAACAGTCAGGGATAATTTAGTGCTGATTTTCCCATATTTGTCATTTATAAATGCCATTAATAATCCAACTTTAACATTCTTTTTTTTTTTTTTAAAGATTTATTTATTTATTTGACAGAGAGAGATCACAAGTAGGCAGAGGCAGGCAGAGAGAGGGGGAAGCAGGCTCCCTGCAGAGCAGAGAGCCCGATGCGGGGCTCGATCCCAGGACCCTGAGATCATGACCTGAGCTGAAGGCAGAGGCTTTAACCCACTGAGCCACTCAGGCAACCCCCCAACTTTAACATTCTTATTCACTAAGTTTTAACAGCTATAAGCGTCTGGTCTTTAAGATAAAATCCTACATGTAGGCATGAAACTAATTTTCAAGATACGTTAAAATAAGCTCTTCAAATACATATTTATGCCTACAATTAAACATGTTTTAATTCTAATTAATATTAATGAACATATCTACTCATGTTTTTGCTGAGTATATATTTGGTTTATATGGCTGGCGTATTATCCAAGTGCTAGCTGTATATAGCATTACTTGAAAAAAGATAGAGGGTGCCTGGGTGACTCAGTTGGTTGAGCAACTGCCTTTGGCTCAGGTCATGATCCTGGAGTACCGAGATTGAGTCCCACATCGGGCTCCCAGCTCCATGGGGAGTCTGCTTCTCACTCTGACCTTCTCCCTTCTCATGCTCTCTCTCACTCTCTCTCTTTCTCTAATAAATAAATAAAATCTTAAAAAAAAAGAAAAAAGATAGAAAGGTTTATTGCTTTTTGGTGTGTTCATAATATTCTGTTGTGGAAATAGATAGATAGATAGATAGATAGATAGATATTGATAATATAGTAGCTACTCAGAAGAAACTGAAGTTGATGTTCATCACTATTAGAAATGACTCCATTTAAAATTACCATGGTATAGCTTTTAACATTTTACATATGTTTGTAACATGTAACTTATCACCGAATAAATCAGGGACATCTATAGTCATGAGATCTAACAAAAGAGAAATCCATACACAATAATTATTTTTCTAAAAAAGCCATAAAATATAAGAAAACTAGCACAGTAGTCACTATCACCCCATGTTTGAGAGGTGATTTATATTTTATAGTTCTTTAGTTTTTATTCAAGAAATCAACACTGAATATTTTTTTTACAGATTTTTTTAAGCAATCTCTATACCCAGTGTGGGGCTTGAACTTACAACCCCGAGATCAAGACTCATATGTTCTATGAGCTGAGCCACCCAGACACTCCAACACTGAAAGTTTTTAAACAAAATTACTAGTCATGCCCCCAGAGTCAATAGCATTTAATACTAGCCAGTTGATGTAGAAAGTCCCCAAACTATGGACTGTAGTGTATAACCGCATACTCATTTGCCTAAATAAACATTATTGACACTCAGCCACTTGTCTAGGAAGTTCTTTGTAGGTTAATGTTTTCTTTTGGACACTGTAAGGGAATTAAGCTGTGATAAAATTTCTATTGTTTTTATGTGTATTACAAGTTATCTCAACCCCTTATTTATTGAATTTTGCCTAGGACAGCCTTAAGCTAAATAAGACCCCCAGGTACCGAGAGCAGAGTGGTATCCATTTGGAAATCTGTTGCTGTGCTAAAGGTCGAACTAACTCCCCGGGATTGTTGGGATTTCAGTTCAGTTCAACTGCTATGAAGACCTTAGTATCAGACACTACAGCATATGGGTTTTGGTGTTACTAATGTCAGAAAGTTTTTAGAATTACACACTTGGATTTAATCCCCAGTATTTTTATGGCTTTTCGAACATTAATTGGACATTGTACACAATTGCTTTCCTGTGTATAAAATGGACATAAGGATGCAGACCTGATAAGATTGCTACGAAAAAGCAAAAGATCATATATGTTAAATAGCATCAGATCTGTCTAAGTTAGTGCTTGCACCTGACAGGGCTGCTTGTAATAGGCATGTGTCTATTGAATACTTAAAATGTGGCTGGTGCAACTAAGCAACAGAGTTTTTAACTTTAGTTTGTTTAAATTAAATATTAATCTATAAGGACAATTGTTAATAAAATTATTTGAGGAGTGCATTAACTTTCTGCAAAGGGCTGAAAAAGTGTGTGATCTCAGACACAATGTTTATCACATTTTCACTTTTTAAAATTAAATTTTATTTATTTATTTGTCAGAGGGAGAGGGAAAGAGAGGACAAGCAGGGGGAGCTGCAGAGAAGGGAGAAGCAGGCTCTCTATTGAGCAAGGAGCCCCATGCAGGACTCCATCCCAGGACCCTGGGATCATGAAATGAGTCAAAGGCAAATGCTTAACTGATTGAACCATCCATGTGTCCCACATTTTCACTGTTTTGAGGTTTAAGGAATAATAGGTATTTAAACAAAAGTTTTTAAACAGAACATTGAAGACATCTCAATAGAAAAAAAAAAGGTCAGAAAGGAAATCAGAAAAAAACTAAAATGATAGCAAAAGAAACGAAGAAGGGTAGAGAGAGTGAGCAAAATGTTTTCAAGATAATTTTTCTCTAAATTTTTTAAAAATTGTTTACTATATGATTCATTAGATTAGATGGTAGGTTCTTGCCTGTTTTAATCACAATTTTATACATAGTACCTATCCCACTGCTGAGTCACAATGGATATATTTTTTATGAGATTTTATTTATTTATTTGACAAAGAGAGAGAGCACACAATCATGGAGAACAGCAGGCAGAGGGAGAAGTAGGTTTCCTGCTGAGCAAAGAGCCTGATACGAGACTCGATACCCGGACCCTGGGATCATGACCAGAGTTGAAGGTAGATGCTTAACCGACTGAGCCACCCAGGCATCCCCACAGTGGATATTTAGATAATATTATTGAACGAATTTAAAAAGTATGAATTTTACAAGCTATTTATGAATGCAATTATAGATGTTGATGTTGATACCTATGTCCACATTGCACTAAAACCAGCATAGCACTCTCTCTTCTTTCCATAAGGTGGGTAACTTCCAGCTCATTGTAGAATGCTTTCTCATAGGGTGTGTTTCCATGGAAATTTTTAAGTATTTAGATTGGCTCAAAAGAAAAAAGAAGGAAGGAAGGAAGGAAAGAAGGGAGAAAGGGAGAAAGGAAGGAAGGGAGAAAGGAAGGAAGGAAAAGAGAAAGGGAGGGAGGGAAGAAGAAAGGAAGGGAAGAAAGAAGGAAGGAAGGAAGAAAGAAAGGGAAGCATAAGGATAATTATCTTAATTTATATCCAGTAAGGACGAAATTGCGGTCTATGGACCAAAAAAAATAACAAATTCTTTGCCTCAGGAAATTAATGTTAAGGTCACAGTCCCTAGTGGAACCCAAGGTGATTCTTTTTGTAAATAACAGTCACATATATACATAGATCAAAGCACTGGTGACCCCTTTGATAAACTAGTGCTAGTTTTTGAGGGGTTTTTGGGGGTTTTTTTTTGGTAGTCTCTAACATGTTGCAGAGTTTTTGTTTCATTTTCTAAGAAATACTGGTCTAGGAAAGTGATGTCAGTATGGAATCCTTTAGCTTCCTATGATCACTTGTCAGTTTTATTGCATGTCTCATCTCAACTCTGCTTGCCAAACAGCATAAGGTTAATCCGAACATTTCCCCATGAGGAAAACGAGTGTAGATCTGACAATAAGCGTGATTGTCCCCAGTGGCTGGGTTCAAGAACTACAAAAGGGAAAGGTTAAATGAGTTTCATAAAGCAGACATAGAGTTGTGTTTAGTTATAAAACCAGGGTAACTGAGACAAATGAAACTCAGGAAAACTAAGAAAGAGGGTCGGGATATGAATATCTATGTAATTGATGATACTACAAAGCCCGACATTGACCTGCACTGTCCAATATGGTAGCCAGATGTCTCATATAGTAACCAAAATTAAGGTTAATTTAATTAAGCAAAATTTAAAATTAAGTTCTTTAGTCACACTAGCCATATTGTACCCATTTGACGCTAATACCAAGAAAAGCAAATCTAAATTATAATCAGTCCAAGAAGTTTACCTCAAAGCTGATGCTACTAACAAAATGTACCCTAATTTAGGATATTTACCCTATTTATGATAATCTATAAAAGTAATTTGAGTCTTATCTCAGATTAACATATTGTCATCAGTTTTGCATTGAATAGATTTTTATATTAATTGCCATTTTTATTGCTGCTAGTATTACAATGATTTATGAAGGAAATTCAGAAGTTAATTTTTATATAGTCTCTTCTTCTTTCCATGGAGACTTGTTCAGTTTAACATCATCTGCTTTGATGATTCTTAGTTCTGAAAAGGCTGGTTTATACTGAACTGGTCTAAATACTGTTGTAAAGAGCTAGAGAACTCAGAGTGTCTTCAGTGATTCCTCTGGAAAATAAATAAGAAGTTTCAGTTATTGTGCTGCTTCATAAAATACAGAGAATTCCTTAGATTGAAGCCCCAGGGTGTCCTCAGATCTTTGCAGAACTCTCCCTGCAGAGACCTAATTACCTCAGATAGTGAGAGACCCCAATCAATAACTGTCAGCCTTATGGAATTTTGTAAGAGATATTTACTCAGTAAATATTTACCTCCTTCCAAATCTACCTCTGAATTGTATCATTCAACATTGACTTGGCTTTGTCTCTTCTGCAGATGTCTAAAGAATTGAGCCTGAGTTGAAGTAATCTAGGTGTAAAAATGGGGCCACAGAGTACTGAATCAGACATCTTTTTTTTTGATGTAGAGTAGTCAAAAGTAAGATTCAAATTTTTGGTTCAATGGAAGTATGACAACTGGAATCAAACTAAAAGCCCTTCTCATAGTTTTATCACCAAAACTTCAAAAATACACTCATTCAAATCCCTTTCCTCATTATTCTTCTCTTACCCTGGTGGTGAATTCCTTCTGTTAAATGCCTTGTATGAACTTAATCCTGGGAATCCATTACCTTGCTGGTTCCCAAAGACTCCACTTTATTAGGAATCTTTAGTTGTCTGAACTCCCTCCCTTCTTTTCATTAACATGTAAGCATGCTTTTTGTCTTCCATCTTCAAACACGCAAGACGTAATCTTGACATTCTCTAGTTTCCTTCTTATTTTTTTGTTCCCTATTACACATTTCCAGAAAGAACTGTTAGTAGAGTATTCCTCATGTTCTTGAATCCCAGTTACAAACTGTGGTGGTACTCCAATCAAGCATCTTCCTCCACCATGCATCAAAACATATTCTTGTCATTTTCCATTTGCCAAATTCAAAGATTGCCTTCCATTGTTCCATAGTCTTTTGAGACTTGCAAATAGGAATATATGCTTTACCATTTTTCTGGTATTCATGTTCACTTAAAAGCTGTTTAATTGATATCTCTACTTGGAAAGATGTCTCAAAATGCCAACCTTCTGCAATACAGAACTGTTGATCCACAATCTACCTTCATTGCTAACTTGTAAATTGCTCTACCCACCACACAGTGTTCAAACAACATCTCAGTCATTTTCTTGGTCCTAGTTTCTTCACCATGCCCCACCTCCCATTATACCACCTCTACATTTCTCAGAAAGTTTCTTTCTTTCTGTCTATTCCCCAGAGCACAAACCTCTCTGATCATTACTTCCTTCTTCTTCTAGATCAGCATCACCAGCTGCATGGACTGATGATTACAGTCTTCTGATTTGTAACACTCACTAATCTCATTGACCTCCCAAAATATTCTCCACAAAGTTGAAAGAATGATCTTCTGAAAATACACATTCAAGTATATCATTCTCGTATCTATCATAACAATGATTTACATAATCTTCGTGTGTGACTTTTCAACATTTTATACTCATCACTTAGTATAGAATTTAGTGCAAGTATATAATTTATGAGCAAGTGAATGAATAATTTCAATTATTTTATCATCACCATTAGAAGACTGTGTGTGATAGTCCCAGAATGCTAGTTATAAATCCCATCTCTTCTATCTACTGATTGGTTCAATTCTCTGGGCTTCAGTTTTCTAATTTCTAAAGGTAACTGTGGCATAGGATTGATGAAAAATTAAATGTGTTCTAGACAAATCCATGAGACCCATGCTTGTTACATATGACAGTGATAATGATATTGACAATGATGACCAACTAATTTATCTAAATATACAATGTTTATCCATTTTGCCTTAAAAGGAAACACCATTAATTGCATATCGGGGGGGATTTTTGAAGCCTATATGTCTCTAGAAATAAAAGACATTAGTAAAAATTGACATTTCAATATCAAGAGAATATTTCATTTTTCATAAATTCCTCTAATGCATTTATTGGTTTCTTGCTTCTAACACCAAATGATTTCCAAATCAGTGACAACCACATTGTTCATTAACAACCAGACAAGCAGTCAACACATGAAGGTCTCTCGGGAACTCACAGGTGGCAGAGAGTGGTGAAGTGCAGTACTGGGTGGGATAGTCTCAAAACAAAAACAACCAAGTTTTTATGTTTATCCATCAACCCCAATAATTCCTCTGCACTGCAGTCCTTTCCACAATGGAATAGGTGCATGTGTGTGGTGACATTAACCATCAGAAAAGATGACTCAGTCACAAGAATTTCATAGTAAGTAAAACAAATGAAGAAAGAAGCTGATGTCTGACTTGGAAAGCCAGCATTTTCTGAAAGCAGAACAATTTACCTTTGTAAAGTTGTCAAGAGGATTGTCCTTTCTTTACTGAGATAATATCTTTTTCTAAATTTTCTTTCTTTCTTTTTGTTGGTTGTAATTAGTATAGGATATTTATACTGACATGTGAGAGACAAATGTTACGAGCTTCTCTCTCTCTTTTTTCCCCTCTGCGGGATAACAGCCAAAATAATTTGGATCAAACTCAATAGAGGCTACTTTTCTTTCTTTCTTTCTTTTTTTTTTTTTTGTAGCCATTTAAGCCTATGTTAGGGTTTTAAAGACCTTCAGTAACTCCCCTACCTCCTTCCAAGGGAAAAAAATCAATTTTCTGGGATTTCTATAGCTCTTTTTTTGGTTTCCATAGCAGTCAAGGGCAAGCTAAGAAGAAGGAGAAAAAAAAAAAAAAAGGATTTATTTCCAACTCTAGCGAAAGCTGAGTCCCAAGATAAAAGAAGAAGCCAAGCATAATGAGAAAAAGGGAAAGTAAAAGAAAGCAAACTCCTATAGGTCCATACTGAATATGACCTTTGTTCTGAAAATCTAAAGAGTAATAAATTATAAGAGAACATAGGACATCATCTGTGTCATTGAAGCTCTATCTATTGCTTGACTAGGGAGCTGAGTGACAATACACAGATGGAGGGCAATGAATTTATGGAATTATGTGCCAGCTCCCAGGATAGGGCTTGAAATGTGCACTTGCTGTTGGCACTAGAATTGGGGTTTTATTTGCTCTAATGCCAGTACTGAATGCTCACACTCTGCTTTTGGTGCCAAAGTTAGATGCTCAGATTTGAAAGCTAAAATTTATCAAGTTTTAGCACTGCCTATCCAAAGCCAAATGATAATGATATAAAAAAGGTACATTTTTTTTTACTTCAGTTTAAAAGTACAACTGCTGCATTAAAATAAATCCACTTTCCTCAAATAATTCAGATATGAAACATTTCCTTGTCAATGAACTCCTCTAAAAAATGCTAGAAAGCTTTTTCTGTCTACTACTGTTTTCCACTGGATAGTATGGCCTTGTGCCAATTTCTTCTGGCTTCCAGATTTAGATTATATTTCTTTTCTCAGTCTTAGACACTAGTCATATTTCTTGATCTTAAGAACTGCTTAAAAACAAATAATAATTCTTTCAAAGAAATTAAAATGATCATATTTAATGAAATATTTCCCAGCCAATTAAAAAAAATACAGTTCTATTAAGAGTCATAGTTCACTATTCTATTTCATCTTGCAGGCACAAAATTCTTATTTTATAATACTGAACCTCTTACACATCCTTTTCTGGATATATCATATCATACTCATAATATGAAAGGCCGTAGAAACTTCCAATATTCTCTGTATAAGAAGTGCTTATTAAGTGTTTCATATTGCACTCCTGAAGCCCTGATCTCTATGTCAGCAGTTCTCATCCCTTTTTCCACCATAGAATTATCTAAGGGATAATATAAGAAGTATTTTTGCCCTGGTCCCACCCCAGACCAATTAAATCAAAATCTCTACAAGTAAGCCTTAAACATCAATGCTTTTTAAAGCTCCCTAGTTGATTCTAATGTACTGTTGGAGTTGGGAACACTTTTATCTTAAAGAATATTCTGTGTCTTTATGGAAGCAAAGCAAGGATTATGGAGGAGGTAAAGCCAAGTTAAGAGTAATCCTAAATCAGTGATCCTACACTTGATCTTAATCAAAAGACAGAGAAGTGGTCTAAATTAGTGATCCTAAAATAAAGGAATGTACATCTTCTATCTAGTTGCTTGCCAATATTTAGGAAGATGAGAATTAAGAATGCTATAAAGAATCACCAGATTTTGTTTTTACTTTACTTTGTATTTCCTTTATGAATATTTTTTCCTTAGGAACATTATTATATAAAGAATATAAGAGTATAGGAGTTACTAGTATGTGGAAAGGGAATGCACACATGTGAATATTGTCCTATAATCTCTGTTTACAGTGAATTTGATATTCAAAAATGGACTGTAAAGTACCTTCTCTCCCTGTCATGCAAACAAGGGCAAATAGGAAATAGCACTCACTTGAGATCTGCTAGAGAAACATTCATCGGGGAAACTTAAAGGATTAGCAGGTATGTGGGTCCCCATGGCCGTTTCTAGGGTAGCACACAGAGATCTTATAGTTATTTTTGACTCTGTGTGAGCCTTCTCTTGAGTTGTAGGACCATTAAACTGCACAAATAGGGAGTTAGGCTTCTTCTCTGGAATGATCAGAGCCATGAAACAGAAATATGATGGAGTAGAAGCTTGGCTCTAACCCTATCCTGACAGCCCAGCATTGGACCCTGGCCATGATATTAGCCCTTGCTTCGCTATGATCTAGTACTAAGATCTAATCCTTGCGGTCACAGGTATGTGGTCTGGCAAGCTAAATGTCAGTGTTGGCTATATCAGCATTCATGATGAAGAGATTGCTCAAGCCCCTTTTCTGGTGTTATACGGCCTGGGAATTTTGAGCCTTGGCCAAGATTGATTGCATTAAAATGAGAGGCATTGCCTATTTTGCCCCAGAGCTTTGCTAGAGGCCAGATATTTCCCTGGGAGGCTAATCAGTAGGAGATCAATCTTGAACAAGCAAACACTATCACTCAGTCTACTCCTCATTTAAAGGGCAGCATTATACCCATTGTGTTGGTAACCCATACTATGTAGCTTATGAGAACTGTCAAGCTGATCATCAGCATCCTAAGAGACAATAGAAACTGTTTGGAAATGGCTGAGCATCACATTGTTTTTGCAAACCATACATACCTGAGACAGATAAAGAAGGGTAATTTTTAAGAAAATCCTATGGGCATGAATCATCTAGTCTCTAACATATAACAAAGGTGGTCTTCTAGGCAAATCAGTACCTATAGCCATACCCCAAGTGTCCTGCCAATTCCCAAATCCCAAATTATCTAGAGGAAGGAGGAACCATTTTATACCACTTGCTAAGCCATAGGTGCTGGTCCAATACCCTCTACATGACAGGCATTAAATTAAAATACATGGATTCTATTGAGCACTTAATATGAGTTGGAAACCATTACAAGTGTTATTTTTTATTCATCACAACAACCCTGTGAAAGTACTATGATTATCCTATTTTTAGAGGAAGGGATTGAAGCATGGAGGTAAAATCACTAGCCAAAGATTATGAGACAAGTACATGATTGAGCTCAATTTCAAATTTTGCAGTCTGGATCCAGACTTTCCACCACTACTTGTCACAGGCATGATTGAACTACATTTTTGTGGACAATTAATTGTCAAGGATCATTAATAACAGTGGGGAAACTAGTTAGGATGTTATTATAGTAGTTGGTATTACCTAGATGAGGATATGTCATTGGAATAAGAAAAAATAAAGAAGTGGACAGATTCAAGGGATATTTAGGTGGTTGAATCAGCAAGAGTTGGTGATTGAATGATTGTAATGGGTAAGTAAGAAAGACCTATCAATCACTATTCTAGGTTTTCTGTCTTGTGGAATGAGATAAGAAACACTGGAGATAAGGAAGTGTGTGTCTGGAAGATCACAGATTTAATTTTGGACATGATAAATTTGACAAAGCCTACAGTATTTCCTTGGAGTAACCAAATAGATTGCTGTATATATTAATTACATTTCCTTTGACGATCATGATAAAAGAAGCTGCTTTGGCTGGAGTTTTGAACTGGGTATTCAGCAAATCTATGGGAGGCAAATAATTTATGGAAGAAGGAAAATAGAGAAAGTGTGTTCAGAGAGCATCCTGTACAGCTTGTCATTTAGAAATCAGGAAAGGGAAGGTCAACCCACACTTCATATTGAGAAGACGGTCTACCAAAGTAGCAAAATGATGCCTAGGATTTAAGGAATCTCTGATTCTCTAGTCCTCAGTGCAATTGAGATGGAAGACATACAGAATAAGTTTTCAACAATACAGAGAAATGAAAAATTAAATGAAACAAAAATCTTGATCATTGCCAGGATCGTGGCTAGACCAATACACAATTCAAAAACTGACATGATTTATTATCTGCATATTTTAGGAAATAGTATAGAAGTGATTGTGAATTTTGAAAGCCAGGTATTGTGGAAGATTAATTTTGACTTTAATTACTAGGAGCCATTTATTTTTACTTATTTTATCAAAAAGAATTAATTACTATTGATGATTAAATAACTATGACAAGAAATATGAGAAAACAAATTTTGGCAGCTAAACATGTATCTACGATCTGATAATTTCAATATATCTAAAACTAGGATTAGAAAAAGAAACAATATATCTAAATATTTGGAAGTGATGTTGTGTTATACTGGCCTTTCCACAGGAGATCAGGCATCAATTTATCTTAGCTACCAAAATTAATAGAGTCACTGCAGATATCCTTGATTACATTTTATAAACCTTGTTCTGTTTTAGAAGGACCCTTATCTAAATATCTGCATAGTCTGTCCTCAGAAAACAGTCCCATGAGCCCTTGAATCATTAAAGAGCTATCAATATATTCTTTTTCAAACATTTAATGTTTAGGTGTTATGTAACAGTAGGTCTCTCCAAATAATGTTCTACTTGTGCATTCATATCGTTACAACTATTATAAAGTTCTTATTAAGAAATAGTTACAATGGGGGCACCTGGGTGGCTCAATGGGTTAAAGCCCCTGACTTTGGCTCAGGTCATGATCTCAGTGTCCTGGGATGGAGCCCCACATTGGGCTCTCTGCTCAGTGGAGAGCCTGCCTCCCCCTCTCTCTCTCTGCCTGCCTCTCTGCCTACTTGTGATCTCTCTCTGTGTCAAATAAATAAATAAAATCTTAAAAAAAAAAAAAGAAAAGAAATAGTCACAAGGGTGCCTGGGTGGCTTAGTCAGTTAAATGTCTGCCTTTAGCTCAGGTCATGATCCCACGTCCTGGGATTGAGCCCCAAATTGGGAAGTTTCTGCTCAGTAGGAAGCCTGCTTCTCCCTGTCTCTCTCCCTGCCACTCCCCCTGCTTATGCTCTCTCTCTCCCTGTCAAATAAATAAATAAAATCTTAAAAAAAAAATGGTTACTTAGTACATGTTAATCACTATAGGAATAAAATCTAGATAAATGGGTATGGATGTAGGATAGCTACAGTTACAGGATGGCTATTCATAATCATTGTCTCTTATTTGTTATTTAAAATATCTTGAATTGAGAATGTGAAAACACATGTTCTAATGTCCAAACTAACTCTATGTCCCTTAGGAAAAACCACTCTCTTCTTTATTTTCTGTTCCTTCACAAAATCCATAGGGTATTCAACCATTCTTTAAAATATGTATTCCCGTATATAAATTATGTAATCTTTTACAATGTCTTTATTCTATTAAAGGTAAATAGTTGAACCAGATGATCTGTGGAAATCTTTCTAGGTCTACTTATTATCTATTATTTCATTGGGTAGGGGATGATTAGATTAGCTGGTTAGGTCAATTCAGCAATTATTCACTGAGACCCCAAAATAGATGATTTTGTTTGTTACAAGAAATATTAAAAAGGGGAACCTGGGTGACTCAGTGGATTAAGCCTCAGACTCTAGATTTAGGCTGAGGTCATGATTTCAGAGTCCTGAAACTGAGCCGAGTTGACACTGCACTCAGCAAGGAGTCTGCTTCTGCCTTTCCCTCTCCCTCTGCCTTTCCCCCTGCTCGCACCCTCTCTCTCTCTCTCTCTTAAAATAAATAAATAAATATATAAATATTTTAATATCAAATATGATAAATATTTAATATTTATAATATAAATAGATTAAAATTTATTTAATATTTATAAATATAATAAATTAAATATTTTAAAAGATACCCCAAAAAATACCAAAAATATCTCCTGACTTAAATAGGCTCTTTTCTTATCCTCGGAGAATAGGACAAGAGAGTGGAATCTTGAAAAACTTTGGCAAAGCTGGGTTCAGCCCTCGGTCTGGTCAAATAGAAGTTGTATCACCTTTGTAAAGTTTTGTACTGTTTTTGGGATCTTAGTGATCTGATTTGCAAAATGGAAAATGTAATGCCTACCTCAAGATTATTTTTCAAGTGTCTGGCACAGTAATTGGTACAAAGCAGTCATTCAGTCCTGTTCACTACGTTACAAATGATGGCCCCACAGAATGATGGATGCAGCGATGTAGATACTCAACCAATGCTTTAGAAACTGAAAAAAAAGGGAAACATTTATATCTGACTAGGATAAAGAAGGATCTGTCTTAAATTATACAGAGTTCAGCAAACAAAGGACAAAGGGCCCTTTAGGTACCGTTGTATACAGAAGTGTGAAAGGCTGGGAAGCAGAGGGACAGTTGTGAGGGGGTGGGAAGGACACCAGGAAAGGTATATTTTTGGCATTTATCTGGTAGGTAAGAGACACAGTGCAGATTTTTAAGCAGGATAGTGACATAATCTAAATACATTTGAATTTATTTTCACAGTGGCACTGAGATCAATTGGAAGTATTGGAATAGAAGGCAACTGAAATAATTATCTAGACTAGAGAGGATAAGGGCCTTAACTATGGGGATAGAATTCAGAATAAATAAAAGATGACACGGGCACAGAGAGTTGGAACACAAAATAACGTTTTTTTCCTTGATCACATTTCTGCCTTAAAGCCACATAGGCTAGTACTATAATTACCCTCTCCATAGTACTCCAAGCTCCCTTCACACTCTCTTCTTTTTTGTCTTGTATATCTTACTAAAGTCTAATCTAAATTTAACCCAGTGATACTTTTTTTCCCAATTTTGTATGGAGAATGTAGAATAAAAAGGGACATGTGGGTTCAAGGGAACATTTTGGGCCAAAGCTAAAAATTTATAATACTTCATGTAGTGTTGGCAGTTGATTAGAAGAGAAAAAAAAATACTTCTTCAGATCTGTATTTCTTCCTCAGATCTATATTTCTAATTCTTGCCAGGAATCACTATTAGCTGTCCCACAGACATGCCCAACCCAGTGTGACTTAAAAGGAACTAATTATCTTTTCTCCCAATATATAATTTCCTTTGTTCATCCCTTGCCAATGGTGTATCCTTCCACCTAACCCAAGTTGAAAGCAATGGAGTCACCTTCAGTGTATGGCTTTCACATGCAATTTGATGCCACTTACTGATATAGAGCCAGAGAAAAGGAAGTGACTAAGGTCTACAATTTGGGAAACCTTGAGCAAGAGGGAAAGTGGAGAATAATTTTGTAGCTAAGTATTTGGCTCAAATCCTTCCCTAGCACTGTATCAATAGTATCTTTGATTAGTTTTCCCTCCTAGGAATTTCTCACCCAAAAGTTCCTTTCCATTGCCCTCAATCCCATTTAACATTAGAAATTGTATACAGTGTACTATGTATTCTGGTTTGTTTACTTACATTTTTGTTTGTACAATAATATTATGAGTTATATGTATATTCCTCTAAGGGGAATCATATCCATAAACCAAACCAAAAAATTGAGGTTAAGGTAAATGTTTATGATTTTTGTCTAACTCACTTATATTCCTTATTATGTATTTGCTAATTTACCTTTAGGGAAGAATACATTGGTATATTTCTCTCAATTTTAGATAATCAAATATGCATGATTGGCTTTGGCGTGAATGCACACGGTAATTTATTTTCTTTATATTACTGATTTATAGTCAATTGAAATTGTCGTTGAGCTATGTTTGCACTGGGTAAATGTTTTGCTCATATTTTTTCTTATTATGATGTATTAATTCTAGTAATGTTTATTGAGCATATGCTATATGCCATATTTAAAATTTTTGTCATTTAAGCTAGCTTGATCACATATAAGTAACCTGAAATAATGCACTTTAAAATAATTTGTAAAGGTTTTGCTAGTGGAAAACAACAGCAACAACAATTACAGCTATATAAGGAGAAGGTTAATAATGAGCTAGGCAGTGTAAATTCAGTATAAAAAGTCAAAGTATACCAACTTAGGTCTTCATTTTTAATATATTTGCTTTTCCAATTAGTCAGTTTTATGAAGCTAATATAAAATCAAGTTAATTTAGTTGTCTTTTCTCAGTACATGAATGGAAAAATATTCCCAAATTAAATCACATTCTTAGCAATGATCAGCACCCTCAATATATTCATTTATGAAAAAAAAATTCATTTATGGTTTTCATGGTTCCAATAAGAATGTATATATGACCTATAATTAGTTTAATATTTTATAAAGCAGTTGTAACAATAGTCTAGTTGAGGACATTGAATTTGACCATATCATACTTAATGCAAGATAGCACCCATTGGCATTTTTTTAAATTTAAAATGACTTCTTTCTGATAAGTTGATATTTAGTAATTAATGTTTTGGTATCTAAGTTCTAAGTCCATTATATAAATTTACGTCTTCTATGTTATACTAGCACAAAAACATTTCTGGAGCTTCTCACTGAACATTTCTAAACATTCAACTTTGTGCTAATTTTTTTCTTTTGACTCAATAGCATTGATAACTCAGACATATTTGTTTTAGAAAGAAAAAATGAATAAATGAATAATTTGCAATCAAATTTATACTAATGAAGGGAACTGCAGACCTAAAATTGGAAGCAATTTCTCTATTCTTTTCTATTAATACTTTTTAAATTCTTCTTTAAATATATATTCAATTATATGTGCACTTTAAAGTCTTATAGTATTTCATTGTGTGCTCATATATTCAAATAACTTCATTTATGGTTAACTATTTTATTACAATTTAAAAGCATTCTATTTTTGAATATGTATCTTAGATTTAAAATTCTTGGGTGTGAAATCTTTGTAGTTCTTGTATATTTTCTAATTAAAAAAAATAACCCTACAGGGGTGCCTGGGTGGCTCAGTGGGTTAAAGCTTCTGCCTTCAGCTCAGGTCATGATCGCAGGGTCCTGGTATTGAGCCCCGCATCAGGATCTCTGCTCAGCAGGGAGCCTGCTTCCCGCTCTCTCTGCCTGCCTCTCTGCTTACTTGTGATCTCTCTCTCTCTCTCTCTGTCAGATAAGTAAATAAAATCTTTAAAAAAAAAAAAAGTAACCCTACATAGATCTATATAGAAGCTTTAGCTATATAAAGTGTAAAGTAATAACAATGGGAATAACGATAATTTAACTTTCAAAACAATCATCTCTAAAAAGTCAAACTTTATTGAGAGATATAAATATGATATCAGCATATTTAATCTGCTGATTGTGTCATCTTGAACACAAGCCCAACTGTTGAGATAAAAAATCCCACCAGGCTTTATGCTATTGTTTGGATCCAGTTGTAAGAGATATTCCATCCAGAGCAGGAAGGCATTATATGCACTATCTTATTTAAAATCTTGCCATTTGGCTCCTAAGCCCTGACACAGAATTCCAACCAAATTGTAAGCAGGAATGATGCCAACCTAACAGATGAGAGGAAGGTACCAAAGCCAAGAGTCCATGTTCACATATCAAATATGTTTACTTAGGGCAGGATTCCCAGTTATAAATCTTCAAACATGTTCAGAAAATTGTGCCAACATGAGGATGTTGCCCTGCCTTTAATCCATCCAGAGCAAGGATTAACCTTGAAATTATTTTTAGACAGGCACCTTAGCCACAAAGGTTTGTTATCTTTTTAAGCTGGAGAAAGAGTTGACAATTCTGGATTTATATATTTAATCATCCAATCCTTACTCTGTTGTTCTTCCAGTAGTTTATTGTAGTACAATAATTTAATTACCATTAATTCAAAAATTGATATTGATTACATTCATTCATGCTAAATTCTGGTATTTTTTAAACTATTGGTTATTAATGATAAATTGGTAGAATATAGAGGGTGGATTTTTAAAGGAGATGATTGCTGGTTTCCTTAATATTCCAACAATATTTACCAAAAGTTGTAAATAAGGCAGTAAATTATAGCATACATTTGAACTTTGTAAGATAGTAAAAATGAATATTTTATTGGGTCATGCCAATGGCAGATGACTGATGAAAAAGTGGAAGAAATATAAGTTGCAGATATTTTATTGAGACACTCAGTATTATGGTTCTTAAAAGATTTGAGATTACTTTTTAAAAATATGTAACTAGAAAATGTTTCAGAGAAAACTATTGGAAAGCTATTATTGTGTTTACTAAATTGGACTAACAAGTATCCCTAGTTGGAGTTTAATGGATGGATAATAAAACCTGCTGAGACCCAGTCTGACTCAAGAAAGTAGTTAAAACAGACACTAGTATTCTTGTCACATAATTTAGCAAATGACAGGGGCACTAACTTCAGAGAATGTTAAGCATCTAAAGGCCACAGTTTACAAAGAAATGTGTACTTAACGAGTACTAAGGGAAGATCATTCTTTTAGCTATTTCTAGTGTGAGAACAACATGAACTCTCAAAAGGTACAAATGCTATAAAAGTAAAGCTCCCAAATGCTTGATATTTCATATGAACGCCAAATTCTGATCTCTAGTTTGTATTCCAAGACTATCTCAGTGTAAGATACAGCTCTTAAGAAAACCTTTATGATTTTAATAAATAATCAAGCATGCTAATTATAGAAATATTAGTATAAATGTACACTGAAAAATGGCTAATGAGTCACTCCAAATCACAGCAGGCTTAAAAATGCAAATAGTTTATAATTATTTGTATATGTGTTTATGCATTAAAGTGAAGTCACAGTAAATGGTATTGAGATCTGTTTTTGTTTTTTTTTTCCCCACTTAAATATATATTGGGACCATCTTGTAATTCAAAACAAAAATACACACTATATCCATTTCAAGTTAACACTATATTTTAGGACAGTTAAGTTGTTTGCAACTTTGTAAAAACAAAACAAAACAAAGAACATACTATGTAAATTCCTTAACATATAGCTTGGGGCATAGTTGGATGTTTTCTCAGGTTCTGACCTTGTAAGTGGTATTGCCTGGCTAAAGGTGACACATTTTTCTAGGCACTTTCTTTTTTTTTTTTTCTAGGCACTTTCTAATGCCTTCCAGAAAGTTACCTCTAGTAAAAACTCCTTTCAACAATGCAGGAAGATGAGTTACCCTACTAAGCAAAAATTCTAGCTATAATTAGAATTTTTATCACTTGCCACTTGATAAGAAATAAGTCAAATGTCATTTTAAATGTTTTTTTCCTCTGGTTATAAATGACTGAATTATTTGGACTATATTTCATTGAACAAATTTATATTATGTGAATTCCCTGTTTGAATGTAAGCTCCAATGGTAGAAGTTTATTATCCCAGTAGCTAGAACATTTTTATCCCAGTAGCTAGAACATTTTTTGTGACATAGGAGGCACTTATCTTCAACTGTTTTGGGGATCATTTTTTCTTGTTCTTTGTACACTTTTCTTTCTGGGTATTTGACATACGCCTGTGTTGATTTGTGCTTTTGGTTTTCCTTTTTCTTTTTTTTTTTAGCTGTAAAGTTGTTAACCCCTTGCCTACCTTAAAAATACAACACTATTTTTTCTCAATTACCTGAACTGTGTACATAGCATTTTTTTCTGCTCCTTCCTTTTCTTTCTTTCTCTAATTTTTATTTTTTAAATGTTTACCATTGAAAAACTTAATCACTTTCTCTCTACCTTTGGAGTCATGCTTAAAAATCTATCATTTTCCTTAAGCTTATCAACTTTCCCTAAACTCATCAATCTAATATCTTTTCGTATGTATATACATTTTTAATTCCTCCTGAAATTTTTTTCTTGGTTGTTTAGGTAAACAGTTGCCTTTCCTCTTAATTTCTGATCTGTTGTCTTAACACCAATAATTAGTTCATTTTTTCCTGAAGTTGAGTTATATACTTATTTTATAATATATATCTTGGTATATTTGCATCCATTTCTTTAGCTTTTGCTCTCTTCTATTGACGTGACCATTTTACCCCCAATACTGTGTGGTTTTAACTCCATTGATAATGTGTAACAACATGTAATAAAGAAATATTCTGTTTATCTTGATTTTATCCACACACTATCTAACTTATTAAAATATATAATATTCAATATAAATGAATTATCCATCTTATTTATTGTTAAATACGTCATCCTACCCACATTTTCTTCTATATGCATTTGAGATGTATTTTGGAAGGAGTATTTTTAATCCCTTAACTCATTTTTGTAAGATTTTATTTACTTGAGAGACCACACAGAGAGAGAATGAGAGTGGGGAGGGGCAGAGGAACAGAAAAGGAGAAAAGCAGACTCCTTACTGAGCAGGAAGTCAGATGTGGTTCTCAATCCCAGGACCCAGAATCATGACCTGAGCCTAAGGTAACCAACTAAGCCTCCTAGGTGCCCCTCTTAACTCATATTTTAAACACATTTTAATGCTTTGGTTAGAAACGGAATGTGTTGGGGCGCCTGGATGGCTCAGTGGGTTAAGCCTCTGCCTTAGGCTTGGATTATGATCCCAGGGTCCTGGGATGGAGCCCTGCATTGGGCTCTCTGCTCAGCAGGGATCCTGCTTCCCCTTCTCTCTGCCTGCCTCTCTGCCTACTTGTGATCTCTCTCTGTCAAATAAATAAATAAAATTAAATTAAAAAAAAGAAACTGAATGTGTTGATGTTCCTATTTCAAACCAATATAGGACACATTTTGCAAATAAAGTGTATTTTTTATTTAGGTAGGAAATTAACTCCATATCTGTTGTGCTAGTTAACTTGAGCATTACTCAAGTGTCACTATAATGCTACGAGAACACCATTGCTCTTGTGCTTCTTCGGTTTCCTATGTGCATACTACATTATAATTAAAGACACATCAGCAGTGAGTCATATGGAATTATTAGGCTTACAGCATATCCATATATAGTTAGGTAAAATTTCAGATGCATAAACATTTAGCTACAAATATCTAAAAATATTTTCCCTTAAGACATTGTTTTCCAATTAAGAAAATGTATCACAAGGTAGATTTTTCACACAGAGAAAGTAATCCTAATTGTAGTTAATGAGATATATACACTTTCCAAAGCCTTCTATATCAGTCCCAGACTAAGGGATCTTACAAAATGATTTCATGTCAAACCAAACAACTATAAGATTTGTATGACCAACCCATATTTTTTAAGCAAGGGTATTATAAGTGAAAGAGAAAATAACCTCCCATTCATGCAGGCTATGTTGAATTCATATGTGAAATGCTGCATGCAAATGTATACAACATTTTAAAGATAAGTAAGGTTTGGAGGTTTGGAAAAACCCAGGTAATAAAATGAAATGATTACGAGCATATGGTTGCTTTCATAGAGAATGCCAGTGGAGTTGCCAGAGTGTTGTGGGGAGAGACAGACTGCACTCCCTTATTTTTGACAGAGAGCGGTTTCATTTGTATTAACCTGGATTGTATAAGATGTAGGCAATAACAAGGAATTACATGAGAAGGACATTTATTCAGGGAAAAAGGAAATGAATTGCAGAAATCTAAAAGAGCCTTTAGGTCATTATGGAGGTCTGACCTCTTACAGAAGAGAGGAGAAGAAAGAAGTGCCACATGGTTTTAAGAAAATTCTATGAAGGCTATCAGGCAGTTCTTGAGTCATTGTTGCCACTTACTTTGGATAAATTTGACATAGATGTGTGAAAAAAAATCCCAACTAAGGAGGATCCCTTCAATTTAAATCAGTTAATGTGAAATTTTAAAAGTAAAAGCTCTTTACATAATTGAATAACAAAGTACCACTAACCACTTACATGTTATGTTTTAAAATGCTTCTTTTTAATGTATTATTTATAATTTTTGTTCTTCATTGAGGATTTAAAACTATCTCAAAAACACTTCTGGAAATTCTATGTCCAAAGTAGATGAGCTATTTTATGTTCTGATAAAAATAATATAGTTACACTTAAAAAAAATAACTTTATAGCTGATGGAAGCAGAAAGCTAAAGTGCTTTTTTTTTTATTTAAAGATTTTATTTATTTATTTGACAGAGAGAGACAGGGAGAGAGGGAATACAAGCAGGGGGAGTGGGAGAGGGAGAATCAGGCTTCCTGCTGAGCAGGGAGCCCTTGAGGGCCTTGATCCCAGGATCCTGGGATCTTGACCTGAGCCAAAGGCAGACGCTTAACAACTGAGCCACCCAGGTGCCCCACTAAAAGTGCTTTTGAAAATGAATGAATTTTTTAAAAAAGCAAACTGACTGAGAAACCTTAAAGAACTAGAGAGTTCTAATCATGGTGGCCAGGGGACTCTAAGCTTCCAGAATAGGGAAGCCTGTTTAGTTTCCTTCCCATTCTTCAGTCCTGTGGGAGAAAGGATGAAAGGATGTAAAACTCTTGGGACACAGCTGATTCAGAGTGCCAGGAAAGACAAATTATAGCTTTGAAGAGCTGGGAAATAGTCACAGAAATGAATCACCCTTGCTCAGGTGGTAATGGCTGATTGCTGCATGATAAGCAATTCCAGAGAGACTTTGTTGCTGGGAGCCTGAAGGGTAGAACAAAGCTTCAGGAAGAATGTCTGACTGACAGCCTGGATTTCAGGTGACGAAAGAGAACATTCTAATAAATGTTTTTTGCACATCTATGTTCAGAATTAGGATGATAAGTTAAGTAGGATTTAAAATTAATATGATGTGTCTGTATTGTTATTTCCTTATTAAGGTTGTTTTAGGGGGAGTTATGGTTGTTCTTTATTAATTTTTAGTTCACTTAATTCATTAATATATTTTAATTAACACAAAAGAAATTAATTGTGTAGCACCCTAGTGATAACTTAAAACATGATCAAGATATCTGTCTTACCAAAATGCAATCTCTGAAAAACTAAAAAACATATGTTTGCAAACTAGGATCTTGAACACATATATATATTTGGGCACTTAGAAGGCGACTGCCAGAAGAAAAAGAGAAAAATCAAACCTAAATTGTTGAATAGAGAAACAATGCAGACACTCTTACTAGCTAATGTAAATGAATGTATTCCACTGGAGACATACAAGGCCAGGATAAATCACATTATCTTTGTTTATGTGTATATGAACTTTTTTCAATGCTTGGGGGTGTCAGAAGAATCAAAGTGAAAAATAACCTCCCTATGGTTTGTGGTATATTTAGAGAGAAAAAAAAAAGCCATAAGTGCTTACATAAGAAGATTACTTCCTATTAGTGTTCATAAATAGAGTGATTTTCTTTTTTTTTTTAAGATTTTATTTATTTATTTGACAGAGAGAGAGATCACAAGTAGGTAGAGAGGCAGACAGAGAGAGAGGGGGAAGCAGGCTCCCAGCTGAGCAGAGAGCCCGATGTGGGGCTCTATCCCAGGACCCTGAGATCCTAACTGGAGCTGAAGGCAGAGCTTTAACCCACTGAGCCACCCAGGCTCCCCTAGAGTGATTTTCTTAGTATTATCCAACTTTTAATTCCAACTAATGTTATAAGAAGATACATTGCAATAGAAATGTCTGAATAATACAAAAAAATGAATTGCATCAATATAAGGAACAATAGGTTCCTATTTGTACATAAAAAATGTACTACTAAATCAAGATAAGTATATGCATCTACCCACTTGAATGAATGATTACTATAGATTTTTATTTGTATTTTTGGTCAATGAATGCATTGGGATGCTACTGAAAGAACATGGGCTTTGAAGTAACACTGATGTGGAGTGAGGTCCTCTACCATATATACTTAATCTGGAGCTTTTCAAAAGTCTCTGTTGTTCTAGCTGAGTTTCTAGATGGGCTGAGTTGCCCATCTATGCCATGGGGATAACGGTACTACTATTGTAAAAACTGGGGGGAAATTTAGGCCAATTTTTGAAAATATGGGCAGTCAGGTAGTTAAGTATCCAACATCCTTTTTTTTCCTCTCTATGGCTGAGTAAGTTTACATGCAGCTCTGTAAGCTTATTTTAGAGTTACTCTACTTAACTTAAGCTGCTGAGTTTCAGCTTTATGAGAGCAATGAGGAATTCTGGTTTCTAACTCTCTCACTGCCAGTTTAGCTTCAGGGAAGTTTGCTTTAGTGGACTTGCTGTATTCCATACTTCCTAGTGCTGCATAATCAATTGAAATGCCATAGCAAAATAACACCAAAAAATAAAGATTTTATTTCACTAACAGCCATCTCCTGGCCGCATAACTAGATGGCAGGCCCTTGTCATCGAGTCCTACATTCTCACAATGGACTTTGATATCATGACCACAATATGTTGGCATTACTAGATCTCATCTTTCATTTGCCAAAGTTGTATTTTTATGTATCAGTTGGTCAAAAATAATAGTTTGAGCTATTCCATAGTGATATCATCCAGACAACATGGATTTCATAAAGTTTGCAATATTGAAAGTAAAAAAAGATATGAAGTAGTAATTAGGGGTACTGAAAAAGCCAAATATTTTGGTCTGTGCTTCCATCTCTTCAGGCACTTCAAACAAAAATTATATTTCCCGAAAGCCAGATGTTACATTAGTTATACAGACAGCTATAAGCAGAGCTCAGAAACATTGCAGATGAAGGATCAGTCATTGTAACATCACTTTAACCCTTAAACTGTAAAAAGTGACAGGCTGCTGTTGATGTTACTAACACTGAAAATAAAATATTTGCTAGAAAAGCATTTTGTACACTTTTACTAATTCATTTAGTAAAATGAATTAGGCACAGGGGCTAGGCCTGCTAGCCACAGGTCTAAGTAGTTGGGACATCAGTGAACATATCAGACAAGATCTCTGCCCTCATGTTCACATTTTAATAGAGGGAGAAAAAATAGCGCAAATACAGTCACACACACAATAATATAAAGAGGTCACATAATATGTTAGATGGCATACACATCAGAAAATAGCGGTAGCCAGGGTAAACTTTGTGTTGAGAGTTACAATCTTTAAATACAATGGTTAGAGCAAGTCTCATTAAGTTGATATTTGAGCAAAGATAGAATGATCTTGATAGAAATGATCTTGAAAACTCTCCTTTTTTACTTGTATTAAATGAAAAGATTTAGAAGTCTTTTGAGATAGTCTAATTTCTCTTCCTGTTCTTTTATCTTTTTTCATTATAAAGATGCTAAAATTTTGCAAAAAAAAGAATACCTCTGAGCCTAATAATATTCTGAATGGTTCGGGTAAATAGTTTAGTTTTAAAAGCTATTCATTCTTGTTCTTTTTTTTTTTTTTCCAAATTCTAGGCTATGTCCTTATATATTATTCTTCTGTCAGAGTTTTGAAATGTCAATCTCCGGAGGGATCATGAATAATCATATAGATCCTTAATCTCCTTGTATAGGTAAACCCCATGAAAGTCACGAAATTTGGCAACGCCAATTCATCAATCCACAAAGAATGCCTATAACATGAAAACAGCATAAGACACTTAATCCATTTGAATCTGTATATATTGGCAAGCTGGGAATGATTTTTTTTTCAGATTTATTTATTTATTTATTTGAGAGAGAGAGAGAGAGAGAGCAAGAAAATGTGTGGGTGTGGGCGTGTCTCTGTGAATGCAGTAGGGAGGGGCAGAGGGAGAGAAAGAGAGAGAGAGAATCTTTCAAACAGACTCTAGTCCTACATGGGGCTCAATGGGAGGACCCTGAGACAATGACCTGAGCCAAAATCGAGAGTCAGATGCTTAACTCACTGTGTTACCCAGGTGTCCCAAGCTGGGGATGATATTTTAACCTTTACAAAGTACTTTCAACCTTTACAAAGGTACTTTACATGTACCTTTACAAAGTGATACTATAGGTAATGATTTCGTTGGCCTTGATGACCAGATAATAAAATACATTTTACATAGGAAAAAAATTCTTTTTTCCAGTTCGTATAATTTACTGTCAACAATATTGTTGGGAATAAAAATCTCTGAGACATTGACTTTTCTGGATGAAGCTAAATGAAACATATAAAAAATTGTATGTACTAAAAATCACAAATTCTTATCTTTCTTTCTTTTGTTGTTTGTTTTTTTTTTCCATTGCGATTACCAAAGTGAAAAGTGGTTCTGCCTTTAAGTAGTAAGAAGTATTACTAATACACAGATGTTCCAATTGAAAAAAAATTGTTTTCTAATAGAAGACTCATAATGGGTCCTTATCTTGCCCTTTGAAAATCACTTATCTAAATATAAAAACTTTACATAAGAGCTCAATTTTCCTTTGGAGCTAGACCATTTCTTCTCTCCAGCTGTGTGATCTATATTGAAGGATATGTCAGTCTTGCATGCTTGACCTTGACCAACTGTGGCACTTTCTTTAAAACTATGAAAACTGTTGTGCCTGATGCTATATCTAAAAATCGAGAATATATATTTTATGTACCACAATTTCAAGGGTTATTATATTGGCTCTAGCTCATTTCTTCTTAACAGATTAGAAATTGAGTTGAAAATATGCCCTACTATTTGTTCTATGCTAATAGTTATCTAAAATGATTTCTTCCTAGCTTTGAGAAAATGTGTTCTGATGTATCTTTTGAAAATTGGACATCTGCAATGGAGTGTTACATATGAAAAAATAACATCCATTAAATTTATAGATGAGCAGCAAAAACATTGTATCTTGTAATCTTTGTGTATTCTCAATGCTTGATATACTGATATTACATCCTTTTCATGTCTTTACTTATTACCAATACATAGCCCAAGAACTTCTCTTCAGTAATCTGCTGTTTTATCTTTTATCTGTGCATTTGAACTCCAATGCCTGCTGGATCAAACACTTTCTTTCATCAATAAGATGAAAAGATTTTCCATGTATTATTCTCAATTTAAAAAAATAAACCAGGATATTCTGAAGATTAAAGGCAAAAAAAGGCAGGGATTCCAGTATATTCAATGAATTCTGAATATTTATCAGGGATGTATATTGCATATGAGCTTGAATCACATTACACTAAAATTTCTCAAGACCTTATGTCTTGGGAAAGGCAGAATAGGATTAGAATACAAAACAAACAAACAAAAAACAAAAAAAAACTTATCCCCAAAGTAGTGCTGATTGGTGTAGACACCTAAAATTTCAGTGATAGTATGGGAATAAAAGAAATTCAATATGACCTTTAGGATTTATTTGTGCTCTTTATGACACTACCAAACCCTTACTTCTATCCTATTATGTATGGCACAAAATATGAAATCATAGTCTATGAAAATTGAATTTCTAAGTACTCTTCATTTCTGATAATTATGAAAGAGAACTTCAGTTGCCTCCATTTTTACCTCAAACTTTCTAGTTGGGTTCTTCTTTTCGTCTCCTTCCTTGACTCAGGTGGAAGACCCTGTGGGCAGTGCATCCCCTGAAGGAAACCGAAACTACCCCCTCAAATAATAATGATGACTCTCAGCTGGCTAGACCCTCCCCCACATGGCCGACTCCAAGACCAGGATGGATTTGACCTTCACCACCCACATGCCTGTACCCACCACCTTTGCCCCCCACATAGTTTCCCTATGTAAACCTGAAAGTATTTTTAGCACTTTGGAGACAATCTTTGAGATAATGTCTTTCAGTGTTGGCCTCACTGAAATAAATATTCCTTTCTTCTTTCACTACCACTCATTTCTCTGCCTTTAGATTTTGTCAGAGGTGAGTGACCAAGCCTGGTTGTGTTGGGACCCTCAAGCTAGGTGCTTCTGTCCCTGAATGCATGCTGGCTATAATTACATGATAGCTAATTTCATTGAATATTAATTTGCTTTAAAATGTTAATATAAATCTCCAAAGCAAAATCTGACATTAATGGAGATCAAATATCTTCTGAAAAATAATTCAACTAATTTAGGGAAAAATAGATGTAGTTTGTGGACCTTATATCAGAAAAAGGAAAAGCTTCAGGATGTATATAAGTAGTGAGTTGTTTTGTTTGGTTTTTTGAGATTGAAGGGCCAGAAAGAATGAATTTTATTCTTTCTTCCAGAGAAGAGAGGGCCTGAGAAAGTGTGTCAGATTTAATTTTCCCTAAAAAAGAGTTAAGTCTTGTTAAAAAACAAAACCACACACCAAAAATGTCATTACTTAGGCCAAGTTCCCAAACCCGGGGTTTAATACCTAATCTAATTGCAGCTTCAGCCTCCTCTGGAAATGTTGTCCTAATTGGTCAGTCAGGAATTTTCTGGTCAGTGCCAATGAGATGATCTGTCACAAGGGCCCTCTGGATCCCTAAAAGGAAGATGAGGTAATCTGCATAAGACCGCAGGCTCTTCCCCCTAAGGGAAGCTGTTCTTGCCTAAAACATCCTTTTCTTTTGTTAATAACTTTCTTGACCCACACTCCCTCCTATGAAAATCTCCCGTTTTATACAACTGAGAGCTTCCCTCTATTTGCTAAATATGTACTGCCTGATTTGTGTATACCTTTAATAATTAGATCTTTAAAATTTATTCAATTAACTGTTGTTTTTCAATAGCCTGGAGGCTAGCAAAGTCTCATCTTTTCCACCCATGTTGCATTGTCTTATCTTCCATTGTGAATTCTTACTTTTTTAAAGCTGTTTTGTCAACATGGTACAAATTCCCTCGTTTCTTTCACTCTACCCTGGTCACCTGTTCAAAGTTTCTCTTTTTTGGGCTCATTTGAAGTCAGAGTTTTTCTTTTCTTCTAACAACAACAAATGATCTCCCCCCACACACAGGGCGAGCAGTGGCGCTCCTTACAGCCAGCATAAACTGATGAGGAAAGAGAAAATGCCTTGCTTTATTACTCATAGGCCCTAAAATCTCATTCATCTTTCATTAATTGGTATGATGATTTCATTCTGATGTCTTTTTGCCGACCTACATTTTGCATTGTATTTTTTCTTACATTGTAATTGTCTACAAGGCAAAGATTGCCTACATGTTTGTCTTTGACAATGCAATTAAGCAATTAATAGATTGTCTGTCATTGTTAATGAGTTTGTTGCTCCTTAATATGTGGTCTCATTTCACATCTAAACATGCATGAGAGACAGGTTAGATGAAGGATAAAGATTATATAAACTCATAGTCACACATTTTATTAGACAATCTATGCTAAATAGGGAGAGGGTCCTTTTTTTGCTATTTACTAGCAATATGTTTTGTTCAAGGAAACAGTTGGTAATGCATAATTTTATTTATTATGCTCAACATGATTTTGGTATTATGTCTAATTTTTCTTCTCTAAGAAGTGCCCCCGTCTAATACTGGTCTTATAAAGCAATGTGCCTTAGCTTTCTCATTTCTAAAATGGGAGTTTATTAAAAGTAAATGTAATCACTTTTTAAAATGCTCTTTCATAATGTAAAGTAATATATGAATGAAATGGCTGTTAATATGTTTTTGCAAGTCTCCTTTAATGTTTTTCCCACATATTTTAATTGTTTGGTTATGTACTTTAATTCTCGTAAGTTTGCTGAACAAATATTTACTGACATTCTACAGTGTTCCAGAGATTCTTCTAGGTGTTGGGAATATAGTGGTGAACCACACATATAAAAAATCCTGTTTATTTTAGTGGTAAGCCTCAGAAAAATAATTAAAGAAATAAGTCAAAGCATGTATATATCAAATAATGATAAAAAAAGAAAAAGAAAGGGGCTCTGAGGCTTAGGGAATGATAAGATGCAGTTTTCAATTTTTAATAAGAAAGTCATAAAAGTTCTTACTGGGAAAATGGCCTCAAAGTCAAGGTCTGAGATAAAGGTGATAACTATGTGAATACTTGAGATAAATTAAACTGGCAAATGAGACAACAAATGCAAATATACTGGGGCAGTACTTGGCATCCTCAGAGAACAATAAGGAGGCCACCTTGGCTAAAGGGAAGAGTAGTGGGGCATGGCAGGTGTAATGGGAGCGTCCTCTAGGGTCTCTGTGGGATTTGGACTGTGATTGTGATATGATGGGAATCCTTGGAAGGTTGGAACAGGTTCATGGTGCCTATTGTAAGATAAGGAAACCAAAGAAGGAGAGAAGGAATCAGGAAGACCAGGTAGGAAGCTGTCACCATCAGCCAGGTGAGAAAGGTTTGTCAACATCAAGTCCCATCCCCAGGCCTCAGTTCTAGAGTTTGTCCAAGAAAGAATTCAGAGCCAAACTCCTCAGCAAGCAGGGGGTTAACAGCAATTTAAGTAAAAGTACACTCTTGAGATGGTAGCGCTGGCAGGCCCAGAAGTGACAGTGGCACCAAAGGTCAGAGTTGTCTTTTCCTTTTATGTTTGAATAGATTACTTCTCATAGCGAGGGTGATGCCTAAGGTTGCAGCCAATCACCTAAAGGACTTCTCCTGCCAGGTCAGAGGGAAGGTTGGGGCGCATATATGCCCCTTCTCAGAACTGTCATGGCTGCCATTCTCAGTGTTGGAGGAGGAGAGTTAAAATCACAAATATAAATGTATTACAGTGAAGCTGCAGGTTATCGTAGGGCAGTGGTCATAGGGAAGAACACAGGCATATCCCCTGGGTTCATTAGCTGTTTGGAGCTTGGCTTCTGCCCTTTCATTATTTGGAAAACACTTGCTCCCTGCTAATATCTAGCTCACTTCCTTCTCTATCAGGACGATGAAATTAATCATATGGCCGTTGTGAGAATGCAAGTTCTCAGTGTGTTTTTAAGTCAGAGATCACAATATGTACTACTATATTTAATGTTGGTAAGAGGAGCCTGGAGTATCTGAAAGGCTTCCAGTCTGAAAAGATGGAAGACTGGATTTGTCTTTTGCTGAGGTATGGGAAGAGCCATTTATGTGCATGATGATGGTTATGTGTGTGCGTGTTGGGGGTGATGGAGATTGGTAGAGTTGTTTTCTTTCTTTCTTTCTTTTTAAGATTTTATGTATTCATTTGAGAGCGAGAGAAAGAGAGAGAGCAAAGCACAGGGAGGGACAGACAGGGAGAAGGAGGGTCCCCACTAAGCAGGGTGCCTGGTACGGGGCTTGATCCTGGGACTCTGGGATCATGACCTGAGCCTATGGCAGACACATAACCATCTCAACCACCCAGGTGCCCCTGGTAGAGTTTCTTTTAATGATAAATTTATTGGGGTGCCTGGATGGCTTAGTCTGATCTGACTCTTGATTTTGGGTCGATGTTATGATATCATGTTGGTGACATCTAGTCCTGTGTGGGGCTTAGCACTGGGTGTGGAGCCTGCCCAAAATTCTCTCTTTCCCTCTCCTTCTTCCCCTCCCCACCCTGTGTGTGCATGCTCTTTCTCTCCCTCAAAAAAATTATAAATTTATTAATTATTAAATCAAGTTCTATAACCTAGACTACTACCTTCTAGATTGCTAAGTATTAGGTATGGAGCTTGGTTATAATTGTCTCTCCCCCTCTCTCATTGCCCCTCCCCACCCTATGCACATTCAATCTCTTTTTCTCTAAAAAATATATATATATATATATATTTATTATAATTATTAGATCAAGTTCTATAATCTAGGCTAATCCCTTCCATCATCCCATAAATATTTATTGGGTTTTTGTGATTCTACATTTGCATTTAAGATATTCCAAAATCTGTTCCCAAACTTTCATCTTTTAAATTCATTTGACATCCTTGTCCATAAAAATTAGAATTCTATAAATTAAATTGTTCCTTATGATAGGAATGACAGACTTCCTCCATACCCTTCAACCTACATTCATTTGACCAAACCCCTTTACATTAAGATACAATTCTAATTCTCTATCATTAAAGATATTCTCGGGGTGCCTGGGTGGCTCAGTGGGTTAAAGCCTCGGCCTTCGGCTCAGGTCATGATCTCAGGGTCCTGGGATTGAGCCCCACATCGGGCTCTCTGCTCAGCAGGGAGCCTGCTTCCTCTCTCTCTGCCTGCCTCTCTGCCTGCCTCTCTGCCTACTTGTGATCTCTCTCTCTGTCACATAAATAAATAAAAATCTTTAAAAAAAAAAAAGATTCTCAATGCCCACCACCAATGAGGAATTATTGATCTGTACTCAAATTGTAATTTTTGAAAGGTTTTTTTCAAAGTAACCTTGTCTAATTCTAAGTTTTAAATTGTGTCTTCCTTACAAAGTGATTTTTTTAAAGATTTTATTTAGGGGCGCCTGGGTGGCTCAGTGGGTTAAAGCCTCTGCCTTCGGCTCAGGTCATGATCTCAGGGTCCCGGGATCGAGCCCCACATCGGGCTTTCTGCTCAGTGGGGAGCCTGCTTCCCCCTCTCTCTCTGCCTGCCCCTCTGCCTGCTTGTGATCTCTCTCTCTCTCTCTGTGTCAAATCTTTTTTTTAAAGATTTTATTTATTATTTAAAAGAGAGAGGGAGAGAGTATAAGCAGGGGGGAGGAGCAGAAGCCGAGGGAGAGGCGGGAGCAGGGAGCCAGGCTTGGGGCTCAATTCCAGGACCCTGAGATCTTGACTTGAGTTGAAGGTAGACGCTTAACTTACTGAGCCACCAAGGTACGCCTAGAAAGTGATTCTTCTAGAGGAGATCTTGCTCATCTAGAAAAGATAATACTGCCAGGTAGAGATGGACCCTTGTGAAGATATACAAATTGGTGCATAATGCTGGTGACAGATAATGGCCCTTAAGGCCGGTACAATTGTACCAGTGCAACTGATGAGTTATATTCTTAAAAGATTGAGTGCTTTTGTCTCTAATTTCACTTGTCTACTTTGAACTGAAGAAATGAAAATGCTTAAGAATATCAACAAGAAAAGAATTACCTTTAAAAACAGGAAAGATACGGGCTCCTGAGTGGCTCAGTCAGTGAAGCTTCTGCCTTTGGCTCAGGTTATGACCACAGGGTCCTGAGATTGAACCCAGCGTTGGGCTCCCTTCTGATGGGCAGCCAGCTTCTCCTGCTCCACAGCTTGTGCTCTCTATCACCCTCTCTCTCAGAGAAATAAATGGAATCCTCAAACAAACAAAGAAAAACAGGAAAGATATTGGGCGCCTGGGTGGCTCAGTTGGTTAAGAATCTGACCTGTGATTTTGGCTCAGGTCATGATCTCAGGGTCATAAGATCAAGCCACCAAGGGCTCTGAGCTCAGTGGAGAGTCTGCTTGAGATTCTCTCCTCTGCCCCTCCTCCTATTCATTCATACTCTCTCAAAAAAATACATAAATCTTAAAAAAAAAAGAAAGAAACAGGAAACATAATTTAATCCCATGCATTTGGATTTGTATCCATACAATAGATTTCCTCTCAGTGTTGTTATGGTTATGTGTCTAGAGACAAATTCTCATACTTATTTATAAAGCTAATTTTGTTGGTGGCTTATTTTCTTTAGGTAATAGGCTCTGTGGTCAAAGGGAAGCATATACTTAAGTGTTTCCCAGGAATGACATTTTCTTGCAAGAATTATTTTAAGTGCCTATTCTTATCACTAAAAACTTAGTCTAAAAGGAGTAAAGATCAATAAACCCATTTAAGGATGGTGAAAAGACAAAGTAGATAGAATAGTTGGTGCACTTGGGAAAGATGGAAATGGGCTGCATTAATTCTGAGAGTGAAAAATATCTAATGTCCTTCAGTTTTAAGTGTGACCAGGACCAACTTCGAAGAAGCATGTAACCTTTGAATAAGAATCCAAGCTAAATATTCTAACTTAAATATGGGATAGTTCTGGAAATGACTGAGATTAAATCTGTTGGGTACAATTCAAATAGTCATGTTGGGAAATAAACTCCAATAAAAAGAATGCCATGGAAAGGGCTTGACTAAACAGAAGCAATCTTCATCCTTTACAGACCAGAACTCCCAGGAAGAAGGGCTTGTAAATGCCTGCGATCCCCATTCTCTCGAGTCCCTATGGAGGGGCTTGATCTGTAGTACAGAACTGGGAACAATGAAGGGTTGGACACTGCAGGCTTCTCTCCCAGCAGAGATAAAGTTCACGTTTTTATTTTTATTGGACAAGTTTAAGAGTGTTCTCAGAAGGAAAATAAAAACAATACTCATTTAGGCACCAAATAGCCTGAACTGGGATACTAATTTAGATGTGTTACTAAAAATATGCGAAGCATAAGCCCTTAAGACTGGGGGAAAGTGGGTTCAGCTATAGCTTCTCCAGCAGGAAGGAGGGCCATCTGGGGGAGTTACTCAGTTTCTCCTGGGTTTAACATATGTACAGGAAGTGTACATATTATTAAACTTATGTTCATCTTTCTCTTATGAATCTATCTTTTATTACAAGGAGCAAGGTCACAGCCAAAAACCTAGAGGGTAGAAGAAAAATTGTTTTCCTCTTCTATACTCACTACATAATACCTCATTTTATTATACATAAAAGGACAAATAAATATGAGGATTATTCAAATTAGAGAGATCCAGATCTTCTTTCCACTATATCTGAATTTCCCAAAGGGTAGACAAATGTAAAAAAAAAAAAAAAAAAAAAAAACCACAAAACTTTCTATCTTTAATCTTTGCCTTATATATATTATATAATATATTATATTATATTAATATTAAGTTAGTTCTACTCCTAATTTTTAGCCTTAGCACAAACTTTTCTAACACTGGTCCAGAATTGCCAAAGTGTACTTTGTAGACTGAGCTTTATGATATGCCAATATTAATAATACCTTCTCACAAAGCATCCTATGGAAAATTCTGTAGAAAATTCATATTTTGCTTGTGAATTGATTGCCCATTTCTATTTCAATAATGTATTGATAATCCTCAAAATGTGTACCGTTTGATTATTTAATTTTACTACCCAAGACAGTTACTTCAGCAACAGGTGTCCATCAGAAAAGTCTGATAATTAATGTAAGCAACCATTAAGAACCATCATTTCAATTATGTAGAGGTAATACAATTATGATATGGTATCACAAAAACAAATTTCTTTTGTGACAAAAAATCTATTTGTCACTCTGAGTTGTCTTTGATTTGGGGGTTGCTAAGACAAAGCTATTTTTTTAATTATTTGTAACTCAAGTTTAGTTGTATTTTCCTATTTCTGAGAAATTATATTGATCTTAGCAAATATTACTGCTCTAAAATATCCAGAATCTACCGTAACTTCAAAGGCATGTGACATCTGAGGCACATATATATTAGGTTTATGAAGTATTATTAACTACTTCTCTGAAATATTGTAGTGTATAAGCAGACTAAAATTCAAGGCTAACTCTTTATCTGCATTTCTTCCTATAGATTATTGTGTAGAATTTTTAAGACATTATTTGTTTAATTCAGGAATAATTTGTTCCATTTAATGTTGTCTGTATATTTTGGCCACATATATATAGTTTGATCAAACAGAAACTTTCATAAGTAGAAAGTTTTAAAACACAGATAGTGGAACTACCTAAAATTCAATATGACTTCAAAAGAAATAGCTCAATAATGATCTATTATTTGTGTGCCTTTGTTCATCTGCTGTGTTCCTGCCTTCACTGTCTCTCTGATAAGTGTTAGTCAAGGCCCAGTACATTTGCAAATCTTCACTATAGGCCTAAGGAATGTTTTTTGGCTTCTACCTCCTTTTTTGGAATGGAGTCCTGGTTATTAAAGAAGTTTATGTTTATATGTACACACATGGTTTAGAGGTTAGAAGAAATTGCTAATATTCTTAACTTTTCATAACTCTCAAATTTGTTTAATATGACCTATTTTTGCCAAAAATATAAGCACAGCATGCATATTCATAGCTTTCTGTATTTTAATTTTAAAAAGTATCACTACACACCTGCAAATAAAGTATCATTCATACATGTGAATAATTTACAATTGATTGTAATCCATTAATTGTCCAATCCCCATGACATAATATGTCCATAGGGGTCAAAATATATTACCTCATCCATTGTCCCAGCTGTACAGGGAGTAATGGTTAATTTGATCAAACAATTTTTTTTTCTTAAAACAATAGCATACTTTTATGTTCAGTTTCAAAACCAAATAATGCCAATGTGTTTTTTTGCCACATAATTTTTGTTTGCATCATAAGGTGATTTGATTCATTCAGATTTTCTTTCTCTAATCCTATATCTTTTGTGCTACCACATTGGTTTGTGGCTTAAGTTAAATTTTGATTTGGAGACTCAAGTGTGGTGTCTGATAGTAAATTTAAAGACTATTGAAGATAGTTTAATTTAGAAATGATAAGTGGGACCCTTTAATATATTAATGGTAACTCAGGCCTTCAGAGCAGTTGATGACTTAGACTGGGGATTCTCTGATCTGTTTGCAAATTAGAATCATTTGGGTGTTCTTTGTAAAAATAGAGATACACTAGGGTGCCTGTCTGGCTCAGTAGGTTGGGATTCTGTTTCTTGATTTCTGCTGGGGTTGTGAGATCAAGCCCTGTATCTGGCCCCTTGCTCAATGGGAGTCTGCTTGAAATTCTCTCCCCCGCCTCTCCCCTGCTTGCATATGCATATGTTCTCTCTTTCTTTCTCTCAAATAAATAAAAAAAAATCTTTTTTTTTTAAATAAAGATATCCTGTGAAATAGATTCATAATGTAATTGGCCTTGAAGGGATCCATGTATAAGTATAATATAAAAAAATTCCAAGCCATTCTAATGTGTAGATAAAATTGAAAACCAGTGACATGGATGAGATTACACATGGTAATTGAAGCTAGAACTCAGAGTGATATCCCTTAAGAAGAGCATCTAGAGTAGAAAGTGAAGAGGATCTTAGGAATGTGCCAAGTGCTTCAAGATGGCTAGAGGTGAATGAGCAGTTCTAAAGACTAAGAGATTGTTAAAGGGGTAGGAGGAAATCCTTGAGAAAATAGCATTCAGGAACCAAGAGAGGAGAGTGTTTCACAGTTACAGCAGTGTTAAATGCTGCTATAAACTCCATTAAAATGAGGGCTAACATAGAAGTGATAGATGGTCTGGGATAGCTGTATTTTGGGGAGCAAAAACTAGATTTCAAAGGACATAAACAGAGATGAACAGCAAATGTAGACAATGGAGAAGTTCGGTTGGAAAGAGAAGGAAGGAGACAAAGTATGAGTCTTAAGAAAGGTGATTTTCTGGGGGGCTCCTGGGGGGCTCCGTTGATTAAGAATGTGCTTTTGGCTCAGGTCGTGATCCCAGGGTCCCAGGATTGTGCCCCACATCGGGCTCCCTGCTCAGAGGGGAGGTTACTTCTCCCTCTTCTCCCTGCTCCTCCCACCTGGTGCTCGCTCGTCTTCCTTGTGCTCTCTGTCAATATCTTTGGCTCTCTCTCTCTCTGTTAAACAAACAAACAAACAAACAAATAAATATCTTTCAAAATATAAATAAATAAATATCTTTCAAAAAAAAAGAAAAAGATTTTTGTCTTTAAGATGGAAAAGAGAAGAGGTGACTGGGTGGCACTCTCAGTTAAAGGTCCGGCCCTTGGTCTTGGCTAAGGTTTTGATCTCTGGGTCATGAGACAAAGCCTCACGTGGGGCTCTGCACTCAGCACAGAATCTGCTTGAGTTTCTCTTTCCCTCTCCCTCTGCTCCTTCCCCCAGTACTTTCTATCTTTCTCTCTGAAATAAATAATAAATATTAAAAAAGAAAAGACAAGTATGTTTGAACGTTGAACTCAGTGGTCTAATAGATACAAGAGAGGGAAGGTAAACACAATGTGTAACAGTTTCTAGAAAAGCAGAAGGGACATGTGGTTTTGGTGGATAAAGATGAAGGTAGAGAAATACTTATTTTGCTCTGATCATTATTTATTACCATTTTAGTGTTCCATTCATTGAATATCTAAGATACGACAGATTGTAGATAAACTAAGGAACAAATAAAAAGAAAATGAGACATTTTCATATGCCAGGCCTCAAGTAGGATATAACATACTGGAAAGACAGATATCTGAACAAATTACTATGATATAATAAAGGTTATAAAAGAAACCAAGGAGTTGGAAGGATTCAATTTTAGGAGGTTCCCAGAATGGCCACACTGGAGAAAAGTCTTAAAGACAGAATTAATGCAGAAAGAAATAGAATAAGGACATTTATCAGAGAAAACACATACATTACTAACAAGTTTTCAATGTATGGTCCCTGCTGATAGGGAACTAGTAACTTTATAAAACTTACAAGCACTCAGTTGTTTGAATGCCAGGAGGTGTGGATATTATTATTCCCAATTTATAGATTAAGGAAGCTTGGGCTCAGAGAAAGTAATTATTAAAGGAGATAGTTTTTAAGGGTAAGTGTTGATTCTCACACCAATATTAAATAATTATCAAGTAAAAATAGTTTTTAAGGGTAAATGTTGATTCTCACACCAATATTAAATAATTGCCAAGTAAAAGATTTACTGTGCTCTTTAATGATGGATCTGGTAAGATGTTACAATGGTTCAAAAAGAATTGAAAGTTTTATATACATATGTAGATAAAGAATACTGAAATAAATGTCTTCATAGATGCTAAATTGCCTTTGTTTTGTTTGTTTTTGCAAAATTGTCTTTTTTGGTGGAAGATTGATGGTCCCTCCACCAGATAGAATTTGTTTAGCCTTGGACTTTGAATGGCAAAGACTGCTTACCCTGTGCCAGGCAGAATCAGATCATTGGCAGACAGTGCTAGACAATGATTAGCTTTGTATTGGAGACCTCCAGTGATATTTTCCTTTATTTAGAAACTCATAGTTTTTTCCCCTAAAGTGAATTGTTTAGGCATCAGAAATAATTTGAATGTGTCTCCTAAAATTTTAAAATCTATAGATTAATCATACTTAGATTTGAACTGATCCACTCATGCATTGCAGGGTGTTGGGTTGGATTTCTTTTTGTAAATGAATCATATGTATTTGGATTGGTTTTAAATGTGCAGTCTTTTTGCTGGAGAACTTTTGGCAGTATAAAAAGAATAGGCCTAAATTAAGAGAGATACTGCCACCTGTTTTTATTAGCATGCTACTCTAACAGCACAAATTGACTTACTTTCTATAAATTTAGCTATATAATCATTTCTATAGAAGTTTCTATTATAAATGACCAAGTGAATTAAGATATTGAGCACCAAGACTGTAGATTCTGTGAAAGAAAAATTAATTCTTACAGCTCTGTTATACATTTTTTATAAAGTCCTCAGTGCTTGTAAATAATTACAACAAAAAGTATTTAGAATAGCAGTTGCAAACTATAGGCCTTACAGAAAAAAAAATCCTAAATGCATAAATACAAAAGAACTAAGCTAGTCTATTGCCACAGTATCTATTGGATTTTGAAAAAAAGAATTTCTCTCTGGATGCAAAGCATACCAAAAAAAAAAAAAACAAAGGGTGAGAATATGGTCAGAATTTTTTTTTAAATTTAAACCGAGAAGGAAAACATATCTTACTATCTGTGTACTGTACTGAATTTCAAGCATATAAAACAAGCAAAACACTATTCCCGAAAAAACAGCCTATCCACTGTTTAATGCCAAGTGCATTCTTGTGAAACAGAATGGAATCGGTGGCTTTTCAAAATGTATAATATCATTTCTTAAAGGCAAATACTGTGTTATTCATGTGAATTATAAATGAAGGACCAAAGTTAAGGACTAAAGAAATAATAAGTCTTGAAATTGCACTCCCAAATAGCATCTTTTCACATAATTCTTAGGTCTACAGACCAGGGACCTGTCTAATATTAGTATAATGCATTATGGTTTATGTAGCCTACTTATATTCCAGTGAACAAACACAGGGTTTAGGATATGTCATCTTAGCGATTGTGGTTTGCCTTAAAATATGTTAATTTTTCCCAAGCTTGGCTTGTTTCAAGTGCTTGATCCTTTTCATTCACCACATAAATTACTTTTAAGTACTTAATTCACATCTGAGACTGAACACAGACGATATGACAAAGATCATCTGTGTTGTATCATTTCAGCCTGCTTTTCTTTTTGACCTATTCCATTAATAACATACTCTTTGTTGTAGCAAAGGCTGTTCTTTCTCGATTTTTATGTTAATTAAAATAAAAGCTCACTTTTAATGTTTTGACACACAATGTTACAAAAGGAATCAAAAGTCATGGGCAAATGTCTTGCAAATGGTCTCGATTATTCTATTTACTTCAGATAGTTAGCAAAACACATTTCTTTATGAAGATTTTAATTTCAAAGGGTAACATAAAAAACAAAACAGAACAGTTAGAATTACTCTGTCAAGTGACTTTTTGTCAATTCATCATGTTCTTTGAAGAGTTGTTTTTTGCCTCAGTCTCAGTTTGGAATTTCTAATTAATAGCTTAGCTATAATTTTACAAGGGAGTCTTGTTTAAAATAGATGAAATTTATTAAGCATATTTGTGCAGGGCATGGCTTAACACTTTATATAAGCAATTGCATTTAATCTTGACCATGATACTATGACATAGTGTTCACATGTGTTCTGAGGAGAAAGAAAATGAAGCTTCAGGACTTCAGGGCATTCCCCAAAGTCATACAATTTTGAAGTTGCAGCACTGAGGCTCTTCTCCTACCTGCTTGAACAACAAAGCATGATTTTTTATAAAAGTTATGTACAGCAGTATATGAGCAAGGGATCAAAGGGACTTTGAGTTGGAGAAGAAGGAAGGTTAGGGAATTGTGTTTGAGAAAGCTATTGATAATTCTAGGCAAAATGCCCTCTTCCTCCAGTCCCAGGTTGGCAAAACCTCCAAAACCTCTAGTTGCTTTTACACTAGAATGTGATTCTAAACATAAATAATGTTTGTTAACTATGCTAAGCTATAGAACCTGGAGAATATGTTTAACATTTCCAGGCCAAAAAGACAAAGCCGAGGAGGGGGCAATTGATCATAGAAAAGAAAAAAAAACAAAACAGCCTGGACTTTTATGAAATATATACTAAGCATCAGTGAGTTTCCATGGGTACATGAAAGCCAACGTGGAATCCCAAACAGCTCTGAGAGTCTTGTCAGGGGACAAAGAAACTCCCCTCCATGGCTTTGTGGAGCACTGGCCGTTAGTGTTGTCTGCAGTAGAGACTGGGGAAGGGAGACAGGAAAGCCAGCCTCATAGGTGGAGAGGTGAGGGATGTCTGCAATCCAGAAGCAGCTGGAACCCTGGAGACCTGGAGATGGGACTACGGACTAGGCACGCCTGTCCCTTTGCTGTTGGGCACACAGGTTAGGTAGAGAGGGACCCTGGGGAGGAGGAATCTCAGAGAGAAGTCTTAGAGAATAAGTGAGATAAAGATACTTGAAATTGGATGACTTTTTACCTGACTGAAACAGTTTCAAAATGAGAGTGCCTGGAATATCGTAAAATAGCAACATGAAGTTCTCCTCTCCCAGACAGAAGTGGGGGCTTCAGAAAGATTAGATCCCATTAAGGAAACAAAGGTTCAGGTTTCAAGCTTCTGGTTTCTGACTGTGCGCATCAGCTCTAGCTCTGTTACATTTGTACATTATCACTTCTTTTTGGTTCACCTCGGCTATGCACTACATAGTGCTTTCTCTGTGAGAATGCAGAAATGATCGTATTCCTTGACTTCTACTTAGAGAAAACCAAGGTCTATCTATGTAAAAGCACCTGTAGGTACAAGAGGACTAAAGAATTTTAAAGTTTGCCTGGCTCTTGGTTTTATTTTATGATTCCTATATGTATCTTTCTCCAACAATACTCATTATGAACAACCACATTCAGATTTTTTTAAAAAGATTTTATTCATTCATGAAAGGCAGAGTGAGAGAGGCAGAGGGAGAAGCAGACTCCCCACTGAGCAGGAGGCTCAATGCAGGGCTCAATCCCAGGACCCTGGGATCATGACCCGAGCTGAAGGCAGATGCTTAACCGGCTAAGCCACACAGGTGCCCACATTCGGGTCTTTATCTGAGAGCAAACTAACACAAACATGCCATGGAATAATAACAGCAAAAAGTGGCAATATGAATATGACACAAATTCACAATAACACTGTGGTACTGTGCCCATGGTATCTTCTTATATTTAATGCAAAGAGCTACTAGTAAGTGGCTGGGAAATTAGAATTAACAGTCATACACACATATATCAAGAGTCCAGGTTTGTCATGCCTTCATCAAGGTTAATTAAAGTGTATAATTAAGATGTAGAATGAGATAAGTGATTAGAACATCAAACCAGGAGCACAAGAGAGAACTATACACGTTGACTGTACCAACATTAATTAGTCCTCTGACTGTTCCTATATAATGTTTTGTTTTGTTCTATTCCCAGCACTATATGGAGTTTCTATATTCTGAAGGTGGATGTACAATTTTAGAGACCATTTTTGAGAAAGTCTTGTGTATAGCCAAATTTGGGTGGACAATCTGAAAGGTATGAAGTCATCACATAGATCTCAAATTTTAACCCCATTCTTCTTTGGTGACCATATCAGAGTTCATCATTAAAATTAAGGTAATTTAACTCTAGATTAGTCAAATCCCTAAAAATACAATGATGTCTAAAACAAGCAATGTATTGACTTTAATTTATTCATGGGTAAACACAAAAATAGAAGAAAATAGAACACAGTCCTGGAAAGAAGGAGTGAATTTCAGGGGAACTTGTGAAAGAGCCAACATCCATACTGAGTCTGGGAGTGTGGGTAGTGTTTGGTGAAGTAAACATGGGTTTGAAATTGAGTCAACAAAGAACAGAGAAAAGAAAACACCCAAGTGTATTAAGAAGACTTGTACTTTGGTTTTAACTTGGTCATAGATCTCCAAAAACCAAATAGTAGAACATTTGTAAAACATGGAGAGCTTCGGTTTCCAGGTTTAGGTATGTGTGCATCTTCCAGTTAAGAAAAAAAAACAAAAACAATTGGAGCATCTCTAGCAGAGGAATGACAAAACAAGTACAAGTTACCTTAATAAAGGAGGACGTAAACAAGACAACTAGAAATCAGAAAAACAGAGCAGGATCGTGAGGAAGTGACAAAACTGACCAGATGGGTTATCATTAGATGAACAAGTAGAGAGGGATTTAGGATGTGAGGTACTATTCCAAACATAGCTGCTTAAAAGGTTATAGTTTCCCAAGGGTCCCTAAGCAGTGTGTAGAGGGAAACCGAGGAAATAACAAAAAGTCGGATTGTGGAAAGGCACTGCAGATGCCTTTTCTTACTTTATACTCTTGCCTGGGATCCTTGCATGATGGTCTTTTCAATTCAGACTTGTATGAAGAAGTGCCAGTGATTTTTGAGGGGAATTTGTAAATAGACTTCGATTTTGGTTGAATAAAAACAAAAGGATAAAAAAAGAAAAATAAAGATCCCACAACTTCTCTTTCTTATGTTGCCCTCTGTTGTGCTTGGTAAGCTTCAATTTTCCAGTTTCTCACTTAAAGTTAGACCAGCATCTCCCTAGGGTCTCCTACTCTTCCACCAGGTGCTAATAGGTGTTACAAAACAAAATAAGTCAAACAAAACAATAACTACAACAATGATAGCAGCTTCTTGGTCAGTAAAGTTATGGTAATTGTGGGTTAAAAACTAAAAAGTTTCCATTAACTACTTTGCATTTTAAGGTCCTAGCAGAGAAATACCATGTAGCATTTGGCAAAATGATTTGAACATAAGTTTAATTTTGTTTACTTTGTGGGGCTATAAATTCTCAGAACATTTTTTGAAATTTTACTTTGGAAACTTGCTGACCCTCTTATCCTTATACAAAAAGATATGTTTGTGAGTAGCCATATGATTATTAATTACAAATTAATAGATATGATTATTAATTACAAAATTCAGAATATGTCAATATGATCAACCCAACTATATAATATTTTATTGTAAATAAAATATGTTGTTGTCATCCAAGAGTATCATTTTGATGTTTGCATAAAAAATTGAACTTAATTTAAATTCAGTTAGGCTTGTCATTTGAGGCATATACCTACCTCAATCAATTACATTCTCTTGAGAATTATTTATACAAAACAATGAAGATCATTTTACACTCATAGATATTTGTACTAACAAAAGTGTATTTTTAAACTACTGAATGTACCATCTTAAATTGTTCCTTTGCAAAAGCCAAAACATAGAAATACTACCTTTTTAAGATAGAGAAAAAATAAAAAGATTTATCCTATAATATAAAATTCAAAGCAGAGGTGTCTTCATTCTAAATAATTTATATAAACAATCTCAATTGTACTTCCGAGTCAGGGAATATGAAATTATATTTAAATAAATGCTTCTTTACACAGCTGTCAGCAAGGACTTACACTTCACTTAGAATTTATTCTGTTCTGACATTTGCTGAAATTTAAAGATGTTCCTGGACATTTATTGTATGATTACATGCTTCTCAGAAAAAGATAATGAAATTCTAAATGTAAAAACAAAAGTTTAATTGATTTAGGATGGTATATCTCAGACAAAAATAGTCACTTAATAATTTATTGTTTTCTACCATTAATAGAAAATTAATTTTGATGTCTAAACATCGCTTTCCTTCTTTGTTATTAAATGTGTGGCTACATGCTGATGTCTACCATAAAGTATTTTTAGTCTTTATAAAAATTCTCTATTCATAAAAGGAAAGTGTTCACCCAAATCTTTAAATTTGAAAAAAACTAGCGTACAAAATATCTAGCAGTGGAAACAGAACAGTGTAAACCTTGTTTAAATGTTCTCTTCAGGGAAAGTACATGTACACAATCAAAGTAAAATACTAAAAAAATAAGGAGTGTTATTGATGTGCTTTCTCTTTCTCTCTTTCTCTCTCCACTCTTCTCTCTCTCTTCTTTTTTTCCCCTTTCTGTCTCTGCCTCTACTTGCTATCATATTACTTTTCTGTCATCAACTTTCTCTTCTCTCTTATCCAAGGTCAAAATAGGTATACATTTCCAAGTTAAGTGTAGGTCTCTAATAAGTGCCTTATCTCATTATAAAGCCAAGGAATGTCCAATTAATTCAAATGTAATAAACTTGACAGCTTCTATTCAGAGAAATAACTGCTTCAAATTGGCACGTTTTTATTAAATAATTATGTGTATTCCACAAATTTTTTTTTTTCTTTTTTCAACGAGATAACATTAGCTGGCATTGGAATAATCTGAGTACTGTGATTTTCTGATATTTATTTACAACCACAATGTTATAATCACTTGACTATCATGTGATAAGAGAACTCAAATTGCTGCTTTCAGCTGTTTCTTAACATCATCATTTTCTAGTTTTTTTAGATCATTTGCATGAATTCACCTAACTGATATCATTTGCGTAAATTCGTGAATTCCCAATCGAATAAAAATTGAATGATATTGAAACTAAAGGAATAAATAATTTTTATGAAGGAAAAAGGCCATCATAATATCTTGAAAATGTCTTAAAAATTGAAAATGTCTAACTCTTCTACCCTGTTTTATTAAAAACAAAACTTAATTCCTTGAGGGTTTATGTGCCTTCTCAAATTTCACACTGCTAGTTAGAAGAAGAGTCAGTATTGATTGACTTCCATTCTAAAGATTGTTTTAATCCTGCCATGCTTATCTATGTGTTATTTATTCATTCAGCAAATATTTATTGAGACTTTAATATATGTCAGTCGATATTCTTAGCTCTGGGAATAATCATTACCAAAAAACAAACATATAAAAACAAACCAACAAAACCCCCCAAATCTCTGCATTTAAGATTGCATTCTTGTCAGGGGCAGAGACTGTAAACAGATGGAAAAATAAGATAGTGTTTAGAGTGGTAAGGCCTGAGCATGTACCTACACAGACAGGCTGACAAGATGGAGCCCTGACAGTATTGGAATCTCTGGGAGGAAATGATAGTTGCTCTAAGATTGATTGATTGATTGATTGATTGGAGAGAGGGGGAGAGAGTGCATGCGTATATACACGCCTGGGCAAGCACATGAGCAGGGGGGTGAGGGGTGACAGGAAGAGGGAGAGGGAGAAGAAAAGCAGACTTCCCTCTGAGCCCTGGCCTGGGGCTCAACCTGAGATCATGACCCTGAGATCGTGACTCAAGCAGAAACCAAGAGTCTGATGCTTAACCAACTGAGCCATCCAGGTCTCCCTGACACTTGCTTTGGAAGTAAAGTCTGAAAAGCTGTCAGATTTGGGGTATGAGGGGTTCATGCACGGGGAACCCCAGGTGCAGAATCTGCAAGGTGGGAAATGAGATTGGTATGTTGTTTTGGAGAAACAAAATGGGGTCAGGTACCTCCTGGTGGTGTTTTTAATAGAGTTGGGCGGGGCGAGGTATGCAGGTAAAACTAAAGAATAAGTAAAGCAGAGGGCACCTGGGTGGCTCAGTTGGTTAAGTATCTGCCTTCGGCTCAGGTCATGATCCCAGAGTCCTGGGATCGAGTTCTGCATCGGGCTCCCAGCTCCACAGGGAGTCTGCTTCTCCCTCTGACCTTCTCCCCTCTCATGTTCTGTCTGTTGCTTTCTCTCAAATAAATAAATAAAAATCTTAAAAAAAAAAAGAAAGAATAAGTAAAGCAGAAACCAAGATGTTTACATTTTAGTTCTTAATTTTGTTTTTTTCCTGAGCGTATTAAAATCCTTACGTAGGTGCATAGTGATATGTTTTGTTTTGCTTTGTTTAGTTCATCAAATAAGTACACATTGCTTGCATTAACAAACCAGCTACTGTCATCATACATATTATTCTCTTCCGTGTTACTTTGTGAAGGGAATAGACATTACTCATGAAGAATACCCTTGTGAAATAGTTTTTCTATATTTTTTTCAATAAGTTTCTCAACATTTTTCTACAAGTTCACGGAAGAATTATTAGATTTTAGAGTTATTAGATTTCAACAATAATTTATTATTATTATGGTTACTGATTGCTGTGTGCTACTATATATTAGTTTGTAGAATTCAACTTAATACATTCAGAAAGATGTGTGTTAATAAAAATATCAATTTAGAGAAAAGTATTATGTAGCCTTCTAAATTCATAAAAACAGCATTGGGATATTATTTTTTAATATTCCACTAATCTTAAACATTTAAGCCCTGAGTTTTTTTTTTTCTCGCTCAAATAAGACAGAGGAATAAAATCTGGATTACACACTAATTATAATGGTCATCGAGTCATGAGATCAACAAGGACAGCATGTGCCTGGAGAGTTTAAGGATGAAAGGACACAGATTTTACATTATTGAATGGACTATGTGATAATGAAATGTTGAGGTTTTTGACCTGGTTTGTTTTTAGAAGAGAAGGCACCTAAACATGAATAGCAGAGAGAAGGAAGAAAAGTGAGTTAAACTTTGTAGTACTTCCACTATTTATAATGTACTGCATTAAGCATCTAATATATTTCCTCATTCAGTTCATTAAAAAGTGAAAAAATTTCCTCATTTTGCACAGTGTTAAGAGACAGCATCCCAATTAACATCCAGATGCAAGCTCAGTTAACAGCAGAGAGTTAACAAATACTGAACACATATTTCACACCTGTTGCTACCTCACTATGGTTTCTCAAAGTATATGAGGAATCCACAGTGTAATTTGAGTAAAGTTACTTTCAAGATGTGACAGAAGACATTTTGCTGTGCTTGAGTTGGCCATGTGTCACACATGTAGTGATAAATTAATTTCTTTTTATATATTTTTTCTATAATTTGGGCAGCAGTATTACTGTTTTCAGTAATTGTCCAATAGGAAAAAAAAAAAACTTTCCAGGAATTGTATTCTCAATTAAATCATCAAGTCAGACAAGTGTTTTGATTTTACGCACTTTTTCCTTAAGATTTTTTTTTCTCGTTGTTGTTAGTATCACTAGGAACTCCAATTTAATTTTTGGACCTTTTGCAGATTTTATTTTGCATATTTTGACAACATACCATATGAACTAGGGCATGGATATTTCTTGTGTATTTAGACAATTATTATTTCTTGGCTGGTATAAGGTGAAAGGACAGAATGAAGGGAAAAAGGGAGCACATCTATTTGCCCAATGCAAGATTCCATTTTCTCTTTCTTCTCTCTTTCAGTACTTAAACCAAACAATTCCCTTTACGAGTTATATGACATAGAACATCATCAAGCAAGCCAACATTTTATAATATTTACCCTAAGAGGTTTGGCTCTGAGCAGTGACTTTCTCTGTGTGTGTGTGTGTGTGTGTGTTGTGTGTGTGTATACATGTGTGTTTTCTTTTCTTATAAATGCCCAGTATTCTTGGCATTTCAATTCGCATTTGAAATTAGAGCCAGCCCTCTATCCAATGTCTTAAACTGAATCAGTGCCCTAATGTATTGCTCCTATGTGTTATAGTTAAAACTTCATGAGGTTTATGGGGTATCTGTGATCATTGTAATCATTGATTTTCACGTACTACAAAATGCTGCATCATAGAGAGAAAGGCATGTAATTATCTATTTCTGTCTACATTTGCCTGTGGATTTTTATGGCTGAGGTAGAACAGCTCTCTCACTGGTCAAGCAATAGTGATTTAGTACATCATGTTCTTGGACCTTTATGATTTAGGAAAACAGTGATAATATGACTTTCTTGGCAACTTCATTGCTGCTTTCTAACATTTATTTATTTGCTTTTGTCATATTTTAGTTATTCTTGGTGTTTTTAAAGCTTATTAAATATGTGCAACCACTTCTCCCTGTTTTCATTTTCCTACATGAAAAGACTTCAAAATAGAGCAGAAAACCTCTTTCTGACTTTCCAACCATACAAACTGCACAGATTTAAACTCTAAACAGTTTGCTGTGAAATGTTGTTTGAAAATCAGTCCCCAAAAGCAGCAGTCTTCAAAGACACAAATAAACAACTCCAGGCATTTGTGATGTATACTGCTTTAAAGGGGGAAAAAAAAAAAAAACAAAAAAAGACTTTTCATCTTAATATGCATTTTTCAACTAAAAAACCTCAATTTAGCTAAAGGCCATAAAAATAAGTGTTTTTACTTCCAAATTAAATAGATCTGACTTTCACCGATGTTTATAAAAATATGAATGTTTGATGTCAAACTAAAATGGTCATTGTGACAAAATAAAGACCAGCCAGTGTTAGATTGTGTCCATGGAGAATGTTATGGGGAGGAGCATTTGAGAGTATTAGGGAGAGTTTTTGATTAAGGATCACACTATCCTATCTCTTGGTCATGTCTTGGGATAGCTGTTGCTTAATGAGAAATAAGTAAATATCAAGAGAAAGGAAATATTACTTAGCTTCTTTTTGGCTTCCATTTCACAAATAAATGCGCCTGAAACTCAAGATTCACTTGAATCTCTTAAGACGTTACTGCTTTCTTATCCTTAATGTGTGTGAAAGTGATAATGTCCTCTCTAGAGTGGTTCTGAATTTAATCTGTATTGCTGTTTAGGGCTTTGTTTTCTTTGATGTGAGAGAAAATTTGCAAAAATTATACTGCGTGTTGGATGTCTCTCATTGATAAATTATCTGAGACAAGCTGTTGTCATATCTTCCTCTAACTACTCAATAGGCTACTAACAGATCTTCTCACACCTTCTCTGTCCCCTGGGATCTATTCTTAACATGAAAGCCCAAAAGATCATTTTAAAATACAAATTCATTCATGTGACTCTCCTGCTCAAATCTCTTCAGTGAATTTTCCATTGCTCTTAGGATAAAAGCCTCCATATCATTCCATACTCTCCTTGAACTTGCTCTTCAACCACACTGGATTCCTTCTTTTGGATTCTTTTAAGTTGTCATGCATCTCCTGCTTTAGGATTTATTCTATTATGTAATTTAATGTCATTTTTCAGGAAATTCATCCCTGATCCCCAGATTAGAATTGAGCTCTGTGCTACATGTTCTCAATGCATATTGTATTTTCCTCATAACTACCAAAGTTGGAAAATAATAATAATAATTTGAATAACTTGAGTCACTTGAGTAATAATTTGATAATTTGAGTCATTCTTTTCCTGCAACTAGACTGTAAGTTCAATGAGGGCAATGGCCTTGTTTTGTTGCTCATCCTTTAATTCCCAATGCCAAGAAAATTTATGGACAAACCATAAGGAATCTTTCTTTTTTTTTTTTAAAGACTTTATTTATTCATTTAACAGAGTGAGAACACAAGCAGGCAGAGAGGCAGGCAGAGGCAGAGAGAGGAGCAGGCTCCCTGCGGAGCAAGGAGCCCGATGCGGGACTCGATCCCAAGACGCCGAGATCATGACCTGAGCCAAAGGCAGCTGCTCAACCAACTGAGCCACCCAGGTGTCCCATAAGGAATCTTTCTTAAGTTAAAGAATCTTACATATGTGCATAGCATTAAACTTTGTGTTCTTTTTCTATATGAATTTGTAAAGAACGTATCTCTTGGGGCTTGAACTTATCTTTTGTTTATTTTTCAAAAATACATCTTCTATGAATTTTGCTCTTCTGTATTACCACTATTTTATATGGCCTTTTCAAAAATCTAAGTGATTCCCAAAGAAATGGAGAAAGTTAGAACATGCTTAGACTTTCAGGAAGAGTTTATTAGATAATATTATAAAAATTTTGACATGTTGGGAAGAGAAAACCTCCACTGAATGTTGGTGGGGGGCATTAGGAGCATAGGTAATAATATTAAACAATCATACATAAATTAGATAATTCATCATGGTCAGCCATAAATTATATTTGCAGTGTGATTTAATAATTACGTTTAAAAATTTATAAGAAGTATATTTTAGACACATGGTAATATGACAACCTCAGAGTTCATTACTAAAATGTAATTGCACTGTCACCTTGCATTTCTTTGAAATGATTGTCTCTTCTGCCTTGGCTGGATTTGGACCCTTTACCCAGGTGAACATTGTTGATATCACATAGAAAAAT
>CM052809.1:124169099-124210705 GCA_028533885.1 Nasua narica
CTTTGATACTCCGTTTCCTTTCTCACTCCCCAGGATGACTCTCTTGGTGTTCTTTTCCGTCAATTTCTCTGAGAGTGCTCATCAGTTCCTCTGGGATCAGCTATCACCTGCATGCTATTAGCTCTGAACTTAATATTTCTAACCCAGAATTTTCTTCTATTAAAAGCTCTTTGATTCACTATTTCCCCAGGAACTTCAAATTGACATGCTCCAAAATGAATGTGTCTCCTTTCAAGAATATACCTTTTCTTGGGCCACCTGGGTGGCTCATTGAATTAAGCATCTGCCTTCAACTGTGTCATGATCCAAGGGTCCTGAGATTGAGCCCTGTATCGGGCTCCCTGCTCAGTGGGAAGCCTGCTTCTCTCTCTCTCCTTCTATTTCCCCCTGCTTGCATGCTCTCTTTCTCAATCTCTCTCTCTCTCTCTGTCAAATAAAGTCTTAAAAAGAAATATAACTTTTCTTATATAGCAAATTTTATTCATAACATGCCCAAACACCTCTGGAAATCATACCTTCTTTTCTTTTTCATCTTTGCTGTTGTTCTCGTAATTTTGGATGCATTTTTATTTTTCTTATCAACTCTAATATCTTCTTAATTGGGCACTTTGCATCCATTCTTGTCCTCTACAGCACCCTACATTCTTCTCCTAAAACTAGAATCTTTTTAAATTTTTTTTAGTTTTTAAATTTTTTTAAACTTTTTTTTTCAAGATTTTATTTATTTATTTGACAGACATAACAAGCAGGCAGAGAGGTAGGCAGAGAGGGGAGGAATCAGGTTCCCCACTGAGCAGAGAACCTGCCACGGGGCTCGATTCCAGGGTCCTGGGATCATGACCTGAGCTGAAGGCAGAGGCCTAACCCACTGAGACACCCAGGCGGCCCCCAAAACTAGAATCTTAACACATCATCACCCTTCTTGAAATTTCTCAGTGAGTCTCATAAGCAACATAGAATCGAGTCCAGTTTCATTTCATAAGATAACATACACTGCAGCATTGTTCTGAACTGAGTCTATATCTCCAAGTCCTATCTCAACTTTTGCTTGTCCTCCCTTCCTTCCTTCCTTTTCTTTTTTTCCTCTCTCTCTCTCTTTCCTTCTCTTTCTCTCTCTTTCCTTCTCTTTCTTTCTTTTTCTTTCTTTCTTTCTTTCTTTCTTTCTTTCTTTCTTTCTTTCTTTCTTTCTTTCTTCTTCTTTCTTTCTCTCTCTCTGTCTCTCTCTCTCTCTGGCTCTATCTTTTTTTTCTTTTACCTTTTGCATCTGCTTTTTAGTTGTTGGCTATGGGGCTGCTATTGGCAGTTTTCCAAATTAGCCAAACTTCCTCATTTTGTCATGGCTTTGAATGTGTTATCTCTGGTTTTCCAATTAAGCATTATTCACTAGATTATTTCCTAAAACTGACATTCTTGTCAAGAAACTGCTAAAATATCACCTTCTTGGTAATTATTTTAATCCCTCTAGATTTGATTTGGGAATTTCCATTAATTATTGCAGTTAATTACTTGAGTTATGCAGAGGCGGGAGCTATGTTTATTCACTTTTTGACCCCAGCATTTAGACCAGGTCCAAGTCTAGAGCAGGTATTTGAATGTTCGCTGAATAAATATGTCCATCTCTCTTCTTCACTGCTTCGATATTTGCACATATCTGGCTGGAGAGTTACATAAGCACTATTGACGTATTTCTTCTTTTACTGCACAACGAATATGATTTCTTTGATGTTAGGTCTGTGTGTCACGCTGTGATTCTCAAACTAAATGTGTATAAGAATCACCTAGAGAGCTTGTTAATGGAGTTAATCGGGCCTCATCCTTAGAGATTTCGATTCAGTAGGTTAAGGTGGGGCCCGTGAAGTTTTAATACGCTCACAGATGCTTCTGTGTCTGGTGACCAGGATAATTCTGAGAAAAATGGTGTGGAATACAGTTGAAAGGGAAGGAAAATGTTATTTCTCCCTGCATTTGCTGAATAGTCAAGCAGGACACCTGAAGTCCCTTTGAGTAGTTATGTTACTTTTTATCATCTTTAAATTTGAGAATTAGATTTACTTATTCAAATAGTCTTATGACTGTAGTAGTAATAGTAGCAATAGAATTAGGTGATGAAGATATGAAAATAGAAAGAGCTACCGACTTATTATTTTCGACAGGTTTCCCTTTGCCTATTCTAAATGCATTGCAATCGTATTTTTCATTTGCTGTCCTTGCTTATTGGTAGATCTTTATTGAATCTGTATTTTAATATTTATCTGGTGAATAGTATCTTCTTTGATTCTACTATTACTATAACTAAATTTTCAAATGTGTGTTTAAAAATATTTTTTCTTCTAGATCTCATTTGATGTCACTATAAGCTACCATATTTAATGAGTTAGATAGATTTATGCTCATTTTACAATAAGGAAATGGAAAACCAAAGGGTCAGAGATATTGACCATGTTTGTATAATTAGAAAGTCCCAAAGTTGGTACTAAATTAGTAGAGTGTCACCTCCTGTATAGTGAGGTTTTGAATGCCCTTATCAGACATAATGGCTGATCATTAGCATTTATGTAGATCAAAGTGGCCATAGGACATGCTGATACTGTTACCTTTAGTGACAGTATCTGTAGTTCTGAAGAACAGAGCTTTTGTAGCTAAACTTCTCTAACTAGGGTTTTAGCTCAAAAATTTACTACTCGCTGTGTGTCATTTGGAGAGTGAGTTAACATCTCATAATTAGCTCATGATTAGTATCTTAAAATCATCATTTATAAGATGGAAAAAAAATAGTTGTGAGTATTAAATTAGTTACTATACAGATATTGGATCCTGGACTATAACTTTAGTTTATTAGAGATGTTAGCCAAAAATGGGTAATTATGAGTAAAAGAATGCCAATTAATTGAGTCTATGATCTGATGCCACCAATTAGTTAGAATACTGGAGAAATTTGATATGATACAGATATCAGGACAAGACACCTAACAGAATTTTCATGACATTATTAAAAATAACACCGTAATTTAAGAAAAATGAAAAAATGGTTAATTTCTGGAATAGTTGAATTAAGTTTAAGAAATGTGAAGAATCGGGGCACCTGGGTGGCTCAGTGGGTTAAAGCCTCTGCCTTTGGCTCGGGTCATGATCTCAGGGTCCTGAGATTGAGCCCCGCATCCATGATCTCAGGGTCCTGAGATTGAGCCCCGCATCGGGCTCTCTGATCAGCAGGGAGCCTGCTTCCCCCTCTCTCTCTGCCTGCCTCTCTGCCTACGTATGATCTCTCTCTCTGTCAAATAAATAAAATCTTTAAAAAAAAAAGAAATGTGAAGAATCACTGTATTAAAATATATCTTAACTGTAGTTATTTTAAAATATAAAAGCCTCAAAATTTCTATTCTTCTGAAATATAATTCATATTACTTATTTTTTAAATCTTAAAGGGATATACCTTTTGTATGTATGCAGGTGTGTGTGTATGTGTGCCATTTACTGTCAGAATAAAGGATTTGTTAAGATATAATTAAATATTTCCCTTCTCGCTACCCTTTGTTTGTTTTGTGTTTGTTTATGTCTCTTTTTCTTGAGAGCCAAATTATTTCGATGTCATGATATACCAACTTCTTTGCCATAATATTAGAGTGTAGTTATGCTACCCTTAGGAGAAGATTAACAAAAAGGTCTGCTAGGAAGGAAAAAAAAAAATGGTATCGTGCCCATTAGTTTGCATCACCGGTCACACGTTTTTACTTTGAATTTAGAAGGGAAATACTTGTCTTTTATGAAGGAGTTTGATTCCAACTAAATCTTCTTTGCCATATTTTTAACTTGTATATCACTTTCACAGACATGCTCAAATCCTTATAAATGATTTCTATTAAAGTTAAAGATTTCAGTAGTCTGAGAAGATTCAGTGCGGTGACATTCTGCATCTGAATCTATAACAGTTCATTCTTTTTCTATTTCAAAGTATATTCTTACAGAACTGGAATTTATGCCATCATTTTCTATGTAGGTTGCATGGGATCTGATCCACAGTGACAGGAAAAAAAAAATGATTCCAGAATCTCTGCAGTATATTTTGCTGAATGTTAACAGCAGGTTCAGATGTGTTTCATTTCTGACCTTGCGAAATGCTTCTTGTGTATGCAATGCTTTATACATCAAATATACAAACTGCTTTGAGGATATCACCTGCTTGCACAAGAATCCGTTTCCTGAAAACAAATGTTGTTCAGGTCAGTTGCACCAATGCCATGTTTCTTCTATTATCCTATGGCATGAAAAATGCTTGATATATTTTATTACATTTTAAATAAATTATGTGATAAAGAGAAATATTATCATAATGCTGATTTGTTTCATGTGAATGCTTCTTGTTCTATAGAGTTAAAAAATTTATTCAAGCTGTCAAATCAGCTATTTCCAATCAGATTTACAGAATATTTTTCTATTGTTATCTGCTCATGATAATTTAATATGTGTGTGTGTGTGTGTGTGTGAGTTTGTAGTAAGATAGTGTATTTTTTGAGTTGAAAATCCAAGTATCTAAATGTTGTAAACCTCAGCAAAATTCTGAGGCTGTGAGTTTTTAATATTCGTATATGGTTAGGATATTTGCAGTACTTTAGTTGAGGAAATATTTAGATCTTGAGTAGAAGGAGAAAAGTTTTAGTTTATTTTTGAAACTTATAATAAACAAGAGTAATCAAATATTACGGTCAGAGGCGCCTATAGGGAATGAGGCACAGTTTTATTCTTTAATTCAAATTTGAAAAAATTTTCTTTAGATTCTTATATACATCTAACATTCTAAAGTGTGTGACTGAGACTGACCACTTTTGATCTGGTGTTGATGTATTATAAGTAAAGTAAATTAAACTTTATTTTGAAGTATTAGTTCAGAGTAAAGTTTGTGAAATTTTGTACAAATTTAAACAATCATACCCCTAATTGCATTATTTTGCCTAATACACATACAAATCTTTAGGCACAGAATAATAGTTCATGTACTATAACTCAGAAGAAATTTTTCCAAAAAAGAGAAAACTGGGTGAAGATGTAGCAATGAAATATCAGATGACATTTTACTCATTTAATTTTGAAAGGAACATATGCAACTCAAGTGCAGAAAAACATGTCTTAAAAACAAATATCGTCTGGGCTTTAGAAACTACTGTAGAGTTAATGCAGGTTGCAACTTTGTGATGGATACTGTGATGCAGGTGAACGATTTTTATTGTATCCAAGTGATAGTGGCAGACTAGATCCGGAGACCGAGAGGGGGGACCATATGACCAGCCAGAGAGTCCTCGGCTTCACATAGCATGGAAATGAAATGTGAGCCATCAAGAAGTGAGAGTAGAGTTTATTGAAGGTATAGAGAGAGTAGATACAGACAGAGCATCTAAGGGATTTAGAAAGGAAAGGAGCATGAGTCTTGTCTTTGTTCAGGGTCTGGGGGTTTTGTTGAGGATAATGGTCTGGTATATGTGTCCCCATAGGAATCCAAGAACCAGTTAGAACAAGGAAGAAGACCCATGTGTTATTCCTTGAAGTTAAGGGGTCTTGGCGTTGAGAGGTCTGGGTCTAGCTCCAGTGTTCTGGAATATGCATATGGTAGCTCTGAGTTTTTCTCACATGGTCCTTCCTTTGATGTTATGTATTCTAGAGAAATCATTAATCCTTTGTCCCTTATTAGAAGGACATGAAAAGACATGTGTAAATTGGAGGTACAGGTCCTAGCAAGAATAGAAGCAGAAAAAGGAGAAAAAGTCGATTTTACAGAGTACTTTAGTTTCCTATCACATAGTCAGCGTCCCCAGAGCATAAACCCTGCAGTATGTGTTTGGGGAATACCCAGTGCCCACAGAACAGTTTCAATGAGCTGGATTATGAACTTGGTCACCAGAGATGAGGGCATAAAATAAAGAAATATTGTGCAAGCTGGTCTGCTGTGTCACATCATGTTCTAGGATACCAGGCTGGTCCCCAGTGTGTAGATGAAAATGCCATAGATACAGACAGTTATGTTAACATAGGATACATTAGGAAAGGGTTCATGCACCCCATGATTGGAGTATTTTCTTAACAAAGAACCTTAAGAGAATAAATATAACTTTTTCTAACATGAAATACACCCAAATAGTATAATTTATAGTTATGGGTCATTTTCTCATTTAAATCTCACATGTGCTTTTTGAAATAGAAATATAAGTGTTGGCAATTCAAAGTACTGGTATTATTGCACTTTTTTTCTCACAATAGAAACCATTATTTTCTATTTAGCATACATAACAAATTGTTATTGCTAATTAGTTACTATTATAAACGGCAGCTAAATGATATGTATATCTTATTAAAAGCTACTACTGTTATGTTTAATGAATTACCTAAGTATATATTGAACTTGCCTATTAATATGGAGGTTTCAATTTATAAAATACTTGCTTTATTGACAATTGTAGCAAAGTAAACAATGACATCTTAGAGATATCACCCCCGAAACCATGTTTATATATTTTCTTACAGGTCTTACTATATACATTGCTTATAAATGCTTGTTTACATATCTGTTTTTTCATTAGATTTTAGGCTCAGTCCACCAGTGATATATATAATTAATACCTGTATTTCTAATATTATATATAATATGTGCAACTAGGTAGGTAATAAAAAGTAAATATCTATGTCAAAAATAGCAAGTATAAATACATAAGGGAAAATAAAATAAGCATATTGATATAAATTCACATAATATTATTAAAAACAATATCATGAAGTTTGCTGATTCAGTTGGAGAATTGAAAGACGAAGGTAAATTTTCTTCATCTTAAAAACCGAATTCAGTGTTCAGGAAATTCAATTCTCCAGACAGTGTGCAATTGAAGTTTTAAGATATCATCAAGATTGGTGCACATAATGATGATGGAGTTTGCAAAAAATTTATGTGTGTAGTAACTACCACTAGAAACCCAAATCAATGCAAAAGTGCTCTCTTTCCATGAGAATCAGCTTTGGCTATAATATAACTGGGCAATATGCAGAAACACTTGTCTAGAAAGAAGAACTTCTACGATGAATTGACTCTCAAACATAAAATAAAAGATATCAATATTCATGCTTGTTAGTCCTTAGAAGAGTTTCTCAAGTAATCCCTACAAATCAATTTTGTGCTGGTCTCAGCCTATCAGTAGCCAATGTTGTAGTTGGACCTGACCTCATAGTTCTTATGATTGCAAGGTGTCCTTTAGTGACAACTGTCAGGAAACTTTGGGGGAAAAAAAAAAAGTTTATTACTTGCAGAACCTGGAAATTACACAGCACACATGAGGCCAGAGTGTGTTGCAGGTAGAGAGAGAGGGAGCACATGGGCCTGGGATTCTGCTTTTATTGGGGTCAAGGTTGCGGGCCTAGGGTTTCATGGGCTCACTCTTTATTGGTAAATTTAAAACATAACAGTGGGAATTAAAAGCAGGGGCAAAAAAAAAAAGCAAGTGGACCAATGGTCAGTTATCTGAATCTATCAAGATCTCTAAAACAAAGGAGATGGGCAAGTATGGGTCCATACTTGCTATTGGCAAGTAGCCTGGTTCTTTAGTCCGGTGGCTGGCCATATGTTTATTCCAGAGAGCTTTTGTTGAAGTGGATGCTTCTTCTTCTTCTTCTTCTTCTTTTTTTTTTTAAAAGATTTTATTTATTTATTTGACACAGAGAGAGAGAGATCACAAGTAGGTAGAGAGGCAGGCAGAGGGAGAGGGAGCAGCAGGCTCCCCGCTGAGCAGAGAGCCCAATGCGGGGCTCAATCCCAGGACTCTGAGATCATGACCTGAGCCAAAGGCAGAGGCTTTAACCCACTGAGCCACCCAGGCACCCCTAAGTGGATCCTTCTTTTCAGTGGATGCTTCTGCAATCAAAACTCATTAGGAACTTGCAATACAGAAAAGAAAAGAAACAATTGTCAGGGCTACACTACGAGTACATTACAAATCATGTGCTATCCTTGAGAATTAATTTTGTGTAGTATGGCTATAGGACAGAATGGAGTTCACTGGCCCCAAATGTGACTTGACTTCTAATTCACACACTGTTATATGAGATTCTATAATAATTAGTTTCTGATAATTGAATTCCTTAAGGTGTTAGTTATAAATGTTAGTTAAAAAAGAGAATTCCCTGGCTAAATCAGCAGGGTCTAAGAAAAAGTCATTAGCTTGTGAGGAGGTCAAGTTTGTTTGTGGGCCTGGTACTAGGTGTTATAGGTGCAGAATAAAATTTAGTGTTTCCTCAGACCATAAATTGATTGGCTTTAGAGGAGTGATTGACATATTTCACAAGAAGAATAAGAGTTAACCTAAATACAATCCTTCTAGTTTCAGTAGGAGAAAAAACAAAACAAAACAAAAACCCCAAAAACAAAACAACTAAACATGTTGACTGATCAGCATGTTTTCTGTCTCTTAGAAAATCTACTATGACAAACCCAAATTATAATCTTAATGATTCTTAATGGACTCAGAATAAGGAAATTAATTGAGTAATAATCTTAATGGAAATTGCTATAAAGGAGTGCTTGTCTGATGTAACTTTCAAAAGGAATATATATTTTCAGATCCAAAGTATCATTTCTCAAGAGAGTCATAGAACAGATGACTTTCAAAAAATCTTCACATTTCCTTGAAGATTGATGTGGATGCTTATCATTGAATGTGATTTTTTCCACTTGCATATGTACTTTTGGAAAGTGTCTATTCAAATCTTGTGGTCATTTGAAAGGGAGCATGATTTGTTTTGTTGTTTTTGTTGTTTTCTTATTACGTTTTGTGAGTTCTGCATATTTGAGTACAAGTCCTTTTTTAGGTTTATGCTTTGCAAATATTTTCTCCAAATCTATGGTTTATTTTTCTATTATGTTAGAATGTCTTTTGAAGAGAACTTTTTTAAAAATTTTTGATGGGTTCCAAGTTATCAATTTATTCTTTAACAGATTGTTTTGTTGGCACTGTACTTAAGATGGATACATACATGCATTTATAACCAAAAGCCATATACGTTTTCTCATATTTTTTTTCTTCTAGAGATGTTACACTTTTAGCATTTACCTTTACTTATATAAGTGCATTTTGAGTTAATTTTTGTATGTGGTCTAAGGTGTGGAATGACATTATTTTGCAGAAATGATAACCTTTTTATTTTTTACCTGAATTACCTTTGAATTTTTTTTTAAGATTTTATTTACTTATTTGACAGAGAGAGAGAGAGATCACAAGCAGGCAGAGAGGCAGGCAGAGAGAGAGGGGAAGCAGGCTTCCCGCTGAGCAGAGAGCCTAACACGGACCTCGATCCCAGGACCCTGAGATCATGACCTGAGCCAAAGGCAGAGGCTTTAACCACTGAGCCACCCAGATGCCCCTACCTTTGAATTTTTGTTGAAAATCAGTTACTTCCATCTGTGGGTCTATTTCTGGACTCTTTTTCATCACAGAGATGTACCTTGCTTTCTTATGTAAATACCACATTGCCTTGATTACTTTAGCTTTATCATAACACTCGAAACAGGTAATGTTCATTTTTCCAATGTGATTTTCTTCAAAGTTGTTACTATTGGTAATTTAGAATTTACATATAAATTTTAGAATCATTTTGTCAATTTCTACAAAAAAGAAACCACCTGGAATTTGGATTGCTGTTAAATCTATAGATCAATGTGAGAAAGTTGATATCTTCTAAATACTGAGGCTTCTTACAAATAAGCATAGTTTACCTCTCCATCTACTTAAGATTTCAATTTCTTGCAACAACGTTTGTAGCTTTTATTGTAAAAGCCATTCACATCATCATAATTTTTCCTAAGTATTTAACATTTCTGATGCTATAGTTAATGATATTATTTTTTATTTTCAGTTTCAATTGTACATAACTAGAATGTATAATATGATTCTTATTTTTACATTGATTTTATGTTCTGCACACTTGCTAAACTTTCTTTCCGTAGCATTTTGTATTATCTTTTCTACATAGAAAATCATGTCATTTACAAATAAAGACAATTCTAATTCTTCCTTTCCAATATGGATATTTTTTTTGCCTTATTTTACTAACTAGAATCTATAGGGCAAATGTTGAACAAAAGCGATGAATGCAGACATCCATGCCTTACTCATGATTTTAATAGGAAGGTATTCAGTCTTTCACCATGTCGGGTTGTTGGTTTTCCCCTTTCTTACTCTTATCCCAGATGTACACGTGAAGTGGTCTGGATTAGAAATAGATGTGGTAATTTTCTTGCTCTGACATAATCAAGTACCGCAAACTAAGTAACTTAACTTTATTCTCTCAGAGTTCTAGGAGCTAGAAATTCAAAATTAGGGTGTTAGCAGGGCTATTCTTTCTCCAAAGGCTCTTCTGGGAGAAAATTGGTTTCATGATTTTCTCTAGGTTTTGCTCTAACTAGCAATCTTGGTGGTACTTAGATTATAGATACGTAACTGAACATCTCTGCTTCCTCAGTCACATGGTATTATTGATGTTGTCTCTGTTTCTGTACCTCTCTTGTGATAAGGAAACCAGCCAATATTGAATTAGAGCCCAAATTAATACCCTTAATTTATCTGGGTGTTGAGCCTTCAACATATCATCAATATAGTTCAATGTATAACATCTGACTTCTACAGATGCTTAATTTAATCCATTTAATATGTAATATCCTAACATAATTTTGAAGTTAGCACTATTTCCATGTGTAGGTATCTGTTATCATCACCTATTTACTGACAGCATTAATGATAGACAACAGATACCCTAATTGCATAAGCCACAGTTGTATTTGTTACAAATATAAAATATGTATTATATTTGGCTTATACTATGACTTTTTTTAAGCTTTATTTTTTCCTCAAGATTTGATAATTTAGAAAATTCACATAAAAACTAGATGTCATGCTAAACTTGAAATATCAGTGACTGTGCAACAGTGGTTTTTCATTACCTTATTGGATCCATAATTAATTGAAAGCAGTAATAACTGGCACATTCAGTCTGTAATCCGTTCACCAAATTACTATTTTTCCTATTTATTCATATTGCTTCTTAAACCAAATCCACTTCATTTTCCCATATCATCTGCTTCTGTCTCATAAGCAAATATTCCTTATCATAGATTGTACTAACCTCTTGAACTATCTGACATCAGAACAACTTAAAAAAAAAAAAAAAGTCTAATAAACCCAAAAGAACACAAGTCACTTAGGAAGCTTATGTTATATTAATATTTATAGACCACATATTGTCTCTCATAGTCTATTATTTGTTGAGTTGCAGGTGTGTTTATCTATTCATAAATAAAGCATTGAGTGATGGTGTCTCACGTCTTAATAGCTTTTAATTACAAGTTCTCCCTCGATGAGTACAGAACAGTCACAAATACAATAGTAGAGATGCTGACTTATAGTGTATTTCCGTACTTGCCTTTCTGAATAAAATGTACTTTTGCACAACCCTAAATGGTTATCAGTATATAGTAAACTGTTTGGATCCAAATGGTTAAACCTATTCGTTAGCTTATTCTTAGTGTTTGTTCAGGTAGTTTATTTCATTTTCGTAGAACTTAGCTACCACATTGAAAAAAGTTGACATTAGGTACTGTGCCCAAAAATATTTATAACAGGGCATAATAGTGGCCATTCATACTTTCTTGGAAATCCTTGTGGTTTTTACATTAGCAAAATTATTGTATTTAGTTTAATGTTTGTTTACTTCCTGTACACATTGTTAGTGTTTTTAAGTAGGGGTACAGAATATGTAGAGGTCAAATGATGAAGCTGAAAAAAGGGGGCTTTAGAATCAGACAGACCTCTGTTGTTTGCTAGTATGTTACCTTAATAGAATTAATTTACATTTCAGTTTCTGTTTAATCATCTCTGTAAAGAAAATAATATTATATGTTCTCATCATAAGAAAAAAATTCTGTAACTATGACTGGTGATGGATGTTAACTAGGCTTATTGTGGTGATCATTTTACAGTGTGTGCAAATGTACAATCATGTTGTATACCTGAAACTAATACAATATGTTAATTATACTTCAATTTAAAAATATTATATGCTTTCTATTGTTATTATAGTGCTCCATTTGACTCTACTCCAGCCAAAAGGACCTTGCTGCCCTGGTGATTTTCTCTTTTTCTGTGGTTTCATCCCCTTATTCTACATTGACTCTTTACTTGAAACATATAAAATGTTTTTTCCTCTCACCTAAGAAAACAAAAAGAAAAATCCATCGCCTTCATCGAGATATTATGTAAAAGCCTTTCCTCCAATCAAAATCATTCTATTTGAAACAAACCAAACAACTAAAATATTTTAGTCATTGTCTTACTCTATTTGGGCTAAGAAAAACAAAGTACTACAGACTAGGTGGCCTATAAACACTAGAAATTTCTCACCGTTCTGGAGTCTGTAATTCCGGGATGAGAGTGTTCACATGGGCAAGTAAGGCCCTTCTTCCAGAACAGAGACTTCTCCTTGTCTTCTCTTATGACAGAAGGGTCAAAGATCTCTTTGGGGTCTTTTCCGTAAAGATACTCATCCCTTTTCAGGGAGCTCCTCTCTCTTACTAATTACTTCCCAAAGGTCCCACCTCCTAATACTATCATCTTAAGAATTAGGTTTTCCACACATAGATTTAAGGGAGGTACAAACATTCAGATCACAGCATTATTTCCCCTGCCTCCCCCAAAATGTCATGTCCTTCTCACATGCAAAATGCATGTGTTCTGTCTCACTAGCCCCAAAAGTCTTAACATGTTCTAGCATCAACTCAAAACTCTTGGCCCAAAATATCATCTAAATATCATTTAAATCAGATGTGATTTCACCACTATGAACATTTAGGTTGTTTCCATATCTTGAGTACTGTGAATAATACTGCCACATGAGAGGAGCATGGGGGTGCAGATAGCTCTTTTAAGTTAAGTTAAAGAGGTCCTCTTTAAAATTTTTTGGATATATACCCAGAGGATTGCTGGATCATGTAATAGTTCTCTTTTTAATTTGTAAGGAAACTCCATACTGTTTCCATGGTGGCTGTACCAATTTGCATTTCCAATAATAGCAGGCAGAGGTTCCTGTTCTCCACATCCAGGCCAATACTTTTTCTTTTTTTTTTTTAATCTTGTGTCTTTTTGTTAATAGCCATTCTAACAGATGTGAGTTGACATCTCATTGCAGGTTTGATTTGTATTTCCCTGCTGATTAAAAATGTTGAGTACCTTTTCATGTACCTGCTGACTATTTTATGTCTTCTTTGGGAAAATGTCTATTCAGTTCCTCTGCCCATTTTTAAATTGAATTATTTGAGTCTTTATTGTTGTTATTGAGTGGTATGATTTTATTATATATATTTTATATATTAACCTTTTTCAGATACATGCTTTGCAAATATTTTCTCCCATTCCCTAGGTTGCTTTTTCATTTTGTTCAATATTTATTTTACTATGAAGAAGCTTTGGAATTGAGGAGCAAACTTGATAATCTCTAAGTCACTTTTGGGGTTCTTTCCTGGTCTTAAATAATACACATTTACAGGGGAGTAGCTCTCTAGTCCCTTTTTGAAAAATATAAGAAATCAGACAATTTTCCTGTCTCCTCCCCTTTCAGATCAAAAGGGCTGTTTTCATGATGAAGTGGCTGTTTAAGTCCCTGGTTCACATCCAAACTAATATCTTTATCATAAGCCCGCTTGGCCACACCTTTAGTCTTTTCTTTCTAACACACTTTTCCATTTTCTGCAATATGGATAGGCTGAGGATATTTAAAATTTTTAACTTCTGCTTACATTTTGATTAACAATTCCATTTTTAGGTCGTTTCTTTCTTCTTGGATTTTTATAATAACTTTTCAAGAGAAGCCAGCCCACATCTTCAACACTTGGCTTAAATATATCCTCAGCCATGTACCCAATTTCATCGCTAGAATTTCTACCGTCCACAAAACACTAGACATAGACTCAGGTCAATCGAATTTTTGCCACTTTGTAACGAGCATGTCCTTTCCTTCATTGTCCAATAACATGTCCTCTTTTCCGTCTGAGACCACATCAGAATGGACTTTCCCATACATGTTTCTGCCAACATTCAGTTCAAGACCACTCTGGTATTCTCTAAGAAGATTGAAGCTATTTCTCCAGCTCTCTTCTTTGTCTTCTGGAAAATTGTCATCAGAATTGCTTTTAAAATCCATTTGTGGAGATGGAAGCTTTTTGTTGCATGTACCTCCAAACTATTCTAGCCTCAGCACCAATGTTGCTTCCACATTTTGGGGTATAAGTGTCCCTTGGGAATATTGTGGGTTGGGTTCCAGAACACCCAAATAAAGCAAATATAATAAAGTGAATCAAATGAATGTTTTGTTTTTCCAGGACATTCACAGGTTATATTTATGCTATGCTATGGTCTATTTAGTGCGCAGCAATATTATGTCTAAAAAATACACATACCTTAATTAAAGAATACCTTATTGCTAAAATATGCTAACCATCATCTGATCTTTCAGTGAGTTGTAGTCACTGATCACAGATCACCATAACATATACAATAATAATGAGTGACTTTGAGAGATTTGCAAGAATTCCTGAAATGTGACCCAAAGACACAAAGTAAGCAAACATTTTTGGAAAAATGGTCCTTATACATTGGCTCAACACAGAGTTGCCACAAACCTCAATTTGTAAAAAACACAGTATCTGCAAAACACAATAAAACAAGCTATGCCTGCATTTGTTGCAGCAGCCCCTCTACTCCTGAGCACCAAGTTTCTGTCTTGGACAATTTAGGATGCTGTTAATAAATGCTACAGACTCATAGCTTCTACATAAGTATATTATAATTTCCTTCCAACTCCTAACTGTGTAGCTCCTTTCTTCTGTCATTCTTTATTAATAAAAACTCTCTTATTTAATTATACAAGACAAAAGTCTGAAATATAGTAATAGAAGTCTTCCAGGTCACATCTTCCCATATCAATTTGCTTAATCTCCTTATACACTGTACCTTTGAATATGGCTCAAAGATATCTTCCCTTCTTCCTTTCTAGTGAATTCGTTGAAACAATTTATTTTTCTTCTCCTCTTTCTTTCCCTTCTCCTCCTCCTCCTTATTTTTCGTCTTTGTTTTCTGCCTATGGTAATAGTCTAATTTTCCTGTCTTCATTTTCTCTTTTTTTTTAATGAGAGAGAGACAGAGAGAGCGTGAGTGAGGGGGGGAAGGGGGTGGTCGGCAGAGGTAGAGGATCTCAAGCAGACTCCCCACTGAGCATAACCCAGTGTGGGACTTGATCTCCCTACCCTGAGATCATGACCTACATGAAAATCAAGAGTTAGATGCTTAACCAACTGAGCCACCCAAGTGCCCTGTCCTGTCTTCATTTCTTATTCCCTTAAATTCAAATTATTATCAGAAGGAACATTTTAGAGTACAAACCTTCTCTTACTATTTCCCTGCATAAAGCATTCTCCAGTTGTCTGTTTCCAAAAATAGTGGTGTTCAAGGAGGGATTCATGTGCTCTGGCATTTGCTCACGTCAATTTATTGTGGTACAAAGATCAAATAATAGAATATATCTCAATATCTATTTTTCTTGTTTTAATTTCTATGACTTGTAATGCATTAAGTGTGTTAGAAAAATAAGCTCAATATTGCATGTATTGGAAATCTGTCATCTATCTAGATATTAATTTAACACCCACTCCAGTCACATATTAATTCCATATGTTTGCTTCCTATCATCTAGTGCATCTCTCCTGTACCTTATTTTCCTGGGTATTCTGCAATAAACTGGTATTTTCATTCCGAATGCTTCTTCTGTCAAAGAGAAATAGTCTATGTTGGGTCAGTTGCAAAATTGTACATTTGTTCTTTAGAAGATAGTTTTTCTAGGCTGTTTAGTTGTTTTTTACAAAAAAAGGAAGGACACAGGGATGCCTGGGTGGCTCAGTGGGTTAAAGCCTCTGCCTTCTGCTCAGGTCATGATCTCAGGGTCCTGGGATCCAGCCCCACATCAGGCTCTCTGCTCAGCAGGGAGCCTGAGAGAGCCTGCTTCCTCCTCTCTCTTTGCCTACCTCTCTGCCTACTTGTGATCTCTCTCTCTCTCTCTCTCTGTCAAATAAATAAATAAAATCTTTTTAAAAAAGGAAGAACACAATTAGTATTCATGGAGGAAAAAAATTCTTTTTTTCTTTGACTTTTTCTCTTCATTTTCAGAAATACCATTCTATTAATGAAGAACTCTTCTTTTTATGTTTTAACAACAACAACAATAACAACAAATGAGACAAAAAGCAACAAAAATTGCCTTTGCAGAAAAGTATCAGCTCTAATGGGGACAGGGTTAGAGAAAAGGGCATGAAGATTAAGGAGGCAATATAAAATAAATCTAATTTCAAAGTTGCCTGTTACATATCATCAAATTTAAATAACTGATATTGTTGTGGGGTTTTTTTAGGTGAATTTTGGGTTAACAACATTTGTTCAGACTGAACTGGGTCATTTGGATTCTATTTTCAAGTCACAACAGGTTTCTCTTTTAGCACTCTCCAAATATATCTTAATATCAATCTTCTTTCTTTCAAATCTTCTCATCGCTAGCAAATTATTCTTGGGAGAACTAGACATCCCGATAGATTTGTCGATGCTTGAAATGGAGAATTTCAAGACTCTGCCTGATGAATATCTCAGTTGTATCCCCACTGAGTATACAAAGATCCTTCTGCCTGTCAAAGAAGCACTCCTTGAGTGTCACTGTAAAACCACCCATTTTTAATACCAAAAATTTTGAAATTTAAAAATATAAGGTTCAGGCTATTATGCATGAGTTTTTTTAGAATAATCATTAAATAATGAACTGAGTCATTCAGAAAACTTTAGATAGCTAACAAGAGCTCCCAATTTTGTAGTATTTCTTTTTATGTCTCTTTTTTCTATGTTATATAGACAATTAAAATAGGCATATTACTATTTGCCAGGTTTACTAGATCTGAGGGAAATCCACATCTTTCTTCTATAATTAGCATAACAAAGGCTCATGGCAATTCTTATACTGATGCATGCAGTTTTAAATTAAGTTTTTTCATGTTTGACTCTATCTGCCTTTCTCTTTCAAGGCATCATTTGCAACTAAAAATTATTTGCTGAAATTGACCAAGTAATAATGATGTCAGTATTTATAATTACTTATCCTTAAGATAATTTTGTTTTTCATTTTTATTTACTTATTTAATTGAGAAATCATGATCAGAGGGAGAGTAACAGGGAGAAGCAGACTCCCCAGTGAGCAGGGAACCCAATTCAGGGCTTGATCCAAGGACCCTGAGTTCATGATCTGAGCCAAAGGCAGATGCTTAACTAACCGAGCCACCCAGACACCCCTCATCCTTAAGATAATTTTAAAGCACTTTTTGATTAAGAACCTCTGCGGACTCAATATACCTACTAGTAAATTGGTCAAGGATATCGATATCATCATTGGTAACATTCACTATTTCATTGACTACTGATGCTTTAGTTGTAGCATTTGAGCTCCAGGATTATTGTATCTATAATTAGGATTAAGTCTTTTAAATAGTCCAGGCAAGCTATCAAATCAAAATAACAATGAGACTTTCATAAAGCATTATTTTAATTGATGGCATTTTAAGTATTGTTGCATTACTACTCTTTTTTTAAATAATTATTTATATTAAAAAAGATCTCTTTTAATGATTGCTTCTGAATCACTGAGATTAATATAGAGTGTTCCACATAATGTTATATGTTTATTTTTATGGTTAGGTAAAGAAAATTAAAAGAAGCATGACCTTTTCCTCATGCCATTGTTCCTCAGTAGTAAACAATGACAGAACTCACATCCAGTGAAAGTTACAACATCCCCTTCTCCGGCATATGGACAAGCAGATGGATAGTTTTTTTGATCCCAGTAGAAACATGAAAAATATCCAGAAAATTATTAACATTCATAGCAAAACAGGGATTAAACTTCAAATCCAACTGATATATTTACAAAATAATAAAATAAGAGGAAGTAACTGAAGGAATAAGGGGTACTTGTAACTCTTAAAAAAATCATTTATTTGGGAAGAATTTTCTAGACAGTTAAAATTTTGGTTATAAAGATCACAGCTTTATGTTAGGCAATTAATAGAACAAGAAAACAAATATATGAATTCTCTTCTTTGATGTCATTTCTTTTCTTTTCTTTTTTTTCAGTAGCAGAGTTTTCATACATAGGTTCTGTTATCTCTGAATGGCTAGGGAAAAATGTGAATATTGCTTAAATGTGACCTAGAAGAGAAATTTAATGGAGTATACCCATATTGCTTTCTATGTCCTTCCATTAGACTCACACAAGAATGGAAAATTGTCTTAAAAAGTGACTGCTGTGAACATTTCTAGTCTATTTCTCTACATAATGGCATAAGATATTTCTTATTTTCCCAAGTCTTGAAGTTCATTATCTCAATTACCTTATCTCTCCACTGAAAACTGAGTCACTTTGACCGAACTATTTTGGAGTTATAATAGGTTTTAAGAACTGGGGAAATTTCCACAGAGAACATTGTGAGCTGATTTTGTAAATCTATGCCATCCTCTCCGATGATGCAAAAAACATATGACTTCATTTTTGTTTAGTAGTAGATGGAATTTTGCCTTCATAGATTACAGAAACTCAGTTGGGAAAAACAAAACAAAACAAAACAAAAAAACGGTACTGGTTGTGCTCTTCTTCCAAATAGAAGATGGAATCAATCCTATGTTCTCTGCTAAAGAAAGAACATCCAATTCTGGAGATGAACAGTGGATCACTACAACCCATAATAGCTTGTTGTCATTTCTGTGGCATCTTATACTATCGAGCAAGAGAACTGCAAGTGTATCATATCTAGCATCATTAAACACCATTCATGCAGAAAATACATATCCATAATTAAGCTAGATAATCCATTCACTCCTTTTTTTAAACTTTAAAATCTTTAATATTGGGGAGCCTAGGTGGCTCAGTTGTTAAGCGTCTGCCTTCAGCTCAGGTCATGATCCTAGGGTCCTGGGATCAGCCCTGCATTAGGCTTCCTGCTGGATGGGAAGCCTGCTTCTCCCTCTCCTACTCCCCCTGCTTATGCTCCCTCTCTCTCTGTCTCTCTCTCTCTCTGTCAAATAAATAAAATCTTAAAGATAAATAAAATAAATAAAATAATATCTACAAATGAATACTTTTAAAGTGTAATAATTCACTGGCCAGCTGAATCCCTATTGTTTCCCTTGATTTCATTTCCTGCCCTCTTCCATTAAGTAATCAGCAGCTGATTTTGTGCCAGTAATTCCGTTAGTTTTATTTATAGATTTGTAAAATCGTATCTGAAATATACACTTTTAAAATTTATATAAGTAAAATTGATATAGTGTATTTTCTTCATTGATTTTCCCCAAAATCATTAAAGTTGATGTATGTAGCTATAATTCATTCATCTTTACTGCTCTGTGGTATTAATTGTATGACTATGCCACATTAAAATAAAAACAACAACAATAAAAACATTCCTTGGCATGGATATATGGGTAATTTCTACCTGACTCCTTCTAGTTCTTATTCTATCTTGGTGAATTTGGTGGACAAAATCATTGATTTGGCTTATGGTATATAATAGTAATATGGTTTTGATAAATTGCTTATATAATGTAATTAATTAATATTCTTGTTCAATTTTTTCCAAAGTTTTTGTAATTATATTGAGCATTAATTTCAAGCTATTTTTCTTTATTTATTTTAAAACAATTTTTTAATTCTATCTAAAATATTATAGATTGGTCTACTTCTGCTATTGAAGTAGGGTTTTTACAGCCAACTTTGAAGGGACATGTTAAATCACAATCTTATTTCTACTGTTTAAGTGATATCAACTTCCAGCAAAGAGGAAAATGCAATTTCTTTCATATTGCTAAATATTTACTGTGTTTCTAATGACTCATGCCTTTCAGAATTTATCTTATTTAATTTTATGTTCATGTAGACTAAAATCACATTCATAATGTTATTTTACTCTTCGATATTTTTTCATCAAGTGATCAACATATCTACTGACTTTCAATTATCATGAGGCAATACCTCTTACAGTCTTTTTTTTTTCTTCTAAGATTTATTTATTTATTTTAGTGAGAGAGAGAGAGAGTGTGCACGGGGGAGGGAAAAAAGGAGAGAATCTTCAAGCAGACTCCGGACTGAGCATAGAGCCCCATGTAGACTAGATCCCATCACACATGAGATCATGACCTTAGCTGAAACCAAGAGTCAAATGCCTCAGTGATTAGCAACCCAGGCTCCCTTCCTTAAAGTCTTAAGATTGACATCCCAAAGATCTTTTGTTTATATAAGTCAATATCTAATATTTTAGAAGTAAAAACTGAGGAATTTTTTAAATTAACAATACTTTTGACATTGTTTGACTTTTTAAAATAAACGATGTCTGGCACAATAGAAGACAGATTGGCTATTGTATCTGCTTCCTCACTCAATCTATTATGATAGGCTGTTCAGTTAAAGTATTTGAGAAAAAAAACTGGCTTCACTCAGATACGTGGTTGAGAATGGCATCATTTTGATATTTTTTCAGATAATTTTGACGTTTTTGATACATCAAAACACAACAATTGAGGGGCGCCTGGGTGGCTCAGTTGGTTGGGCAACTGCCTTTGGCTCAGGTCATGATCCCAGAGTCCCAGGATCCGGTCCCATATCGGGCTCCCAGCTCTGCGGGAAGTCTGCTTCTCCCTCTGAACTTCTCTCCTCTCGTTCTCTCTCTCTCTCTCTCTCTCTCTCATTTTCTCTCTCTCAAATAAATAAATAAAACTTTAAAAAAGAAACACAACAATTGAAAAATCCTTTACCTGTGGGTGATTTTGTAACGTTATGCATTGGTCATTTGAGAAATACTGATTTGCTGAGGTATCGAACTTCCAAATATTCCTTTTCCCTCCCCCTGCTTCCTTCCTTCCTCCCTCCCTTCCTTCCATCCTATCTCCTTTCCTTCCTTCCTTTCCTTTCACCCTCCTGTCAGTCCGTCTGTCCTTCCTTCCTTCCTTCCTCCCTCCTTTCCTTCTTGCTTTCTTTCCTTTCTTCCTTCCTTCCTCCCTCCCTCCCTCCTTTCTTTCCTTCCTTCCTCCCTTCCTTCCTTCTTTCTTTCCTTCTTTCCTTCTTTCTCTGTTTTTCCTGAAACGGTATAGGGTTGAAGAATATATTAAGTTTCAGTATAGTTGGGCGGTACTTTCCTGATTTATGTTAGGAGCTAGCATTTTTACCTACAATTGTATCTCCCCCCACCCATCTGTCAACACACTTTAAAAAACAGTAAATATCGTATTTAATTGGTATGGAAATGGTTTAAACCTCATCTATCTCCTGATGGGGTCTCAGGGATCTCCAGGGGTCTAGGATGAAGTACAGCCTTAATGCAATTTTCTCTGTCACATTTTCAGTGTCCTAGATTTTATGCAAATAAATCATGGAAAAACAACATAAAATCTAACATAACTTAGATAGACATTTTTAATAAATAATGTTATACATAACATAATTATGACTCTTAGTTTTGTCCCTTCCAACATTGTGAAAACACATTGAAGGGGACTGGCCTAGTTACTGCTTTGTGAGCCCTCTTTGCCAGGGCTACTAAATCATTGTCATTTAAGAACATAATTAGCCCATCTCATTAGCTAATGAAGATAATGACCATTAAAATTCTTTCCCAATTTATGGTTTCCCCTTTATCACAATTTAACAACAATGTCGTTTAAGGGTAATAACAAAATTGGCTTACAAATGACCCTTACGCTAATGAACGAGCAGCACCTGTATCAAGGAGCAAAGGATTATTTATACCTTGCACTCTTAATTATATTATGTAGTGCAGTCCTGTTGCTGATGACTTCCCAATGTGATTCAGTCAAAATGTTTGGTTTTGCCATTGTTATGTTGGAAGTACAAACCAAACCATATAGAATATGACTATTTTTCTTTAGCAATCTTTATGTATGGAATAGAGTTAATTTCTCTAGTTAATTCCAAGTGTTAAAATAAGGGATAAGCTATAATGATCAACGTATATGAAGTATAAAAGCATTTCTAAGGAAAATGAACTTATTTTTAAATACAGAATGCTCTATTCATTCAACTTACTTTGTTTTTCCAAAAATTTATTTTTTTAATGTGAAAAGCACATTTGAAAATATCTGAGATTAAAAATGTTTCATTGTTAATTACTAACATTCTCAAAAGGTTAATACAGAAGGAAAGCTCTTTGGGGGTTGCTAAAATAAATGCATTTACATTGAACTCTATAAGTCAAAAAGCTGAATTAGAAATTTACTGATTCCTTTATCACTTTGAGGTAGTTTTACTAGTTTTCTATTGCCATGAACAAATTACCAAAAACTTAATGTGTTAAAACATCTATGTGTTATCTCATAGTTTCTCTAAGTCAGGTGTCCAGGCCTGGTTTAGCTGGCTTTCATAAAGAGGAACAATCAATTGGTGAGGGTTATGGTACCATAATAATGTTAGAAGAATGTCAAACATTAATCCAAACCCATAAAATATAAAATACCTAGAGTGAGCCATATGTAAATTATGGACTTTGGGTGATTGTGATGTGCCAATATAGGTTCATAAATCTCAATAAATGTACCACTTTGGTGGGGATATTGATAATGAAGGGAAGCTATGCATTGTGTGGGCATAGGGGTATATGTACCTTACCTTCAATTTTGCTGTGAACCTAAACTGTTCTAAAATAATTTTAACAAAATTTTTAACAAAATTGTATCAAAGGAATATAGTATTGTACTCTGCTGCCATCTCTCTCTTTTTGTTATTTTTGGACAACCTTCAAAAGCTTTAGTTTTTGTGAATATATACTATGCCTGTAATTTAGAGAATTGAAATCAAATGGAATGCTACATAATATGAATAGCTTTGATACTATGACCTATATATATAGTGAAAATACATTTTTTATGTGACTACATACATATATTTTAAACATTTTTTTCTTAAAAAAGTACACTTAGAAATGTATTTTTCATTATTTGGAGAGCTAACAAGTACAAAGAATACTTATTGAAATTATCTCTGAAATAATCATTGCATTTAAAATATTTGGCACACAGGGCACCTGCGTGGCTCAGTGGGTTAAAGCTTCTGCCTTTGGCTCAGGTCGTGATCTCAGGATCCTGGGATCGAGGTCCGTGTTAGGCTCTCTGCTCAATGGGGAGCTTGCTTCCCCCTCTCTCTCTGTCTGCCTCTGCTTACTTGTGATCTCTCAAAAAAAAAAAAAAATTGGTACATAGAAATACTAAGTAGAGACAAGACAGTATGATTTAATTAAAAAGTGAAACATGTTTTTTAATAAAGGGAAAATATTATAAATCCTCTCCAGAAAGTATGTAAATAGATTTTTCCTTTTATTTGAATAAATGTATGTGACTCAGAAGTTGGGGTTGTTATTCACTGGTGAAATCTCCTGGTTGATGTAGTAGTTCAAAATATGCTAAGAGCAATTATAAATTACTTTTCTTTTGTCAGATTTTATTTTATTTTATTATGTTTGTTTCAAGTTTTTATTTAAATTCTAGTTAGTTAACATATAGTATAATATTGGTTTCAGAAGGAGAAGTTAGTGATTCATCACTTGCATACAACACCCAGTGCTCATCACAACATATATCCTTCTTAATACTCATCACCCATTTAGACTATCACCCTCCCATGTCCACTCCAGCAAACATGTTTGTTCTCTGTAATTAAGAGGCTCTTACGGGGCACCTGGGTGGCTCAGTGGGTTAAAGCTTCTGCTTTCCACTCAGGTCATGATCTCAGGGTTCTGGGATCGAGCCCCACATCTGCCTCTCTGCTCAGTGGGGAGCCTGCTTCCCCCTCTCTCTCTGCCTGCCTCTCAGCCTACTTGTGATCTCTGTCTCTGTCAAATAAATAAATGAGATCTTTAAAAAAAAGAGCTTCTTATGATTTGCCTCCTTCTCTCTTTTTAAAAATTTATTATCTTTCCCTATATTGATCTGTTTTATTTCCTAAATTCCACATATGAGCGAAATTATATATTTTTCTTTGACTGACTTATTTCTCATAGCATAATACATGCTAGTTCTATCCACATTGTTGCAAATAGAAAGATCTCAATCTATTTTATGGCTGAGTAATTTTCCGTTATATATACATATATATAATAGAAATTATATATAAAGGAAATTATTATATATCACATATGTAAAATTATATATATATATATATATAATCTATCTATATCTCACATCTCCTTTAGCCATTCATCAGTGGATAGACACCTTTTGTCAGATTTTAAACAGTTAAATTGGGGGACTGTGTGACAGTGTCAGTGCTGTGCCCTAGGTCATATCCATGGAAGAGAATACTGACTTTTCTATGCTGGCAATGGAGCGGAGATGAAATGATCAGCCATATGCTATGGGTCTCATTTCTGACAGGCTTATGTTAACCTTAGGAAAACATGTAAGTTCTACATAAAAATATTCCTGTGTTCACATGAGTTTCTCTCTAGTAGAATATTCAAATACCCCAGTTCTTATAAACTGTTCCTTGGGAATTCATCTTGCTCCTCTAGTCAAATCATGCACACGTGCGTTGAACGAAGCCATCCATGATGCACTGTTACTGAGTGATTCTAGTTCCTGGTGACAGGGCACCTGAACACTAACATAACGAGTTCCTAAAGCCAAACTTAGAAATCAGTCCCATTGGGTTCTACTTACTCTTATTTTGGGAAAGTCCATATTGAAAAGCTCAGAGTTCCAAAATAAAACCATGATAGAATGCACATGTAGGTAGGTAGAATAAGAAGGGAGAATGAAACTTCTGAGTAGCATGTGTTCTATTTCTTAAAATATTTTATTTATTTGTTTATTTGAGAGAGAGAGAAAGAAAGAGAGGTCAGGAACAGGGTGGAAGGGCAGAGGGAGAAGGAGAAACACACTCCCCACTGAGCGAGGAAACTAACATGGGACTTGATCCCAGGATTCTGGGATCTATATATGAAATATAAAAGGCAGATGCTTAACTAACTGAGCCACCTGGGTGCCCCACTAGTATATATTCTAAAGGAATTTGAGACCTTTCCCTTTGGTAGATCAAAAGATCTTTGTATCAATATTTCATAATCCCTTTCTGCCTATTTTTAGCACTTTTGATGATATGGCATACAATATATATTTATTTATCTCAGTATATATATTTACTCTCCAAAATATAAACTCCATGAGGTCAGGTGTTTTTTTCTCTTTTGTTCATCGCTATATCCCCAATATGAATAATAATGTTTGGTACCTAATAGATACTCAGTAAATAATTGTTGAATGAATAATCTATGCCTCTTAACTTATTCCTAAAGTATTTGTGGCTTCCGTTAGATCTTTATAAATGTCATTGTAATCAATTTTAGAAAATATGGATCATAGCAAACCACACTGTCACCTAAGTACATTGCTAAGTTATTTTAGCTCAATATATTAGAATAATTCTTAAACCATTTGCTTTTAGGTTCTAAGATTTTATTATTTATTTATTTATTTATTTATTTATTTATTTATTTATTTGACAGAGAGGAGAGAGATCACAAGTAGGTAGAGAGGCAGGTAGAAAGAGCACAGGAAGCAGGCTTGCCACTGAGCAGAGAGCCCCAATGGAGTGTTCCATCCCAGGACCCCGAGATCGTGACCTGAGCTGAAGACAGAGGCTTTAACCCACTGAGCCACCTGGGCGCCCCTGCTTTTAGGTTCTGAAAGGCCTCATTACCCCCTGAGATTACATATTCACCTTTGATTTTTCTTATATTATCTTTTCAAAGTTAATACTTCAATACAGAGGAAATGTTATTCACTTTATAAAATATGAAAATATTATCAATTCACATCTAATTGTCACAATTTTAGAACAACATACTTCTTTTTGATTTATAAAGCTCCCTTGTTAGATATATTTTAGTTCATATTTGACTATTTTTTGCATTTCTATTCTGTTCTGTCATATTGTATTTGTTTCAAAGGACACTAATTGTTGAATTTATAATACATATTAATAGTTACTGTTAATAGAAATGGTATTTTATTGTTATTTTAAATCAGTACTAATACTTTAAATTTATAATGAATCACGGAACACTACATCAACAACTTATGATGTACTATAAAGTAACTAACATTATGCAATAAAAAATAAATAAATATTGACTATAACTAACAACTGAGACAGTTGAGATTCTAACTGGGGTCTCTGTCTCAAAAGGTTATGCCTTAAAAAAAATTTGGCAGTTCAAGCCCCTCAATATTTTACCTTTTAAAAAGTGCAATTGTTATCATTCCCCATTCAGTTTTCATCAGTTGGATTCTTGAGTGGTATAATGTATAATAATGTATAATAACTATGTTTTATATTATTTATAACTGTGCATGGATTTATAGGATATAAATATTGAAAAGTTTTTCTTTTTTTTTCCTTCAGGACTCAATCACAGCAGAATATAAGAAAATATATCACCAAACATTCATGAAGTGAATTATAAGGTAAAATTTTTGCATGATTTTTGTTATATTAAAAATGCTATAGAAATGTCAGAATTGTTGTCATACAGTTTCTCTGAAAGATCTTTATAGCTATCCAAAAATACTTGGAGGTTTGACTTTACAATTCTGTTTTAAAATCAGTTTTTAAAAAATATTATCTATCTATTGCCTTATTTTCTCTTAGGAACTTTGGAACACTTTCTCATAGACACGTTTTTCAAATGTCATAGAATCAGCAAAGGTGAATTGACATTAGGCTGACTTTTAGTAAGTGTTTCTAAATCTTCTTTTAAAAAAGTGGAATCTCAATAAAGAGCTCTCAATGAATATATTACTGCATTTCCATATTTTAAGAAACTATTTTTAAAATGGAATTTTGTATATGTGTGTGATTGAAATACATACACATACAGAAATCAGATTTGAACTAATTATTTGAACTGGTCACTAGATGTAGATCTCTTTCCTAATGAACACTGAATTTGCATTTTGTAACATCTCTAAATGTTAGTTTCTTGAGATATAAATGTTTCTGGCTATTAATCATCATTTATCTGTGTAAGTTTGTTTTATAGGTAGGATTTACTAAAATAATGATACTTATATTTGAATAATAAGTGTAATAGGTATAGATTTGAAAGAGTTAATAAATAGTAGATAAAAACCTACCATTTTGGTGAGTGACTAGCGACATCTGATCTGAAAATGTGTGGCATTATGACAAACTTCTCTTTAAATATTTGAATTTCTTATGAAAAGATGAATATAAGGATACAAGCCATGAGATTGAAAGTATTATATCAATTTATTTTGTATAGACTATACTTCATCATGCTAGAATATTCTATACAGTTGCCTGACTTGTTAGGTAAGGTTCATATATGTTATTAAATCCTACTCTTTTATATCAATAAAGATTAAAAATGCTAAAATATCAAAATTTTCAATATTTTCAAAGTCAAATTCTATTGCTTTTTATAACATGTGTCTTACCTTAGAAATACCACTCTCAATACAGTTCTGATCTTGTGATTGTGATAATATATTAAATATAAAAAGATATAAACCAAATTGTGTTCCATTCAACTCAAACCAAGATATAGAGCAACACAGTTTAAGTATTAGATCTCTCCTACCTCATTCCCCACCTCACGCATGTGGCCTGACTCCTCCTTCAGGACGCTAAAACCTTGATCATGTTGGAAACTCTTACCAAGAATAATTTTTCTAATCACATAGATTTGGAATTTATCTGTGTTGGACACAATTTGTTTTTGAAAATGTCTTTGGATGCAAGAACATATGGCAATAAAAATAAAGAAGATACAGAAGCAATGTTATGAAAGCTTAGTTATTTTAATAATAAATAAATTATTATAATTAAACAAGACTACCTATCATCATGAGTAGACTTCACCATTACAGAAAAAGCACAGTGGGCTTGTGTGAAAGGGAGGGTGAGTGTGTGTGTAAAAGTTTACATCATCCATTCAGTAGGATGTAATTAAACATAAATACCTTTGAAAATTGAAATATTATAGCAAAAGTTATTATTAAATCATTTATTATGTTCATATTTTATAATGTGTTAAAATTGTACTTGTAGGTACTTGTGAACATAAATCTATTTACCCTGAATCATTTATGTTTAATGTGAAAGTAAGATCTGTAGAACACCTTCAGAAAGGCTTGTATTACAGTGAGTAGGACTTCTTAAATTTTATCCTCTTATAAGGTAACAGTTAATTAGACATTGAATATTAGTCCAAATTTCCATGGCTTTATATCAAATTTAAACACAGATCTGTACAATAAAAGGGGAATGTGATTCTCTTCACCAAGTGAATTTCATCTAAGTATATTTGTCAGATTCAAATATTTTTGCAACTTATATTTAAAAAAGAAGAAAGGAGAAAAAAGACAAGAGATTTCACACTGATTTTCTTTGTTAAGTAAACTCGAATCATGCCTTTATATTGATTCTATGTTAAATCTCAGTTAAACTTTGATTCTTGTAAGTTATTCTGGAAACTCTATTGTAAAATATAACATTTAAGGATTTAAATGTCAAGATAATATTTGTATTTAATGAATCAAGTTAGACTTGAGATGAATATCCTTGAAAAAGGAAGTTTTTACTACAACATAGGTTATGTTTGTAATTTTCTTCTTGAGCTATATCTTTTTTTTTTTAATCTGTAGTTTCTAACCAGCAGTGTCCTTCATGAAGAACTTACTTTTTAGGAGATTATTCATATTTCACTTCTCTCCCATAACTTACAATGAATGGTACATCTTTCATCAAAATTTTCTGAGAAACATGATTTTTAAGAAGGCACATGTACCACTTTAAATTAATGATTGATTTTTCTGTAGAGTAGAAGATGGGATGGGGAAGGAGACAAACCATAAGAGACTCCTAAACTCACGAAACAAACTAAGGGTTGTTGGGAGGTGGGGGGGGTAGGGATATGGACATTGGGGAGGGTATGGGGTATGGCAAATGCTGTGAAATGTGTAAGTCTGATGATCCACAGACATGTACCCTGGGGTAAATAATACATTATATGTTAATAAAAAAAATGTGGAAAAAGAAAAAGAAAAAGAAAGAATATACCTATTAAATGTTCAATGGAGTAGAACCACAAACTATTTACTAAGTTATAAAATAGTTAATAGAGGTGCCTGGGTGGCTCAGGTTGTTAAGTGTTTTCCTTTGACTCAGGTCCCTGGAATCAAGCCCTGCGTCAGGCTGTCTGCTCAGTGGAGGTCCTGCTTCTCCCTGTCCCTCTGATGCTCCCCCTACTTGTGCTCTCTCACTCTCTCTTTGTCAAATAAATAAGTAAAATCTTGGGGCACCTGGGTGGCTCCGTTGGTTAAGTGTCTGCCTTCGTCTCAGGTCATGATCCTAGGGTCCTGGGATCAAGCCCCGACTCGGGTTCCCTGCTCCAAGGGGAGCCTGCTTCTCCATCTCCAGTTCTGCCTGCTGCCCGCCCCCCAACTTAAGTGCTCTCTCTCTCTGTCAAATTAATAGATAAAATCTTTTAAATAATAAATAAATAAATAAAATCTTAAAAAAACATAAAATAGTTAATATCTATCTTATAACTTTGAAAAATTCACTTGGATAAACAATCAAATAAATAATTTTTATGTTTTTAGATGAAATAAATGTGAGTACATCATTTATAAATATTGATACTCAAAATTTACCTCTATGATTTTCAACAGATTATGATTATTTTTTATAATTATAGGAAAATTACCTAATACATGTTTACTGGATTAAATTATTTCATATTTACCCTTCCATTTTTTCATCTCAAAAATGTGAGTACTAATATATTTCTATCCTATAAGTTCCAATAAATACTATTTTACACAGTTTATTTTAGAAAAAAATATGACCTATCTGCTGTCCTTACCCAATATTAGTTCTTGGTTTTTTTATGTGTCTTTCTTAGTCTAATAAGTATTCCTCATATGATTATATAAAGAAATCTGGTAAGTTATTTAAATTTCTACATGGCACTATGCAATAGGCTTAAGGCTTAAAAAGGCTTAAATATAAGCCTTTACCTATTAATATGGCTACATATGACTTATGACAAATACTGAATGCATTTATAAGTGATTGGCATTTATAAACTCATTTACTCCTCAAAATTGTCCTATGACATAGATATGATTATTACTTAACAGACGAACTGTGGATGAAATCAGAATATCATGATTTTTATAGGACTCTAGACAGTTATTTTAAAATGTTAACTAAAACAAAGATAAAATGTGCTTATATGAAGTTTAACATTTGCTGACAGTTGTATTCTTAAGTACGGTGGGATAAAACATCATCCAAAGATGCTGAACAATCAACGTGGGGTCTCTACCTGAAGAGGGTCACTGGGACGGATGCTTGTCTGTGTTTGGTTTGAATGGGTAAAACTGGTCTCTAGTTGCAGTTGCTGAGTATGCAGTTGTATTGTGTTACAAAAAGAAGTAATTCTGAAAAGGAACATCAGGGACTGCAGTGTTAGAAAAGGGGCCCTCAACAGTTTCATTGTTTCTGCTGCCACTGGTTGTTACAGTTCATGAGAAGGAACATTTGTGCTTGTCTCTAGGATAAACCTTTTCTCATGTAACTGTGGTAGATTTATAAGCCTCTTCTATCCTCTGGGGGAATAGAATCAAGCTGACAGTCTATGAGAAAGAATATGATTGTGTACTTTCATGTTTCTTGTACATTTGTTGATGAATAGCATTATTTATGTTACTTAAAGTCAAATATTTATCCCTTTTGCTACTCAATAGTGTCAGCTGTTTGAAACATGTCTCTGAAGAAATAACCTTCATATAGTCAGAACTAAATCTGAAAACTCTATTTCAAATCTCACCAAAATCTTCAACTTAAAAAAAAACCTCATATACATTTTATAATTGTGATCATACACTTAAAGTTTACTTAAATCAAAGAAAAAGTGTTCAGTGGATATTTCTTTTTTTTTAAGATTTTATTTATTTATTTGACAGAGAGAGATCACAAGTAGGCAGAGAGGCAGGCAGAGAGAGGAGGAAGCAGGCTCCCTGCTGAGCAGAGAGCCCCATGCGGGGCTGGATCCCAGGACCCTAAGATCATGACCTGAGCCGAAGGCAGAGGCTTAAACCCATTGAGCGACCCAGGCACCCCTCAGTAGATATTTCTAAATAAATTATTTTATTTTTTTGGAAGATAAAGTGAAATAATTATCCACTCAATAAAAATGAACGAGTCTTTTGAAGTATAGTATCTTCTTTGAGTTAATTGCAAATTTTCACAAACATTTTGGTTTTCTTTTATTTTAATTCAAATGGTCATTTTTCCTAATTATCTACCAAACTTTACCTAAATTGTGAAGTCATAATGCATAAATTCTGTGACTTAACTTACTAGGATTTTCTTTTACCACCAAAGTGTATCTTTGACCCACCTCTTAAAGAATGCCAATTTCTTGGGGCGCCTGGATAGCTCAGTGGGTTAAAGCCTCTGCCTTCCACTCAGGTCATGATCTCGGGGTCCTAGGATGGAGCCCTGCATCAGGCTCTCTGCTCAGCGGGGAGCCTGCTTCCCCCTTTCTCTCTGCCTGCCTCTCTGCCTACTTGTGATCTCTCTCTCTCTCTCGCTGTCAAATAAATAAATAAAATCTTAAAAAAAAAAAGAGAATGCCAATTTCTTCTTACAGAGTCTGTTGTCTACACAACTATAATTAACTGTATTGAGGAGTTTGCCCTTAACTTTTTGTAATTATATTCTACCTTGCTGCTTCCAGGATTGAAACTCTCTCTCCTTTGGTAAACATTTGTACATTACTTGCCATAGGACAGATTAGTAAACACTAATTGAATCAAACTAGAGAATGAAAGTGGAGAAGAGCTATTTTAATAGACTGTGTCTCCTAAAACACACAAAGGAATATCAGACAACAGAGGTTTGATGAGAGGTTGAGGAAGCAACATCTTGACTCAAGTCATTAGAATGAACTAGTTTGTTATATTAACAAAATGTTAGGCTGGGTAGTTGGGAAGGGATTGACTGTGAAGGAGTGAACTGTGATTGACGTTGTGCCAGTGGATGAGCAGATAAGGAGAAAGCAAGAAGGAAGTCAGAGGCTCAGCTGAGCTCAAGAAAGAGTTCAGCTCCCAGCTACAGAGTTCCTTTGGTTAACCCACCATGGAAATTCCCAAATGTGGGGTATTTTCACTTTCTGCATGTATATTATTATATGCCCTCTCTAAGCCAGTTACTAAGTGATTGGGACACATATAGTTTCATTTAATATTTAAAATAATACAATTTTATTGTCTCCATGTTATTGATGAGGAAGCTAAACCTGGATTGGTTTGGGGTCCTTCTAATACTAACCCTCTGTTCTTAACAATCAGGAATATAGGTGTACAGCATATAGTTTTATTCACTCAGAGATGTACCATGGTTGAGGTGGATTGGTATTTAGCATTATTGCTTTCTTTCTAATTCGGGATTCATGATTATCACCTTCACATTTTTACTTCTGTTTTCCTTCAAGTAACAAACTAGAATTCTATTTCCAGTTTTTTCAAAAACATGTGAAAATTTTATTTCTTAATACATTTTTTCTGCCTAGAGTTTGCATACCTTTCATCAAATTCTCAATAGATCTTTGACTAAGAAGGGTTTTAAGTAAATAAAAACAACAACAAAGGGATAGAAAAAAAAATCATACTGAAATATGAATCATTTGGAAAGCACAGCTGTGTTTGTAACTGGTTTCCTAATTACAGTATGTGGTAATTGGTATACAAAAATAATGAATAGTCACCTGAATAAAGTTTGTGAACTAAAGCAGATTTATGAAAACATAATAAGGCCTCTATCCACATCTTCTGACCTAATTGCTATGTGTTGGATTTGATATTTTATAGAAATAACTCAAGGCCAAACTATGTAGTAAGCACCTGTCCTTTGGCCCTACCACCTTTGGTGTTTAGCACCGCTACTATGAATGTATGGATATTTTCCGTAATTCCATATACTCCTGTTCTGCCTTTCTTAAATTTTGTTAGCCATTCTCTGGCACGCTATCAGCTACCCACCCTTCCTTAAAAGAATCATCACAACAATCGCAACATTTAAAAATTACCATGTCACTTTTTTCTTAAGCTCTTGTCATTTGTGAATCAAAAGTGGTGCTACATTAACTATTGTTACTTCAATGACCTATTACTCCCTTCTGAACTTTGATTCCATATTGCAGTTAAGACGCAGAATCAAGGGACTACTCAAATACTGATGATTTCTGTTCTACAATGGGCCCATCAGGTTTTCACTGTGCTTTATGTGTGATTTTTTTTTTTTTAAGATTTCATTATTTATTTGACAGAGAGGAGAGAGATCACAAGTAGGCAGAGAGGCAGGCAGAGAGAGAGAGGGGGAAGCAGGCTCCCCGCTGAGCAGAGAGCCCCATGTGGGGCTAGATCCCAGGATCCTGAGATCATGATCTGAGCGGAAGGCAGAGGCTTTAATCCACTGAACCACCCAGGCGCCCCTCGTGATTTTTTTTTTTAATGTGTGATGTGGCATGTTAAAATAAGTCCTCATGACCTATCTCAAAACATACTATTCAACTTCCTCAGTATTTTTTGCATATTTAGAACGTCAGGTATTTTTAATATTCTAAGATAGATAGCAATATCCCCATTTCCTTAAGAGAATAAATTAAACAACTCAATCTAGATCAAATGGACATTTGCACTTAGGATTTCTTGCTAGAATTTTGGAACTTTGTCTTTTATCACAACTGTACTGTTAGACATCTACCTTTTACCTTCCCCACTGCTGTGATTTCTGTTTTACCTCAGAAAAATAAATTGCTTTTGGTCACATTTGTTTTGGGATTCAAATCCAGGCATATTTATGGGGATATAAAAATGTTTCAGAACCTCTTTTGATATAGCTTTTCTTGTTTTAAGCCAGAATATACTACAACATAATGCCATCTATTTCAATATTATTGCAAAAATGGTGTATCCAGATTGTTTTGTAAGAAGGTAAAATAAAGTTTGGGACCGATTTTAGTGTGAGTGCAGGGTTTATTTATTAAGTCTACTCTGCAAGGACAGGAAAAGCCATTGTGCAGAGCTGGAGACATATCTTCTAACAAATGGCCATTTAGTTCTGATTTAATATAACTCCTGGGCACTGGTAAATCAGCCAGTGCAATACCAAGGCAAAACATTAAGATCTTTACATTTTGAGGCTTCCTGTCAAATTGTTGCTTAACGCAGTTAGACTCAGACTTTAAATATGTAATTTAAGGGCTGAATAAATTAAAAAAAAAAAAAGATGAGTTATCTCTTTTTTTTGCCTTGATCTGGGAGATTAACTAGGTTCTTCATTTACCCATATTGATGGATGATTTAAAAGTTGGATGCATAAAAAAGAACCTTACAAGTGACAAAATTTATTTGATGATACCATATAACATTGTGCAAAGCCATTACAATTCAAAGAAATTCAATTTTTCTTCTTTCAGAAGTTCTGAAAATAATCGAGTGTTACGAATCAATATTAGCATCTTTTTATCAAAAGCAAACTTGATTGTTTTTGCCCAGTCCAACACATAAAATCTGATCAAAATTTTATGCTTAAATTCATTTTTGGACTCTTCTTAAAACTATGGATATGGAGATTTTCTGATCATTGTGGAAGTAGGCAATTTATTTGACTATGCCCTGTATTGCCCTTTCCAGAAGTACCATATGGACTAGAAATTCTCCTAAGTTGTAAATTTCTTCACGTTTATTGTACTTGGTGTATGTTAAGATTCTTCATCTGTGGTGTTATAATGTTTATTAAATTTACAACATTTCTACCTTTCTTCTTCAAATATTATTTTCTTTGATCCCTTCCTTATTTTATGGAAAAACAATTACATGTACAGTAAGCTGCTTAAAGTTGTTTTACAGGTACTCTTAAAAAAAATATTTTCTTGGGGTGCCTCGCTGACTCCATCAGTTAAACATCTGACTCTTGATTTTGGCTCAGATCTTGATCTCTGGGTTGTGAACTCAAGCCTGGCATTGGGTTCCACACTGGGCATGGGGCCTACTTTATTTTTGTATTTTTTTACTTATTTACTTATTTATATTTTATTTATTTCTCAGATAGAGGGAGGGAGAGTGAGCACAAGCAGGGGGAGTGTCAGGGAGAAGGAGGATCCTGGCTGAGCAAGGAGCCCAATGTGGGACTTGATCCCAGGATTCTAGGATCATGACCTGAGCTGAAGGCAAACACTTAACTGAGCCACCCAGGCGTCCCATAGTAAGCCTACTTAAAAAAAAAAAAAAGTTTTCTTTCAGTGTTTTGTTTAGGTAATTTTTATTACTATATCCTCTTATTATGAAATATGTATTTCATAAAATATATCTGTATATGTTTATTTTTGAACATATAGAATGTTCATTATACTTTATTTCAAAAATTTTTGTGCTAATTTTAATATTTGAAAGAGTTATGACTCAGTTTATTTATAGCTCATGTTTTCCTGCTTTTTGCATTCCTAGTAATCTTTGATTGGATTCCAGAGATTGGAAATTTTACCTGTTTGTGTGTTTGATATTTTTGTATTTCCATAAATATTCTTGAGCTTTTTTTGTAATGCATTTAAATTATATGAAAATTGTTTGATTCTTTTTTTTCTTTTTTTGGGTCTCATTTTCAAGGTATGTTATGTGGGCCCATAACAGCATTTCGTGTAAAACTGTTACTTCCCATCACTGGAGCACCATCTTCATAAGCTTTTGGCTCAATGTTCTTGAAATATGAGGATTTCAGGTGTGGTTGGTAGAAAGAAACAGTGTTTGGTGTGAATGCCAATGACCATCTCTTCTAATCATAACTGCTGCTTCTGTTCTTGCCCTCTGATAGCTTCTTATATGCACATGCTTTTTAATAATCAACTAATTTTTCTAGGGTTGCCTGTGCAGGTTTCTGGAGTTTTTTCTTAATTTTTTAAAAGTTTTATTTCTTTAATTGAGAGAAAGATATATATAATATGTAATATATAATATAATGAGATATATATTATATATAATATATATAATGAGAGAGAGCAAGAGCAGAGAGGAAAGAGAGAAGCAGGTTCCTTGAGTACAGGGAGCCCAGTGCAGTGTTCATTTGATCCAAGAACCCTGAGATCATGACCTGAGCTGAAGGCAGACACTTAACCAACGGAGCCACCCAGGTGCTCCCTGTAGTTCTGTTTTAGTAGAACTCTCTCCCTGCTAGTACTGTGTGGTCTGTGATTATTAGTGGTTTATTCTCATTGATTTCTCAGTTCAGGGAGTCTTCCAGGCTTCTTCTTGATTTCCCCTCCTTGAACAGCTTCTTGGAAACTGTCTGAAGAACACTTTTGTGCTTACCTTGTTTTCAGTACGTTAGGGATTGTTGTTCATTGGTGATATCTAGTGTTTTGAAAGGTATTGTTTCATAAGTTTTATCTATTTTCTGGTTCTCTTCAGGCAGAAGAAAAATCCAATCCTTATTTCTCCACTTTTCCTGGATCTCAAATATATACATACAGCCACACATACATAGTTGAGGAAACATGACAGAACTGAAATATTATTTAATGGTGATATGAAGGATTAGTGTCTTAGTCAACTTGGGCTACCATAACAAAATATCATAGGCTGGGCGGTTTAAGCAACAGACATTTATTTTCTCACAGTTCTGGAGTCTAGAAGTCAAAATTAAGGTGCTAACATTGTTAGTTTCCAGTGGAGGCTCTCTTCTTGGATCTTTAGATGGCTATCTTTGTGCTGCGTTCTCACATGGCACGAAAAAAGAGAGTGCAAGCTCTCTGGTGTAGCTTCTTATAAAGCTATATTACTCTTATCAGGAAGACCCCACCCAACCTTACCTATACTTATCTCCCAAAGACCCTATCTCCAAATTTCATTACAATAGGGAAATAAAATTTAGGACAGAGCTACTCATAAAGATGATTTGACATAAATGCTCTAATTTTCTTAGAGAGGTAGAGATATTATTTAACTTCAGGATTTTTAAAATCTAGTCGATGAATCCAATTTCATTTTTTTATTTAAGATTGGTATCTGTAAGGTATATATTATTATGTAATAAAAAATTGGTTGGTTATTTAATTATCCATAAAATATGGCTTTCCTAAAGTAAAATACTATTGTCAAAGCCAAAATTATAAATATAGTAGTCTTATATTCCCCAATCAGTCTTTTCTTTTCCTCAGAGTGAATCTTTTAACTAATGTAATCATGTATAGCTGAACACCACTTTTCAACAATTATATACATAAAACACCTTAAAATGATGGTTTTATTTTCATTAATTTTTTCTTCTTAAAATATTTGTCTTTAAAGCCCTGTAAAATATACCAATGTAACATGTCTCATGTCTTGGTCTCAATATAGCACTTATAAACAGATCAGAAGCAAATTACATCCCATTTGGCATAGCGGTGGTTACAAAGGGAAAAATAGTCTTTTTTTAAAGATTTTATTTATTTTTTTGACAGAGAGAGAGATCACAAGTAGGCAGAGAGGCAGGCAGAGAGAGAGGGGGAAGCGGGCTCCCCGCTGAGCAGAGAGCCCGATGCAGGGCTCCATCCCAGGACCCTGAGATCATGACCTGAGTGGAAGGCAGAGGCTTGAACCCACTGAGCCACCCAGGCTCCCTAAAATAGAGTCTTGATGGTGAAAGAAGCAATAAGAGCAGAAGTGTTGAAATTGCTTAATGTATAGACAACTTCAAAATAATTTTGGGTACATGATAAACTCACAAAACAAAATAACTTTAATGACATTTCCACAAAACTCAATAACTATAATTTAAAGTTAATTAGATACTGATTCTGTTTCCTTTCCTTCAATATATCATAGTTATATAAAATAAATAACATAGTTATGTTTATATCAAATCTTTAGGTTTATGTTGTACTCTCTTTATGAACCCATTGCCTGAGGATTTAAGTTCATAAAGTGATAATGAAACCTATAGATCATTTGTGACAGTAAGAAAAATCATCAGATTCAACCCTCAAATTGCCTTCTGCTAGTCCCAGTCAACAAGCAAAAAATAACAAGAGTTTTCTTTTATAAATAAAAAAAATTGAAAAAGAAAAAGAAATGAGTTGAAATGCTCAAATATTTTAATAAAATTATTTTAAAATTGCTTTGCTTATTTAGTCTTTTTTTTCCCCTCTTATTTTGTCATTTAGTCTTAAGGACAGTGATATTTTTATATTCATGTTTGGGAAAACAAGGTCTTTTTTTTAAAGATTTATTTATTTATTTGAGAGAGAGAGAGCACACTAGAGTGAGGGGATAGGCAGAGGTAGGAGAGAAAATCCTTAAGCAGAATCCCTGCTGAGCATGGAGTCTGACACAGAGCTCAGTCCCAGATCCCTGAGATCATGATCTGAGCTGAAATCAAGAATCAGACACTTAATCAACTGAGCCACTCAGGTGCCCCAAGAAAACACAAAGTCTTAGAGGAATTCAAGTGAGTGCTTATTTTTATTAAGCTAGAATATTATTTTAATCTTGACATTCTAGTATCCATTCTTTACTAACAATAGAAATCTATTGATGTAACTTAAAAAGTTATTTTTACTATAATTTTAATTTTTATAATAGAGAAATATATTAAAATTATGATATTAAAACATGTTTTACTCCCTTAATCTGAAATAAATAAGTCAAAATATTTTTATTTATTCTCAATAAGCATTATCTGAAAATAAGACCAATTATTTCTGCTGTTATGCAACTTTTTAATCTTTACAAACTATATGATGTATCAAGGCCTTGTTTAACAATTTGTAAATTGATGGGTTGAATAAGTGATTCCTAAGGTGACTTGAACCTGCTTTTTGAGGCCTTTATGAATTTTACTGAATTCTGATTATTTAGTTACCACTAGGGGGAACTAAACCCCCTAAAGTTCAATTTTGGAATTTTTTTTTTAAGTTACTCAATTTTAAAATGCCTCACTTATTGTACAATTTTAAGTTTTGTATACAGCTTACATTTTGTATATAAAAGAGATTAAACAAAAGACTGTAGTAGTTATAGATGAACGGAATTTAGTATCATGACTACCAATGCTAAGAAATAATCTGAAAAACAATCCAACTATTGTTCTGCCCTGTGTTATGGATCTCTTGCTAAGTGCACCAAACAATCATTTCACATGAATAAGAGTGTTTTAACACCTATACTTTTTTAACCTCCTTTTTCCTTCTCTGTAGATTTTTATTACATTTGTACCATTAAGAAAATTTCTCAACAAAGCCTTAAGCTGCTAAGGGTATTTTTCTTTTCTGTTGAGAGAAAAGAGACAAATTTTGAAAATTTTGGAAACCTTTGGATTCCAGTTCACAGTGTGAAATAGAAAATAAAGCAACAAATCCCCAGAAGACTTAGAATAATGAAACCCACATTGTTAAATTGAATAAACCTGAAGGATCAGGTAGAACACAATTAAAACATCATTATCATCATCACCATCATAAATAATCCAGATGTATATTAAATGCAGCCATATGTAGGACATGTGAGCATACCAAAAAAGATCTACTCATAGCGAAGCAGATTACAAGGTTAAGCAAGATGGTTTCAGTCATTAATGGAAAACTGGTTTACTTCTGCTTATAACCAACAAGATGGTTTTTTTTTTAGTTTTGTTTTGTTTTTTAGGTTTTATTTATTTATTTGACAGAGAGAGATCACAAGTAGGTGGAGAGGCAGGAAAGAGAGAGGGGAAGCAGGCTCCCTGCTGAGGAGAGAGCCCGATGAGGGACTCGATCCCAGGACCCTGAGATCATGACCTGAGCTGAAGGCAGAGGCTTTAACCCACTGAGCCACTCAGGCACCCCCAACAAGATGGTTTAGGCAGTAATAAACCCCTGCATTAGGAAGCCCAGCTACTCTACCTCTTGAAGTAGAGATATCAAATCATTTTGGGTTGGGTGTCAAAAAGATAGGAAACATTGGATTTTGAGAATGTTTTAAAGTGTTACCAGTATTTTATAGACCCAAAGTCATCAATTCCATCTCTAAGTCCTTCAGTACCTTGGTGGACAATGCAGAACTATATCTCAGAAGCCCTGATTTCTAGTGGGATGGATCTCTCCTTGTCCCACACTCACCCACAAAGGGCTTCATGTTATGGACCTACAATTATTAGCAGAGACTTGAATAGAAAATACTAATCCTAATGAAGGAATATAGAATGACCTCGATAATAAAGAATTTTAGTGCCTAATGAGTTTAGAAAACTCACCAGTTGTTTCACTTTCCTAAAAGACAATATTAGTGGGATTGACATACTAAAGAAAAAAGAATAGATGCTTATAAGTGCAATGCCTAGGGGCGCCTGGGTGCCTCAGTAGGTTAAAGCCTCTGCCTTCAGCTCAAATCATGATCTCAGGGTCCCGGGATCCAGCCCCGCACCGGGATCTCTTCTCAGCAGGGAGCTTGTTTCCCCCCTCTCTCTTTGCCTGCCTCTCTGCCTACTTGTGATCTTTCTCTATCAAATAAATAAATAAATAAATAAATTTAAAAAAATAAGTGCAATGCCTAGAAACTAAATATATTGTATCCTTATTCAGGGTTAAGTACTGTGAATAATATACCTTAATGTGCTGGACACTACAGAAGATAAATGATGGAAATAACACTGTAATCATATTATTAATTTATAATGCTCCTCTCAAAACAGAATCTGGGACACTATGCAAAGAACAAACAAAAATTATACCAATCTGGGCTCCTTGCCCAGAAATACAACCACACAAAAATACACATAACTAAGGGAGAAAAAGAAAAGAAAAGTAAAGAAAAGAAAAGAAACTAGTCTGAATAAAAGACTGTTCGTGAGAAAGAAAAGAAAGGATCACTAAATTAAAAATGAAAATCCTATCATTGTAATTATTGGTAAATCTGATGATTCTATCAGATTTATTAACAACTTTGGATATTATTGATAGAGAGTAAGATATGGTTACTGAAATAGAAAAATATTTTAATAATAAAGAATAATTCTAAGAAAATCTATTAATTGACAAAAATAAAGACATTTTTAGGGTACCAGAAAACATCAGTCATGGAGTAAACACGTATAGTTCCTGGCCTTATCTTCCAGCTGAAATATCTCCAGGTCTTAAGTGAAAGAGCTTAGGGATCAGATCTTCCCAATATGCTAATTATAATTAGAAGATATCTTGAGGGTTGTGGGGCTTTGTGGTGATTGAGATGATGATGATGATTTTGTGATTGAGAATATTTAATGACACAAAACATTAAATTGCCTAGGGGAGGTTATGTAAAGTCCACAATGAGTTGTAATAAAAAGAACCTGTTTCTGTCTTCAGCAAACAACACATGATTATCAATTCTGGGTTACCTTTTTATTTATTTTTT
>CM052809.1:124211205-124329894 GCA_028533885.1 Nasua narica
ATTTGTTGGGGAAGCATCTCAGAATGAATCAACAATTTGATAATATCCAAAGTATTTATAAAGCATGTAGTCTTTACATACAATCAAATGTAGTCTTTGCATACTACATACTTTATAAATACTTCCTAGGTTAATTTATTAGCAAAAATAAACGTGAAACATGAATATTTGCTTGGCGAATTTCACTGTGTGTGCATTGAGTATGGAAATTAAATGATTGGCTTAAAAATGAAAAAAATATGGAGTTTACTGTGTTGGTTTATTATTGAAATAATTGCCTAAGGACTAATATAATTTAGTATAAATTATGTGATATTTCTCCTTTCTGATTACCATCCGTAGAAGTAAAATCTACTAAGAAACCATTATGAAATGGATAAAAAAATAAAATATAGGTAGGAATACATAGGCATATAAATAATTTTCTAATAGTAAACTTGCTAAATAGATTTCAGCACATATTCTTAATATATTCTGAAAGAAAAAAGGTTCCAACCCCATAACTTCACTTTGATAAAACTCACATCCAATAATGCCACCTCTATTGGCATGACCATTATAATCTAGATATTTTCAGTAGCTTAAATGCATTTTTAGATTATGATAGTAAGTATTTGTGCTGCTTTATAACAATATATAATTTGTTACAGTTGTTTAAAGAGGTACAAATGGTAATATGTTGATATTGATTTCTTAGTTTACCAAAGAGTCTAATATAAGCAATAAGAAAAGATCCATTTTTTAAGAACTGATTTTAGAAGGTCTGTTTTTAGAACTTTATTTTTTTTACATTTTTAAAATGAAAATTTCCTTTAAAATGATAATTACTTCCCTTTTGAAAAATCTTCCATCAACTCTATCAAGAGCTAAATGTTCTAATTGCAGTGTATCTATGGCATAAGTCACATCAATATAGAAGCGAGTCATCTGAACAAACAATATATTAGTAATGTTACCATTTGTTCATTTGCTTTTAATTATAATAATCACCAAAGATCACTATGCAGCTGAAATAAGGATTGTCAAACACAATTTGGTTCTTATATTCATGACAGTGGCAGATAATTCCAACTGCTGTTTTATATACTTTCACTTAAAATAGTTCACTTATTAGTATGAATAAATCTAAAAATATCCTTTTGAGTATCAGATTTTAGCTTTCCAAAGGCCAGTGTGTTTGTATGTATCAGTGGATCTTGCTGTTTTCTTTAACATTTGCTATTACTTACCTTTTATAAACATATTTTAGACTCAAATGCCTTTTGATGCAAGTTATGTAACGTGTATAAAAAGAGTTTATTGAATTTGTTCAATCCAGAAGATCTCAATGCCTTTATTTTTCTCCCACCACTTCCTGCAAACGTGTTCTGGCCTATGACTTTCCTCCAGACGGGACCATGGACAGAGCCCCCCATTCTTCTATTCATTTACAATTAAAATATCTCTTTATGGCCATAACAACTTTCAGGAATTTCCACGTCTACTATATTCCAATTTAAAACCTTCCACTTTGTCTAATTCAGACATTTTTGTCCCGTTGAGCAAATTACTTTCACGGTGGTTCAGACCCTGCCACCTTCTGTGGGTATCCATTTTTACCCATGGGAACTTCATTTACTCTTTCCACAGCAAATTCATGCTGTCTTATAGTTACTGCTTCTCTGCTACTTGACATCACAGGCAAATCCAGTGAACCCCTATCGCCTCCATAATTCTCCGTGAAAGGAGAAAGGATTCTACTTCAAGTTTCCATCTGCTCTCCGTTCTTTATGGAAAACTCATGCCTTTCTAACATCTTGCATTCACCACTATTAGGTCTCTAGTGAGCCTTCACTAGAAGGCTATTAGGTCTTCTAGTGAGTTTCTGCAGGTCAGCAAGTATTCAGTGTGTCTCCCTGTGTATGTTTGGGATGAAGTGTAGTGGTGTTGGTGGTTGTGGAGGTGATGTTAATGAATATAGCTGAAATATTATATAAATCTTATCTCTTTTATCTACTATCCTCCTGACATAGGAAGCACATTCTTCAACCATGAATCCATTTATTCAACAAATATTTATTGGGACAATTCTATACCAGGTATTTTTCCTCCGCATGAGAATAGAGCAGTATTCTCAATACAGACTTTGTTCTCAATACAGAAAAAAGTCAGTATTATTCTTTCAGTGGAGATTGTCTCCTAGTTGTGAAAAAGAGCTTGTCAGAGGAGGCAATAAAAGCTGTGAAGAAAAATAATACAGGTAAGAAGGTAGACTATGAATTCTTGAGCATGCATTAAAATAGTATTTTCAGGGAAGATTTCACTGATGAGGTGACGTGTAAACAATGACCTGAAGGAAATGTCAAGGGAACTATCCCAATAGAGAATTTCTTCTGAACATAAAGGTTTCTTGTTAATAAAAACACTTTACTTCACATATTTATGAAGTAGCTAGAAGGACAATGTGGGGCTAAGGGCAAGAAGCAAGGAGGAGAATGAGAGGGAGTGAGATCAGAAGGAGAGTGTATATTGTTTGAATGTATGTTTATATATTAGAATGAATGTTTGCGACACAACAGAATATTCAGAAACATTGCCATTTTCCCAATAAATGCTGTATAATCATTACAAAACAAACTCTTGCAACTTAGAAAGAATTAACTTACAATGGAAAATTTTTGGCAAGCTTTTTATATCATAATTTGAAGCATTCATCAAAAAAAAGAAAGCACTGTTTGTTCTTTAATTAAAAAGAATGCTTTTCATTATGTCAGCAAAGTTTTAACCAAAAAGCATGTGAATAGAATATATTTAGCCGAAAAAAACAAATCAATATTAATGATACCTTATCTAGTACATATTGATTTTGTCATAAATGAAAACTTAGAATAAAAAAAGGGAAAAGAATTCCAGAGTTCTGCCTAGTCCAAATCCAAATTAGTGTTGCACACTCTTATATACATTAGAAACATAATTATGTTATGAATTTGATTTAACATATAAAAATATAAAAATAATACAAGTGGTCAGATATCAAGGTCCTCTGTTGAACAAGAATTCAAATATTTTGAATACAATTATATGTTACAATAACTTGAACTAGGAATAATATAACTTGTTCTACTATAAAATAATCCTAGAGTTTTCTATTATCATGAAAATATAAGCCTATTAAATACCAATGGTTGTTTGATCATTAAATACTCGACCTATATTTCTAGAAACAAGATTGAGGGAACTATCTGCCAGAGTAATTTTATGTGTTCAAAATCGGAACTAGATTTTGGAGAATCTGGAAGTCATAAGGCTCAGGTTAAAAGACACCTTCATTTATCTCTTGTGATAGTGGAGCTTCTGCAATTTTGAAACAGAAGCAAATACAGAAAATGGGCACTACTCAAAAATGACTTATTATAAAAGGAGAAGCAAATCTTTCTCTAGAATAATGATTTTTATCATTCAAATAAAATTTAGTTACACTCATAACTTTCTCATCCAGAAATCACAAAAGTAAGATTTCTAATATAATATATAGCTTTGATTAAATGACCATCAAAGGAGCTTGATTAAAAGGTTTTTTTTTTCCAGATAAATTATGTAAATAACCAGGACAAAATCTATGGGAAATTATCATCATCATCATCCTTATCATCATCGTCATTCTGGCAAAAATGGAATCACATTTACTTTTTGATTTTTTTTTAAATTTGTGATATTTAAACAAAAGTCAAACTCAGGGATAAATGACTCCAGGGAAATCAGACTGCTGAAAGAGATGTCAGAAAAATGCACAATTCTAGTTACTTGTGGGGCACTTTATTAAAGGAATAAACCTGGAGGCTAAGTCATTTTTTAAAAAAATCATACTCTTAATTATATAGTTGACAGGCACACTGTTGAAAAACACACTGTCATAATTCTTGGGAACCAAGATGCATAAATTAATCTCAGTTTTAGAAAATGCAGTTTTTTATACTTCTTCCTTTATAGTGATCTTGTTCCTTTTCCTTAGGTTTGTTTCTTGCTACGTTTCCTTATGTTTCTTTTCCTGCTACTTTATGCTCCAGTCAAATGAGGAAACAGGGATACACACTTCTTTTTTCTAAGGCTTATTTCTAGAGACCATATTGCTTAGTTGTTGCTAGAGAACCACATTTGCTGAATGAAAATCCATATATGGTTTTGGCAAGATGTATTAAATTTTCATTTCCATTTTCTCTGAACAATGAGGACAATAACTGTACCTATAGCACAGAGATGTTGTGAAGATTAAATGAGTTTATGTAGACTTTATAATGATATTTGTTATCTAATGTCTTTCTTTTCTGAAGTGGAATTAAAATTTTTGCTTGAACAAAGAGGTCAGTGATGTTCTCTTTAGCAAATGCTTTGCCTTGGATGTACCCCCATTCTTTCTGTTGTCCTGTCAGCATCTATGTGGTCTAGATGTAGGGTATAGACCCATGCTGAATTCATCTCTTGAGCTTTTTGGACTCCTCATCCTATCATGAGAAGTGCTGTTCTAGCACAACCTCAGAGCTTGTCCCAAGTCAGGGGGTCCAGAGCAGGGTACCCTTGCCCAGGGATAAGGGTGGTCCTGGTGACAAGGCTTTGACTGGGGGTTGATGGGTAAGTGGAGCAAATCAGAAGTAGCAGACAGTGGAAGGGAAAGTACAACAGCACAACTGAGGTTTGTTTGCATTGAGAAGGACAGATACTTAAGTAGATTTTCAGTTAAAGCTGCCTATATGGTAGACTTGTAAAAAAAAATATATGGGAAAAAAATGCTACCAGGTATGTTAGGGCAAGACTGTAAAATAAAACTATTGATGTTTGCTGTTATTTTGCTTTTTATCACTGTTGACTGTTCTGCTGTTATTGTTGTTTTCTATGATGGCAGGAGGGAAAGGTATCTCAAGAAAATCATTGCATATATTCATTGGGAGAAAGAGGAAACTCAAAGAGGGAAGTATTTTAAAATGTTATTGAAAATCATTGTGAGAACCTACATTTGTTTAGTTACCTACTAGTGGAAAGAAAGGGAAATAATAACGGGGACATAGTTCTATACATTATAATTAAAAAGGAATATTTTTTTGTTGAAATCTATCCTTGGTTTTGAAAGGGTGACTTTTTATGCACACCTCCTTACTTTTATTTATGTAGACTTATTTAGAGTCCCTCATTGACCTTGGAAAAATGACTTTTTAAAAAAATTTTAGATATATTTAATCCATGAGATTTGTTGTAAAGATGCATAGATCATACCAAACATCGATTTATTATAGGCATGCTCATTATTAACATAGGAAATGTATTAGGGTTGACCCAGGAATCAAGTAGATCTTATATTAATATGCAGTATATATATTAAATTAGGAAATAGTTAACAGGAAAAGTTAAAATACAAATGTAACAATGATACTATTGGAACTGGTCTTTACAAAATGCCAAAAAGACCTGATGGTAGTGAAATAAAATCCATAAAATTCATAAAATTTAGAGATGACTGAATTTGGGCAAAATGTCATTTCTTTAGTCTTCATCATCAAAAGCACCATAAGAAAAAAGAAAACTGACTAGTTTTATACCAGTGCAACATAAAATAATGTGGCCTTCAATTAAATATTTATCTATCTATCTACTTATTTATTCATTTATTATTTATTTATTGATTTATTTGAGAGGGACAGAAAGGGGGAGAGAGAGAGAAAGTGAGAGAGAGAGTAAGAGATCGAGCTGGGGAGGGACAGTGGAAGAGAAATCAGAAGAGAAGCAGACTCCTTGCTGAGTGTGGAGCCCGGGGCCTGGTTCTGGCTCAATCCCAAGACCCTGAGATCATGACCTGAGCTGAAATCAAGTCGGTCACTTAACCAACTAGCCACCAAGGTGCCCTGGACTCACAATTAAGAAAAATCTATCTGAAGAAGCTAAGGAAGATATTGAAGAGTATATAAAATTATAATTAGGTACAGATCAATAAGTAAAAATACATTTTTAAAAATTTAGTTAATATGCTATAGATTGTTTTAAAGATTTTATTTATTTATTTGACAGAGAGAAAGAGAAATCACAAGTAGCCAGAGGGGCAGGCTGAGAGAGAGAGGGGGAAGCAGGCTCCCTGCTGAGCAGAGAGCCCATTGCAGGGCTCAGTCCCAGGACACTGAGATCATGACTTGAGCTGAGGGCAGAGGCTTTAACCCACTGAGCCACCCAGGTGCCCCTAGATTTCTAGACTCTTGGGTTCATCACTATATTAGTGTTTAAGTAAATTTTTACAGGAATCCTAAGTTAAAGCAGCATAGTTCTGTTCATTAAGAAATGGCACTATACATTTAAGTGTAGTAGATTTTGGGTTCCTCACAGATGTTCCTGGGATGCTTTCTCTGTGAATTCGAGGAAGGGTCAGCACATTGTTTGCAGGTATCTGCTATCACTAGATAAATGCAGTAGCCTCCTTCTTGCACTTTCTGTGTCTAAGCTTTAACTCCTAACCCACATTTATATCCGGTGCCCTCAAAAATATTTTTGCATCACACTAATGCCCTGTAGTATTATCTCTAATTACTTCCCAAGTACTTTTGGAATCAAGTTCAAGCTTTTTCCCATTTCATTGGATTGCCCTTAACCTGCCTGAATGTTCTTTCCAACGCTTGTTTTTAAATACCATCATGAGGTATATTGAAGTCTTAACCCCCGTATCTGTGGATATGACCTTATTTAAAAATATAATTCTTCATGACACGATCAAATTAAGTCGAGGTCATTAGAGTGGACCCTAATCCTTATACAATCCTTTTAAGGAGAGGAAAACACAGTGCAAAGGCAGAGCCACACAGGGAGAAGATGGCTTTGTGAAGCTAAAGGCAGAGTCTGGGGTGAGGCGTGTACAAACCAAGAAGAGCTAAAGATTGCTGACAAATATCAGAAGCTATTAGAAGCAAAAAAGGATTCTCACCTGCAGGCTTCCCAGGACATATGGCTCTCCTGACACCTTGATTTCAGATTCTTAGCCTCCAGAATTGTGAGACAATCAATTCTGCTTTTAAGCCATTCGGTTCATGGTATTTTGTTACCGTGGCCATGGAATCTAATACAATTAAGTAGAGGTAACCGATAGTACTGAATGCACTCCATTTCAAATCTTGAGAAAAACAGTGTTTTATACTTTTATGAGCTCTTTGCACATGTGTATAATTTCATTTTTAATATAAAATCCACAAATGAGTAGTAATATTCACCTGCATCTCTATAGCATTTACTAGTTTAACAAATCACTTTTAATTACAATATTTCCCGGGATGCTGAATATTACATGACATGCCCCATAGAGCAAGTATTATCATATCCTTTTGGAATGTGAGCAGAGTGCTGGGGAAATTTTAATATCCAGTCACCGATATATATATATTCAAGTCACCTATTATTTCTGAAAATCATAGTTTGTAAGCAAAAGAGATGGCAATTATGTTCTGATGCTGACTCAAAGCTTTATGTTCAATTCATTATGCCTCAAATTCTGATGTTTTTAAAGAATAGGTTCCATTTTCTCGATTTTATCATTAACTAAAAATAGGACAAAGGGTGATGTGTTTACATAACAACAGTCCAGAAGTTTACATGTCTGAAGAAAGTTTTTAATTTAATGAAATGTTTGGCATCATTTTATAAAAATAAATTATGTATTCTTTTAGATCTTATGAATAAATCATCTGGTTCTACAATTTTGATGCTTCATTTCTAATCTTGCATTTAAATATCCCCTCTATACATTTATCCTACATGTGATACATTTTGCTCTCTAAACATTCTTACAGTTTTCTGGCTTTAATAGTTGCCAGAACTAAATGTCATGCCAAAATTCCAGGACTCAGCAATAGCAAATAACAAGCTTGGCTAGATGCCTTAGGACAAAATCATGATTGTTGCCACTGCGAGTGGTATTTGCACAAGGAAACTTTCTGCTTCTTCCAACTCTAACTTTTGGAGTCTTCATTTTCATGTCTAGGGTATTTGGAACGTTGAACTTATAAGTATTTGTATAACCCTTAAAATTTAAACCAGTGGAAAATTCCATAATTTTCTACTTAATTATTTCCTTCAGGAATTTTGATTTATCATCTTGAAAGTTTTATTCATTTACTGAAAATTCTAAATGGAAAAAGGCTATGTAATGCAAGGGAGGTGAAGTAGGGGTAATTGAATCTTGCTTATCATTTTCACTTTGTGTCAAACCATCATTTCCATACACCATCCACTTAAAATACACAAAGTGTGGTGCTGCAGAACACTTATGTAGCTTTCAGGAGTTAGTCTGGTAAAACTTCAGATGACTTTAAAGTGCTGCAATTCAGGGACGCTTGGGTGGCTCAGTCCGTTGAGCATCTGCCTTTGGCTTCGGGCATAATCTCAGGGTTCTGGGATCAAGCCCTGCATAGGACCCCATGTTCAGCTGAGTTTGTTTCTTCCTTTGCCCTTTCCTCCCACTTGTAATCTCTCTCTCTCTCAAATAAATAAATGAAAATCTTTAAAAAAAAATTGAAATTAGTGTTAAAAAGTGCCACAATTCAAGGATTTTGTGGATGAGATACCAGTGAATTGAGTAAACAAGTAACCATTCTTTAGATCATGAGAGAATGTAGGATTCAAACCTGTATGTACATTCTGATCAAGTGCTCAACACATATTCCAACAGGCAATTTTCTTGTAGAAATATTCTCTTTTATTCAAATTCTGTTTAATATGACTTAAAACATATAAAAATAGAGTGTTGAAACCTACCTATTAGTATTTTACTATTTTCAAGTATATAAAACTCTAATTTCAGTAGAAATTATTTTTCTCTGAACTGAAACAATTGATGTATTTTTTCCAGAACTACAAATTTAATATCCATTGAGAGAGTAATATAATGTATGAGAACAAAGATCCCAGAATCAGATTATCTGTATTTAATTTCTAGATCACCTCCTACCCACCCCTCCACTTCCACATATTATCTGTGTGATTGTGGACAATAACTTCACATCTCTGTGCTTCAGTTTCTTGTTTATAAAGTAGAGACAAAGGCGGTTTCTGTCTATTTGTAATTATTAAAGAAGTTAATATATGTAAAAAATATATATGTAAAAAATTCAGAAAATAGTCTGACAAATTATTAAGCACTGTAACTATGACCTATTATGGACATATATTATAGGATTATCAAAATAATGTTGTTGAGATAAATATCAGGAAGGAAAATTACAACAACAAACAAAACAAACTTTAGAAACAACACCCTGTTTGCCTCTCACTTTGTATGTAAACAGATTTGTATTCATCTGTCACTCTGACTTAGAAGATAAATGGATGACCATATCTTCCAGGAAGGAAGCTAAATTTTCATGCTGTCCTATAATAGTATAGTATTATGTACTATTTTAGCACATTTCTAATCATCTGGTTTCAACTGTTTTTTTTATTTTGTTTAATATTGGAAGTTTGGAAACACCTATATTTTTCAGTTTCGGGAACCTGCTAATCTCCCTTTAAGTGATTAAGTAAAAGTGATTCAATATTTACAAAAGCTCCATGATAAATTATACATTAAATATCAAAGACATAGCCTACATGTGAACTCCTTGAGAATATGTACTCTTTAACTGGTAAAATAATGAGAGTATATATATATTATATATATAATATAATATATATATTATTTACATGTATATATTTAAATTTATAGTTTTCATCTATCAGAATTTAAAAGTATACAATATTTTGGCATTCTTAAGTTTTTGGAAAAAATGAATTATCCTAAAGATAACATATTTATTTATTGACTAAAATATACTAAAATATGTTAATATACTCAACTATAGATGTTCCAAAGAGTCTATCTATATAGTCAAGGAGTTTTCCCATATTCATAATTTTATGTAATTATTTTGCTTGCACTGATTAAATTTAATAAATTCTACTCCCAGGGATATAATGTGTAACTTTACAGATAATTTTCTGAGATCTTTACAGTTAACAAAATGTTAGAATATGCTGCAGCTAATTACTCTACAATGAAATTCATCATTGAGAAGGAAAAAAACAGTATCTTTATTAGCTGGGTACAGACATCATAGAGACATATTATAAATAAATATGAGTAGTATAAATTTATTCCAAAAATGATTATGGACTCAAAACCTTAAAATGTCTTTTTTCTAATAAAAGTAAACAATGAGGGCTGCCGGGGGGTGGGAAGGGGGCTCAGTTGATTAAGTGTCCAACTCTTGATTTCAGTTCAGGTCATGATCTCATGGCTGTGGGATTGAGCTCCACCATGAGCTCTGTGCTCAGTGCAGAATCTGCTTATCTGTCTCTCTCTGATCCTCCCCCCCACTCACACTCTCTCTGTGTCTTTCTCTCTATCTCTACAATAAATAAATGAAATCTTTTTAAAAAAAGAGTAAACAATGAATAATTTCAAGTAACTGAATTATCTGGTAAATTGAATAGTGGGCTGCTCATGAGATACAGTTCTCAGGATATAATGATAATTGTATACACATAAAACTGGGTCCTTCTATATAAGACAGAGGCATCTGTAGCCTTCTGTGTACTACTTATTTTAGACTTTTCTTTTGCCATTGCAGTTATACTTTTGTATCTCTCTATTTTCCATTATAAAATAGTACTTTAAAAATCCCAACTACTTGATTTATTAACCAGAGCAACTATAGACTTTGAAAGCCACCTGACAAAAATAAACAGTTGAAATCGAATCTGACACTTTTAACTAGGGATCACAAACCTAGACGGAAAAAAATTAAATCAGGCTTAAAGTTATGGTGATAGAATGCAAATCTGAAATTGCCTTTGGTCTCTTAGGAGAACAAATCCAGGTAAGGGTGATGAGGGAAGAAGAAATTTCCTCCTAGAAACCATCATCAGCTGAATCAACTCTAGTATTCAGGGAGGTGTTAAGTGTTGCAGAAAATTTGCTGTTACCTCTAAATGGTCAAGAGGCAAACCACTCTTTTTCTTGTTTAACTTTGCTTCAAAGTTTCAGAATGGTATAAATAGAGTGCAAATGGAAAATCAGACAAAACACAATAGGTAATGAATTCCATTCATAGATTTTGGTCACTCACTCTTCTGATCCTCAGCTCACTAATACTCATTACTTTATGTTATGCTCATATGTCAGTTCAGAGTCTCTGTGTCTTTAACTAATGAATGGATGAGCAACTTTACTGTGGAAATACTGGTTCCATTTTTACAGACTTAGTTCATCTATGATATTTCATGCTTATAGGATCATTCTGTTAATTTTTACCTTTAGTTAATATAATGTAACCTACAATTCAGGACAGATAATAATCACTGAAAAGATATAAAGATGAGAGAGATGTAATAAAAGCAAGTAATTTCTTATTGGTGTCAGGGTCTTGTAGTTATTGTGGCTAAAAGTGCAGCTGAAAGGGAAGCAGAGCTACCTAATGGAAAATACAGAGCTACCTAATGGAAAATCCAGGTATCCGTGGTTACCGTTTTTGAGAATGTGTTTAGCTGGAGTGTACACCAAACCAATGTATCACAATTTTCCTTGTTCTTTATTTTTAATCATTGTTTAATTAATAAATAACCATTAAAAATCATTAGCTTATTCGCTGAATGTATTTTAGTATTTAAAATGTGCTGAAGTTTCAGGCTTACAAAGATTGAAGAACTCGTGAGTTGTCCCTGTCATAGACAGTAGTGAAATACGGATTGATAAATACAAAAGTAAAAAGTGCAAAGGTAGACATATGGTTCTGTGGAAGCAGAGATAATCTTGAAGCTTACTCTTTTGATGGGACATTTCTGTTAGATCTCAAAGGATTAATATATATACTAGCCAAAAATAGAAGGGGATTAGAGAGAGAATCCTAGTATGGTTGGCACGTACAGTTAAAGGGATAGATATCAGATGCAGCTGGTGGTGAAAGACCTCATATTCCCTATTAAGATTCAAATTTATGCTATGGATCAGGAGACATCAATGGTAATTACAGTTTTATCTTTTTTTTCTTTTTATTTAGTAATATGGAACGAAATATGAAGCATATTCTTAAGTAATATGATAATGGTTGAAAATCTTCAGTTAAAAGATTGACAGAATCTAGTTGATTGATCAGATTTTATATGATCAACGATATAAACTAAGGCAGTGACTGAAAAAGTTAAGGGGTAAGACAGATTGAAGAGATACCATCCAGGTATAGTTGGTGGGACTTAGATATCATGCACAAGTGGGCAGGAGGAATGAGAATCCTTCTGAGACCATGCCACTGTTAAGGTGTCAGTCAGAGTTCAGTCAGGAAAAGAGAAAATGTACTAAATATTTTAAGCCAGAAGAAATGAAGACTTATCATTGGTTACTAGAGATTGGTAGGCTATAAAAGTAAAAAGAATATACTATAATTAGTAATTGGAGGAAATAGCTTATACTTCAATGGTTAAAGAGTAGAATAATAAGAACCTAGGATTTTATTGACAAGCCCTACAAGGCTGGCATTCATTTTTTAAGACAGATCTCAGCATTATTTGTACTTGGATCTCTGAGGAGGGTCCTCCCTAGTTATTACTGGTCCACCTGAGGGGACTCAATAAATATAATGCAGACAATGTTCAAAGAAGGTAGGGGCTGAGTCTACTCTCTGATTCTGTTGAAGTGAAGCCAACAGGAACTCTAAAAGAAGAAGGTTGTTCTCCTTATTTGACATATTCCATTATGGTTTCCATTTGGCCAGACCTAGGAAGAAATCAGGGGATAAAGGAGTTTTAGGAATTCAGTCTTCAGAGGCTCATTCCCAGCAACCAAGAGCAGTATGTCAAGGCTGGTTGTGGAGCTGAGACACAACAGATAAGGAATTAGTCATAGTTAATAACTGATCTTGGCATTTCAGGTAAAGGAAAGCACTGAAGTAAATATGAGAATTTCAGTCTTGGAATGGCTGAATTGGGGTGAAGGGATATGCCAGAAGTTGGGTTTAGAATCAGGCAGTCTGTGTTCTTTCATTTGTTTTTGTTTTGTTTTGTTTATAAAGCTCTTTTTATGAAGAGCTTTGTTTATAAAGCACCTTCTAGTGGTGACTTTGCCAGTAACTTATATCCTCTATGCCTCAGATTTCTCATTTATAACATGGAGATAATAGTATCTCCCTCATGTTAAGTTCTACATGAGAGTTAACTTTGTTATAATTGAAAATATTCCATTATATAAGATTATAAAACCCATGAGAATGTGTGAGAGGTCCATGTAGGGCATGCAGAGAATGAGTAAAAGTCAACATTGTCCACAAACATTTAAGCTGTAGTTGTTAAAAAAAAAGGTTTCTATTAAAAAAAAAAAAAACAACAAAACTGAAGACAATTACATTAAGGAAAGCGAAAAGGTATTCTTTAAAAGGGGAAAGATGATCACTAAGCTTCAATGGTCAAGAAGTGATGACATATAGAAATAATAGAGATGACGATAAAACAGGCAACTGACTTGAAAATTAGGAATACATTTCTGATACTTTTCTAAAGTTATTTGCATGAAATTGAGAGGAAAGTCTTTGCAACGGGCTATATAAGAAATCCTGGCAATGATATATTAATCAGGAAACTCTCCATCCTCTGGAACCAAGACAGACAGTGGAAGTAAGCTGCTGAAGACACAGGAAAGACACAGTAAAGAAGTCAAGTGAAGAAATGACCCAAAGGAGGTAGAAAGAAAGTGACTAAGAACTCACTTCAGGAGATTAGCCTTCTGAAATTGGAAGTATGTGTCTTTCATAGACACTGAGTTGTGTTTAGCATAGAACGAAAGAAATTGAGACCCTTTTTTTCCCCAAAGGGGAAAAAATGTAGAGAAATAAAATGACTGCAATAGCATCTATTATAAATTGGTTTTGTAATTAGGTCATACCCATAAGCATGGAAATGAGTGAATGGAAGTTTCTGAGAAGGCATTGTAATAAGTCAATGAGAACTGGGTTTAAAATGTCAGTCCCACTATTTACCATCTGCCTAACATTGAACAAGCTGTTTAAGCTCTTTGCAACAGCAAAAAGGAATGCAGAGGGGTATATAAAGTATTTAGTACAGTTCTTTACACATAGGAAGTGGTTCATTTTGAAAATGTGGATCAGGATGATGTGATGATAATGATGGTGATGATGATGAAAAGAAGTGATGATTAAGAAATGGAAATGGTCAACCATAGTGCCAAAGTGGCTAGGGAAAATGTAGTTCTGGAATAGAGTGGTTAACATAAAGAATTGGGAGCAATCCATGGAATGAAGAAATTTTTAATATGTGAATCATCCTGTAACATTTATTTGCCTGGCTGAATTTGAGTCTGATGTTTCCATTCTTCTAGAACAACATTGACTCTCTATAGTTTCAACCTGGGGTTTCTGAATTAATTATGACTCCAAAAATGAAGAATATTGTTTGGCTAAGCATAATTACATTTAACTAAATGGAGCTTTTTAAAAAAGATTTATTTAATAATTTTAATTAGTTAATTTTATTTTATTTTTTCAGTGTTCCAAGATTCATTGTTCATGTAACACACCCAGTGCTCCATGCAATATGTGCCCTCCTCAACACCCACCACCAAGCTCAGCCAACCCCCCACACCCCTCCCCACCAACAACCTCAGTTTGTTTCTCAGAGTCCACAGTCTCTCCTGGTTCATCTCCCCCTCCAATTTCCCCCAATTCAACCTTCCTTTCCTTCTCCCAATGTCCTCTATGTTTTTCCTTATGCACCACATGTAAGTGAAACCATATGACAACTGACTTTCTCTGCTTGACTTATTTCACTTAGCATAATCTCTCTCAGTCCTGTCCATGTTGATACAAAAGTTGGGTATTCATCCTTTCTGATGGAGGCATAATATTCCATTGTATATATGGACCATATCTCCCTTGTCCATTTGTCTGTTGAGGGGCATCTTGGGTTTTTTTTTTTTTTTTTTTTTTTTTTTTTTTTTTTTTTTTTTTTTTTTTTTTTTTTTTTTTTTTTTTTTTTTTTTTTTTTTTTTTTGCAGTTTGGTGATTGTGGCCATTGCTGCTATGAACATTGGGGTACGTGTGGCCCTTCTTTGTACTACATCTGTATCTTTGGGGCAAATACCCAGTAGTGCAATTGCAGGGTCATAGGGTAGCTCTATTTTTAATTTCTCAAGGAATCTCCACACTGTTTTCCAAAGTGGTTGCACCGACTTACATTCCCACCAACAGTGTAAGAGGGTTCCCCTTTCTCCATATGCTCGCCAATATTTGTTGTTTACTGTCTTGTTGATTTTGGCCATTCTAACTGGTGTAAGGTGGTATCTCAGTTTTTTGTTTTTTTTTTTTAAGATTCCATTCACTCACCTTACAGAGAGAAAGAGATCACAAGTAGGCAGAGAGGCAGGCAGAGAGAGAGGGGGAAACAGGCTCCCCGCTGAGCAGAGAGCCCAATGTGGGGCTCTATCCCAGGACCATGACCGGAGCTGAAGGGCAGAGGCCCAACCCACTGAGCCACCCAGGCGCCCCTCTCAGTGTGGTTTTGATTTGAATCTCCCTGATGGCTAATAATGATGAACATTTTTTTCATGTGTCTGTTAGCCATTTGTATGTCTTCTTTGGAGAAGTGCCTGTTCATGTCTTTTGCCCGTTTTTTGACATGATTACCTGTTTTTTGAGTGTTGAGTTTGAGGAGTTCTTTATAGATCTTAGATATCAGAACTTTGTCATTTGCAAATATCTTTTCCCATTCCATGGGTTGACTGTTTGTTTTGTTGACCATTTCCTTGGCTGTGCAGAATGTGTACAGAATGTACATCAACATTTTATCTTGATGTAGTCCCAAAAGTTCATTTTCACTTTTGTTTCCTTTGCCTTTGGAGACATGTTCTGAAAGAAGTTGCTATGGCTGATTTTGAAGAGTTTACTGTCTATGTTCTCCTCTAGGATTTTTTTAAAGATTTTATTTATTTATTTGACAGAGAGAGAGATCACAAGCAGGCAGAGAGGCAGGCAGAGAGAGAAGGAAGCAGGCTCCTGGCTGAGCAGAGCCTGATGTGGGGCTCGATCCCAAGACCCTGAGAGGCTTTAACCCACTGAGCTACCCAGGCGCCCCTCCTCTGGGATTTTGATAGATTCCTGCCTCACGTTGAAGTCTCTTATCCATTTCAAGGTTATCTTTGTGTATGATGTAAGAAAATGGTCAAGTTTCATTCTTATATATATAGACCTAATGGATTCGTTGGGGAATTCTACCAATCATTCAAGGAAGAAATAATACCTATTCTCCCAAAACTGTTTCAAAAAATAGAAACATAAGGAAAACTTCCAGACTCTTTCTATTAAGCCAGCATTACCCTGATCCCCAAACCAGACAAAGACCCAATTAAAAGGAGAATTTCAGACCAATATCCCTGATGAATATGGATATCAAGATTCGCAACAAGATCCGAGCTAATAGGATCCAACAGCACATTAAAGAGATTAATCACCATGACCAGGTGGGATTTATCCCTGAGATGCAAGGGTGGTTTAACACTTGCAAATCAATCAATGTGATAGAACAAATAAGTAAGAGAAGAGCCACATGGTCCTCTCAATTGATGCAGAAAAAGCATTTGACAAAATACAGCATCTGTTCCTGATTAAAACTCTTTAAAGTGTAGGGATAGAAGGAATATTCCTCAACTTCATAAAATCTATCTATGAAAAGCCCACAGCGAGTATCATTCTCAATGGGGAAAAGCTGACAGCTTTCCCTTTGAGATCTGGAACACAACAAGGATGCCCACTCTCACCACTCTTGTTCAACTTAGTACTAGAAGTCCTAGCAACAGCAATCAGACAACAAAAAGAAATAAAAGGTATTCAAATTGGCAATGAAGAAGTTAAACTCTCTCTCTTTGCAGATGATATGATACTTTATATGGGAAACCCCAAAGACTCCACCCCAAAACTACTAGAGCTCATACAGCAATTCAGTAATGTGGCAGGATACAAAATCAATGCACAGAAATCAGTTGTTTTCTTATACACTAACAATGAAAATATGGAAAGGGAAATTAGAGAATCAATTCCATTTACTATAGCACCAAGAACCATAGGATACCTGGGAATAAACCTAACTAAAGAGGTAAAGGATCTGTACTTGAGGAACTACAGAATGCTCATGAAAGAAATTGAAGAAGACACAAAAAAGTGGAAAAGCATTACATGCTCATGGATCAAAAGAATAAACATTGTTAAAATGTCTATACTACCCAGAGCAATCTATACGTTCAGTGCCATCCTGATCAAAATTCCACCAGCATTTTTCAAAGAGCTGGAACAATCAATCCTAAAATTTGTATGGAACCAGAAAAGATCCTGAATTGCTAAGGAAATGTTGAAAAAGAAAAACAAAGCTGGGAGCATCATATTGCCTGATTTCAAGCTTTATTACAAAGCTGTGATCACCAAGACAGCATGGGACTGGCACAAAAACAGACACATAGACCAATGGAACAGAATAGAGAGCCCAGATATGGACCCACAACTGTATGGTCAAATATTTTAATAATTTTTTAGGAGCGAGACTGTGCACATGCATTCACATGCTCATTGATGAAGGGCAGAGAGTCTTATGCACACTCCCTGCTAAACATGGAGCCTGATATAGGGCTCAGTCTCACCACCCCATGAGGTCATGACCTGAGGCGAAACCAAGAGTCCTGTGCTAAGCAAAATGCACCATCTAGACATCTGTAAATGTAGTTTTATAATATACTATATATTATTAGAAAAGTTTCAATTACAAAAAAAGAAATAATTGGGATCACAAAATATAGTACACAAAATTAAATATTATAGATATCTGTGAGTTACTTCCATATGACATTTCTTACTTTAATGGTTCACAAAGGATTAATCCTTTGCATATCTGCTTTCTCTAACCAAATGGCAATTTTTAGGACATAAAATATCTATATTCTAATTATAGCATCTATTTATAAGTTTTAGTAAGCTTTAGAACCTTTTTTTTAAATTTTCATTAAAATAATTCCCAACATCTGAGGCCATATGCGTTTTATTATAAACATGATTTGGAAGTTAATAGGAAAAAGTACAATACTCTCAAATTTCCACTTTTCACATTCTTGATTATACACATCAATAATTTGTTGTAACAAATTAGATAGCATTTTTGGAGAATCACTCAAAAATAAAGAAAAATATAATATTTTCTTTATTACTTTAAAATCACATAAGAGCTGGCAAGCATTAGATAGCTACAAAAAGAGCATTCTTGATTTTTTTTTTTAATGTCTTTGCTTACTTGCTCATTTCAGACAAGGAACATGGAATTTGGGGCCAGGGTACATCTAGGATGGAGTCAGCTTTTCATAACATATGTGTAACCTAGGAAAATTGCATCTTAGTCCTATTTGTCTTATCCCTTGTCCTCAGGGTTCATCTGTGTTGTAGCAGGTACCAGAATTCCTTTCCCTTTTAGAGCTGCAGTATATTCTATTTTATGATATACCATATTTTGTTTATCCATCTTTCCACTGATAAGACACTTGAATTACTTTTACTTTTTGGCCATTGTCAATGATGTTGGTATGAATATGGGTATATACATATTTGCTTGAGTCCCTTATTTCATTTCTTTGGAATATATATCAAGAAGAGATATGTTAGATGATTTGGTAATTTCATGTTTAAAATGTTTGTTTGTTTATTTTGAGGAATTATCTCATAGTTTTCCATCATTTACATTCCCACTGGCAATGAAATCCAACTTGTCTATTTTCTCTTGTGTTATTTGTTTTTGATCATATTCAAGAAGTTGTTATCAAATACAGTCATATTCTTTTTACCCTGTCTTCTTCTAAAAGTTTTATAGTTTTAAATCTTATTTTCATATCTCTGAACAATATTTAGTTAATTTTTATATGGTAGAAGGTAAAGGCCCACCCTTATTTTTTTGCATATGGAGATCTAATTTCCCAACACTATTAATACAGATTTCCAACAGATGTGTCTTAGTCACTGAGTATAAAATAGACCCAAACAGATGCATTTACTGTTATAATGGGAATGGAAGAGGGAGATGGTGACAGAAAACAAATGTGTCTATGTGCATGTGAGTGTGTGTAATATTAAGTCATGCAACTAAAAAGAGTGTACAGTATAAAAGAATGGTGGGCATTGCTCTGGTTTACCTGACTTGACAAGGGACATCTTCTCAGATTAAGTAATATTTGAGGGGAGACTTTAAAGAAGTGAAGAATGAACTCTGAAGATATCCACAGAAGCAACTCTAAGAGTAAAGGTCTTCAAAGAAGAATATAACTGTTTGAGTATTAGTAAAGGGCTCAGTGTGGCTAGAGTGAAGTGAACATAGGCAGAGGGCTAGGGGATAAGGTAAAAGAGCTAGGAAATGCCATGATATGCAAGGCTTAGTAGTCATAGTATGGATTTTTATTTCTATTGTGAATTACAGGGAAAGGCAATGTATTGAGCAAAGGGGTGGCATAATATAATTTGCTTTTATTTCTTTCTTTAATATTTATTTATTTACTATTTGAGAGAGAGAGAGAGAGAGAGAGAGAGAAATAGGGCAGGGGGAGAGAGAGAGAAACTTCAAGCCAACTCCCCTGGGAGCATAGAGCCCAACACAGGCCCATAATCCATGAGATCATGACCTGAGCTGAAACCAAGAGCCCATGCTTAAAAACTGAGCCATCAGTCACCTGTAATTTGTTTTTCAAAGAATCAGTATGATTGCCATGCTATGAATACACTGGGGGGGACAAGAGTTGGTGTAAATTGACCATGTAAAATGCCACTATCATACTTCATACCACATATGTTTGAATGTCAATAGATAGTGTCACTGAAAGTGGCAAGAGATGATATGATTCAGTAGACAGTTTGAGGACAGAGTTGACAAAATTTTCTATTGAATTGGATATGGAGTGGGAGATGAAGAGGATAATCAAGAATAACTACAAGATTTTGAGCCTGACAAATCAATGAACAGAGTTACCCTTGATTGAGAATTTTTGAGTATCTTTCAGAAATTAAGTTGAGGGAGGACCACAATAAATACATCAGTGATGGAGTAAATCATGAGTAGTTTTTATTGTAACTACTTCATTGGTGTAATTCAAATTTGTATAATTTGAATCCGGAGGTGAACTTATGCTTTTAAGGTGTAGTTCTTTGCTCTCAGGCAAAGAAGATATTTATTAGTAAGTCAACTGAGGACCAGAAAGCCTAAGTAAGTTGTGTAAAGTCACACACCCAGTAGAGAATTAGAAAACACAAACAATCAGGTACCTGGGTGGCTCAGTTGGTTGGGCAACTGCCTTCAGTTCGGGTCATGGTCCCAGAGTTCTGAGATCGAGTCCCACATCGGGCTCCCGGCCCCACTGGGAGTCCGCTTCTTCCTCTGACCTTCTCCCCTCTCATGCTCTCTCCCTCTCTCTTTTAAGTGAATAAATAAAATCTTTAAAGAAAGAAAAAAAAAAAGAAAACACAAACAATCAAAAAACCTCCTGATCTGAGACAGTGTCTCCTCCAGGAGAACACGTGGTCAGCCTATTTTTCCAATTTAAATTTCAGTGATTTTCTGATTTTGTGATTTCTCTAAAGAGAAATTATTTTACTGATTGTCTTCAATAATGGGGAAGGGAAAATGTAAAACATCTTCATTAGACCAATTAATTACTAAGACATAAAAGTCTTCAAGTTGTTTGCTGTGTTTTTAACCTCCGTTCAGTCCTAACAGCATTACTCTGAGGTGTGAGCTGCTCAGAGAATTACAGAAAGCCAAACACATGGACTTACACTCATTTTCATTATTATCACAAGAGGATATTATCTCTGATCTCTGATATGCCGAGCTACTACTGACGGTAGTAGTGGCCATAAGCTTATGTTAAAGATTTTTTTTTGATTGCTGAAAAGAAATATAAAATAAAACAAAACAGAAAAAATAAAAGATTTACAGAGTTGCATTATATGAGGAAGATGTAATGAATAAGGCATGTATTTGACTTCACATTCATAGCAGATATTTCTTAGATCAAGAATAGTACTTATGATGATCTGAATATAAATTAATAATCAAATCTTGACAATTACCTTCTTTGTTTTACCTTTTGTCTCAGTGTCTATATACTAAAACTCCCTCATTAAAGCTGTCACATGGAGGATTGGGAAAATGTACATCTGGATTTTGAAGACTCCTCTTGCTAGATGAGTCTTCCCTCATGTTAAAACTATGTTAGAAAGTCAGTAACTTTGAGACCATTCCATCATTATAGGGCCCTGGATTTCTGTCATCATTTGTTACCAAGGAATTAAGGAAAACTGTTTCCAAAAGCCATTAAAAAAGAAAATACTTACAGCTAGTGTGTATATATTTATGTAGGTCCATCTTTTACTACTTCTGATACTGATACCACTGATACTGTAGGAAGATTCATTAGATAAAATCAATATTAACCAAAAGGACCATATGTCTAAGTATAGTTTACTTGTTCATTCCTTCAGCAAATAGTTACTGAACTCAGTGCTCAAGAAGCATCTCAACACAGAAGTAACACTAGTGAGTAAGCTTTCTCTGGGTTTAAGGAACAACTCAGTAGTCAAGTTAGAGAGACAACTGCATGCCAATGGATCTCTGTCAAATAGGCTCAATGGTATATTAAAGGAGAGCAGAAGGCCTGGGAAAACGTAGATAAGGAAATGGCTACTCACGGTGGAGGATGGCCCAAAGTCATCAAAGCTGCCTGCAGTCTGGTCTTTTCTTTTTCCTTCCATTGTTACTGTTTTCACTTTTTTTTTTATCTTCTCCCATTATGCCCTGAATTAGGAGGAACACAGAAAATAAAATATACATATTAATATCAGTTTATTAAATTTATTAATAAATTTAAATTTTCATTAAAATTATTCTTTTTAAATAAAGTAACCCATTATTCTGCCAATTCTGTTGTATTTGATACACATAATAGCTGTTCAGAAACTGAACTTCTGACAAAATTTTTAAGAGTGTTTTTGTATCGAGGTGCCTGGGTGGCTCAGTTAGTTAAATAACTGCCTTTGGCTCAGGTCATGATCCTGGAGTCCCAGGACTAATGTGCAGATAACTAATGTGCATTAATTTTGGTCTTACAAATGAACAGTCTTAATGGCAACACATGCTCTCATGTTCAGGGACCCTTTTATAATCTGTAGTGGAGAATTAGGGAAAAGAATAGACTTTGAAGCCAGGTAAACATGGATTCAGATTATGAGTCTGAAAATTACTATGAGGCCTTAGGCTACTTAACCTCTCTGAGGTTCAATTTCCTCAGTTCCAGGATTAGGCAGCAATAGGTTATCTGGAGGACCAACTCAGCTTGATACTAATGGCGCATTAACCAAAGCAAGATCTGGATGTCTGATGGTACTGTCAAAAGAAGCCTGTATGATTATTACTATTTTGGTGCTTTTTGCTCAAATCATATGAAGTTCCCATTCCCATAAATTAAGACTACATTATGTGTTACTGTGTAACAAAACATATGGAATAGCTTGAAGTAAGGGCAATTTGTTATATTTTTATGATTCTGGAGACAGAGCAATTCTACTTCTCCTGTCATGAGTTGGGATTGCCTGTATATTTGCATTCAGTTGGGAAATCAGCTGGGACATATTGTTTCTCTTCCTTGAACTCTATCACTCTATATAGTGTCTCATCCCTTAAGGACTCCCAATGTGCACTGCCCCCAGCAAGATATTCTGTGATTTATCATAATTTGGCAGCTCGATACTAAGAGGAATTCTTTTAAAGAGACAGGCCCTGATATGAAAATGCTTATCAAGTATCTGTGCATTTCCTAGCTGATACCCATTGACTAAAGCAAATCATAGAGCCAAGCCCACAGGAGATGTGGAAAGGTATAACCCAAGGTGTTTATTTGGGGGCCACCAATGGAACAGACTGGTACATTTTGACTATTGACTATATATAGTTTGGGCCATTTGAGCTGGAGAAACCCTCTAGAGCTCCTACTTTTAACTTAGGAGATTTACACTGTTGTGGAATTTAAAATGCACCAGGAGAGATCCCCTCCTTCACCTCGCGTAACTGGCCTCATGATCACCGATACGTGAGTAGAGAAGTTGAGGTTCAGTATAAGTGAAGGAGGCCAAGAAGTGAATTACAGATAAGCTCACATGCTTTATATAAAAGCATTAGCAAATAATCACCTGAATAACAGGTACGTCAGTGTTCTGCTCATGTCTGCATGGTTAATATTTTCATGTCCATGTATATCAGTAACTGGCATCTGGTGTCTCTTCCCTCCAGTCGCCAACACCTGCCTCTTTTTTCAGAGCTGCCTCAGACTAACCCAACCTTCTTGGTCTTCAGTCTAGAAGAACAAGACTCCCCTCTGCCTGTGTACTCTTGCTTTTATCAGTGAATGAGGGACACAAGGGAATAAATATTCCCTGACTGAAGAATGTTCAGATATGATTAACATTTTCCCAAATCTCCTCTATCAAAATGAGTCAAACTGATCCTTGCTGACCTAGCTAGATTTCCTTGATTTCTTTGCTTCCTAATTCCACTTTTCATCTCCCTGAACAATTTTAAGCCTATTGGAAATCTTCCTAATGAGTAAACTTTTACATGAGTCCTTGTCTCAGGTTTGGAGAATAAAATCTAAGACAACTAGTGGTGATAGCACATAATTTAGTTAGTTCCTAATTTTTTTATTTGTTTAGCTCTAAATACTCCATTTATAATAAGTGAGAAAAGAAACTAAGTATTTTGCTCTTTGTTTAATAATTCTAGACTTCTCAAAAAGTTTTGCTAGGGGGTGCCTGTGTGGCTCAGTTCGTTAAGCTTCTGACTCTTCATTTAGGCAGAGGTCATGCTCTCAGGGTCCTCTGAGCATTCTCCATGTCAGGATTCCTGCTCAGCGGGGGGTCAGCTTGAGAATTTCTCTCCCTCTCCCTCTGTCCCTCCCCCTACCTTGTGTGCAGGCATGTGTGTGCCCTTCTCTCTCTCTTAAATAAATAAGTAAGTAAGTAAATTAATTAATTAATTAATTAAAAAGTTTTGCTGTTTTGTTTTCCTTTCATTTTAGGAGTACTTCTTGGTTTTTTAGATATATCTAGAGATATAGATATAGACATATCTATATAGAGAGAGATTGAAAGATATAGATATAGATATAGATATATAGTTTGTTCGAGGAGTAGAATTCAATGATTCTGGGTCACTTTCACCAGCTATGTTAAAATGAAAGAATAACATTTTTGCTGCTAAATCATTTTTAGAACTACCAAAAATCCCTGGAAGAATCTTCAAATTTAATATGTGTTTAGTAATGTTGGCTTTTGCTACCACTACTTTCAAATATTATTATTTTTTCATTAATATACTTATTTAAACTCCCTTTCTTTTATAATATATGTGAGTACCTCTTTGCAGTGACCTACAACTCACTCTGCCATACATTGTTTTACATAGCTATTAGTTTCTCTAAGTTTAAATCATTGCTCTTGCCTTGTGGAGCAGAAATCCACTGGGTCTTATTTGTCCTTTCTCTTTTGAATGACTGTCAACTCCCTCTTGAATGACATAATTAATGCAGAATCTGTCTATAAGCAGAGTCATTCACTTGTAAGAACCCTTGATTTATTGTCAGAAGATCCAGGTTGAAAATTTAGTTCTGCTGCTTTTTCTCTGCTATGCCTTCATTTTCTCATCTGTAAAGAATGAAAATATTTACTCTCCCCACCCTTTAGTTACTTTGTGTGACTCAAGTCTATGTGGTAATGCTTTGGGAAATCACAATGCAGGGGAAGGAATTATTATTATTATTGTCTGCACACTCCCACTATTTTTACATATTTTCCACTCACTATATTGCCACCTAGTGTGTGAGAAAAGTGAGAGAGACACATTTAGAAGAAGAGAGACAGAGAGACAGAGAAAGACTCTATTTACACTGATTATTGAATGAAGTTCTGTTCTAACACTGGCTACAGGTATTTTAGGACTTTTTTTCTTAATTAGAACTTAAAAGAAGTTACTTCACTTATCTTCAATTAGCTTTCAGAGGAATGGAAAATGGGAAAGACTGTTGTGTTAGTTAGGGTTTTCCAAAGATACAGAAACAATGGGAGAGGTCCCTCTATCTTTGGAGATATATCTCTAAAGAAATTTATTATAAAGGGTTTGCTCATGTAATAATGGAGACTAAGAAGTCCCAAAGTTTGCAGTAGGTAAGCTGGAGACCCAAGAGAGGATGTTCTAGTTTAAGATCAAAGACTAAGAGCCAGGAAAACCGATGGTATAAGTTCCAGTCTGAAAGTCCACAGGCCTATGACCAAAGAAGAGCTGATTTTTCAGGAGCTGACTCTGAAGGCAGGAAAAAATCATTCCAGACTTCTGGTTTCCACATGTAAAGTGCTTCGAATTGCCACTCCATCTTAACAACTGGTAAACAAATGAACAGACAGAAAAGCAGCTCCTTTTGGATTTGTAAGAAAGGGGAGTACACAAAGTCACTGCTCCCAAAATTTGAGAGGCAGACAAGTGAATACAGGGAGTGGCACTTTCCTTCAGCAGAGACTCAGGCATGGAAAATGCCATGGGAACCACTACCAGAGTAGTAAAAAAAATAATAATAAAAAATTTAAAAAAATACATATTGCTGGAAGCTCAATGAAAATAAGTTTGAGAGTTAAAAATTCCAAGCGAACCTACTCCTAAAGGAGCCAACACAGTATTGTGAAATTTACAAGGTTCACGGTATTGGAGAAAAATTCTCTCATGCTTCCAGCAGGGGGAGTGAAAACAAAATGATTTTGAGATATACCAGTGTACTCTGTGCTTCTTAATAAGGCCTGCCCTCAGGGAAAATTGATTAACAAGGGTCTACATATAGGAAAGACCCACAGCTAATATCCTCAATGGGGAAAACCTTAGAGCTTTTCCTCTACTGTCAGGAACAAGACAGAAATCTACTCTCACCTTTGTTATACAACATAGTACTCAAAGTTCTAGCCTCAGGAATCAGACAACAAAAAGAAATAAAAGTCATCCAATTCAGCAAGGAAGAAATCAAAGTTCACTATTTGCAGGTGACATGATATTCCATGTAGAAAACTTGAAAGTCTCCCAAAAAATTGCTAGTATTGATACACGATTTCAGTAAAGTCACAGGATACAAAATCAACATAGAGAAATCTGTGGCATTTCTATACACCCAATAGAAGCAGCAGCAAGAGAGATCAAGGAATTCATACCATTTATAATTGCACCCAAAACCATAAGATACACAGGAATAAACCTAAACAAAGAAGAAAAAGATTGATACTCTGAAAACTACAGAATACATATTATAGAACACAGTTTCAGATTTTAAGTTATATTATAAAGCTGTAGTAATCAAGACAATATGGTATTGGCACAAAAACAGATACATAGATCAATAGAACAGGATCAAAACCCCAGAAATGGTCAACTAATCTTTGACAAAGCAGATAAGAATATTGAATAGAAAAAAGACAGTTTCTTCAACAAATGGTGTTGGATAAGCTTGACAGCAACATGCAAAAGAATGAACCTGGATCGCTTTCTTACACCTACATAAAACTAAATTCAAAATGGATGAAAGACCTAAATGTGAGACAGGAATCCATCAAAATCCTAGAGGTGAATACAGGCAGCAACATCTTTGACATTGGCCTTAGCAATTTCTTCCTTTTTTTTTTTTTTTTAGATTTTATTTATTTGACAGAGAGAAAGAGAGATAGCACAAGTAAGTAGGGCAGCAGAAAGAGGGAGAGTGAGAAGCAGGCACCTCACTGAGCATAGAACCCAATGCAGGGCTACATCCTAGGATGCTGGGATCTTGACCTGAGCTGAGGGCAGATGCTTCACCAACTGAGCCACCCAGGCACACCTGGCCTTAGCAACTTCTTACTAGATATGTCTGTGGAAGCAAGGGAAACAAAAGCAAAAATAAACTTAGGGGCTTCATCAGGATAAAAAGCTTCTGCTCAGTGAAGGAAATGATCAACAAGCCTGAAAGACAAACTATGGAATGGGAGAAGATATTTGCAAATGGACATATATGATAAAGGGTTAGTATCCAAAATCTCTAAATAACTTATCAAACTAAACACCCAAAAAACAATCCAGTTAAGAAATGGGCAGAAGACATGAATAGATGTTTTTCCAAAGAAGACATACAGATGGCTAGCAGACCCATGAAAAGATGTTCAACATCACTGATCATCAGAGAAATACAAGTCATAACTACAATAAGGTATTACCTCACATCTGTCAGAATAAGTCAAATTAACAACACAGGAAACAACACCTCTACACAGTTGGTGGAAAGGCAAACTGGTGCACCCACTCTGGAAAACAGTATGGAGATTCCTCAATAAGTAAAAAAATAGAATTACCCCATGATCCAGCAATTACACTACTAAATGGATAAAGAAGAAATGGATAAATAAAGAAGTGATATTTTTATACCATAAAAAATAAAAGGTATATTACTCAGCCATAGAAAAGAATGAAATCTTTATATATATATATATATATGGCAAATCTTTATATATATATAAATCTTTATATATATATATATATATATATATGGCAAATCATAAGAGATTCTTACATGTATAGAACAAACTGAGGGTTGTTGGAGGGGAGGTGGGTTGGGGATGAGCTAAATGGGTGATGGGGATTAAGGAGGGTACTGTTGTGATGAGCACTGGGTATTATATGTAATTAATGCATCACTAAATTCTACTCCTGAAACCAATATTACATTATACATTAATTAACTAGTGTTTAAATAAAAACTTGAAAACAAACAAACAAACAAACCAAAAACAAGGGCCTAATATGCTAGGGAAAAAAAACTGACCAGGGAAAGAAAATACCCAATTCTTGCTGGCTCTGGTCATCCTGTTACACCTACGGGAGAGCAAAAGAAAACAAACAAACAAACAAACAAACAAACAAAACTCAGAAATATTTGTGAAGTTTGCACTATAGAGGCAAATTTTAACTAAAAAACAGAGACTGAATCATATGACTATATAAAACTTTCCTCACACTTCAGCACCCCATTACTAAAGGCCTATTCATGAGCAGAACATTTTACCAGGTACATCATGGCCTGCAATCAGGAATAAATAACAGGGAATACCAAGAGGCAAAAACTAAAACTAAAAATAAATTGAAGACTCAGAGCAAAAGTAAGAACTGTAAAATAGGGATGTTGAAATTATCAGACCAAAAATTTAACTATGATTAATAGTTAACTATGATTAATATCCTAAAGGCTCTAATGGATAAAGTAGAGAATATGCAACAACAGATGGACGGTTGTCCACAGAGACATGGAGATCCAAAAAAATAAGTGAAAAGAAATGCTAGAGATTAAAAATGCTGTAATATAAATGAAGAATAGATAGGCTTATTTACAGATTGTATATGGCTGAGGAAAGAATCCCTGGGCAAGAAAAGAGAATAGGATCCTCAAAAACCAAAAAACAAAGAGAACAACACTGAAAACAAAGCAAAGAAAGAAACAAACAAAACCAGAATATTCAAGCACTCTGGGAGAACTACAGAAGATGCAGCATACAGTGTTTCTTTCCAACCAAAAGGAAAAGAAAGAGGGAAAGGAAAAGAGGGATATTTGAAACTGTAATGAATAAAAATTTCCCCAGATTAATGTCAGACACCAAACGATAGATTTAGGAAAGTCAGAGAATATCAACCAAAATAAATACCCCAAAATTACTTTTTTTTCTCCCCATATATATTTAATTTTTCAGTGTTACAAGATTGATCGTTCATGCACCACACCCAGTGCTCCATGCAATACGTGCCCTTCTCAATACCCACCACCTTTTAAGCATATTTTTTTCCCAAACTGTAGAAAATAAAAAGTAAAGAAAAAAATTCTAACAAAAGCAGGGGGTGGAGAAACACTTTACCTAGAGAAAAAAGATATGAATGAAATCTGATTTCTCCTCAGAAACCATGCAAGTAAAAACAGTGGATTGTTTTTAAAGTGCTAGGAGAGAACAAAACAAAACAAAACAAAATGAAACCCCCACCAACATAGAATTATGTATGCTGCAAAGCTATCATTCAAAAGTAAAGGAGGAAAGAAAGACTTATCTGACATACGCAAATTAAAATATCTGTTGCCAAAGTTCATAACCTAGATAAAACTAATTCTTTGAAAGAGCCAATCTTAAAATTCCCACAAGAAAAATTAGACCATTTGAATAGGCCTATATCTATTAAATAAATTGAGTGAATAATTAATTACCTTTCAAAACAGAAAGCATCAAGCCCAGAGAGTTCACTGGTGAATTCTAACAAATATTTAAGAAGAAATTATGCCAACTTTCTCTACTCTCTTTTAAAAGGTAGAAGCAGAGGGAATACTTTTTAACTCATTTTAAGAGGCCAACATTGCCCTAATAGCAAAATCAGACAAAGACACAAAGTACACTACAAAAGAAGCTATACATCAGTATCTCTTATTCACTTACATGCAAAAATTTTCAGCAAAATTTTAACAATTCTTATTTGGCAATGTATAAAAAGAATTATCCACCATGACTCAGTGATATTTATCCCAGGCTGGTTCAACATTTGAAAATTAATTAATATTATCCATCATATCAACATATTAAAAAAGAAATATCACATGGTCCTAAAATAGATGCCAAAAAAAAGTATTAGAGAAAATCCAGTACCCATTCATGATGAAAACTCTTTTTTTTGTTTTGTTTTGTTTTGTTTTGGGTTTTTTGTGTTTGTTTTTTTTCATGATGAAAACTCTTAATAAACTGGAAATAAAAGGGAACTACCTCTACTTGATAAGGAATATCTATATAAACCCTGCAGCTAATATTGTGCTTGATGAGAAACAGGTATGCTCCCTCTCATCACTCCTTCATCACTTCTTTTAACATTGTGCTGCAAACTTGAGATAATGCAGTAAGACAAGAAAGGGAAATAAAAGCATATAAATTGGGGAGGAAGAAATGAATCTGTCTTTGTTCATAGATGACATAATCAACCACATAAAAAATCTGAAAGAACTCACCATAAAATATCCTAGAACTAACATGAAATTATAGCAAGGAGCAGGATACGAGGTTAATATTTAAAACCCAGTTGCTTCCTTATACACAAGGACCAAGTGGATTGAAAATTAAAAGAAAAAAACAAAACACAGTATCATTTATATTGGTGACCCCCCAAAAATGAAGTACTTAGGTATAAACCTAAGAAAATATTTTGTTCAAGTCTATGTGAGAATAACTATGAAACTCTAATGAACAAAAAACAAAGGACTAAATAAATGGAGAGGTGTTCCATGTTCATAGATAGGAATACTCATTATTATCAAGATATCAGTTCTTAAATTAATCCACAAATTAAATGCACCCTTACTGCTAATTCCAGCAAACTATTTTGTGGATATCGAAAAACTGATTTCTAAAGTTTATTTGAAGAGCCAAAAGACCCATAATTCCTAATGAATACTGAAGTAGGACTATCAAACCATGAAAAGAGATGGAGAAAACTTAACTGCATTATTACTAAGTGAAAGAAATCAAACCACAGGCACCTGGGTGGCTCAGTCATTAAACATCTGCCTTTTGCTCAGATCATGATCCCAGGGTCCTGCTCCCTGCTCAGCGGGAAGCCTGCTGCTTCTTCTCCTGCTTCCCCTGCTTGTGTTCCCTCTCTTGCTGTCTCTCTCTCTCTCTTTGTCAAATAAATAAATAAAATAAAAAAGTCAAACAAAAAGGTGTTATTCTGCATGGTACCAACTATATGATATTCTGAAGGCAAAACTATGGAGGCAGTAAATAAGTCAGTGGTGGTCAAAGGTGGTAAGTAGAGAAGTCAAAATAATTAGGTAGAACCTATAGGATCTTTAGGACAGCGAGAATACTCTGAACAATACCATAAGTATGGATCCACATCATTATAAGTTTGTTCAAACCCACTGAATGTATAACACCAAGAGTGAACTGTAATGTAAACAATAATCCTTGGTGATTATGATGTGTCAATGTAGGTTCATCAGTTGTATCAAACGTACCATCTGGTTGGAGATACTGATAATGTGAGAAACTAAGCATGTGAAGAAACAGAAATATAGACATCTATTTTCTTCTCAATTCTGCTCTGAAACTAAAATTTCTTTTAAAAAAGTCTTAAAAAGAAAAAAAAAGCGATGTCACAGCTGATCAGTCAGGCAGAAAGAGTTCCCCTCTATTTGGGAGAGGCTCAGCCATTTTTTTCTATTCGAGTTTCAACTGACTGGATGAAAGTCACCCATATTGGGCAAGCCAATCTACTTCACCCAGTATACCCATTTAAATGTTAATTTCATCCAAAAACATGCTCGCAGATATACCTAGAGAAGCATTCAATGAAATATCTGGGCACCTCAGAGCCCAGTCAAGTTGAAATATAAAATTAATCATCCCAACTGGTGAGAAGAAAAAGAAAAACTAGCTATCAAAATTGACAGTTTTCTACATGAAACGTTAGCTGCTCATATTTTCAAGTTAACAATTTGCTCTAAATTGAATTTATATAGAAACAAATTGGATAATGACCTCAGGATACAAACACAATTGCCTGGTTCTCTTGTCTTTCCCAGTAGTCTGTTACTCAGATACTGGGCTAACAGTGCCTGGTTATAGCTGATGTGCTTTTATAAATGTTTTCCTTGGCCTATTAATATGGTCATTGTATTTCTACCAGTGCTGCCTTCTGAAAGAAAATTGTTTTGATATTAACAAAATTCTGAAACTGATCTAAAACTAATTTAATACAGTTAAGCAAATAAAATTTTAGAGTAAAACAAACTCAAATTATTTGATGCTTCTCACAAGTCCAATATTAGCCATCATATAAGTTTTTTTAAGTTCAAAGTGTGCTTATTCATTAAAATAAAAAATGGAGAGAAAACAAAAATTCAAAAAGTGAAATACCAAAATAAGTTTATTATAAAAGGAATTACTTAGAATGATTCTTATTATGTTAGCAGGGAAAATACAATATTTCTGTTGGTTTTTAATATAAATTGATATTTTTTTAGGACACTGCAAACACTTTGAAAATTAACTTGCCAGCCCCTCTTCGGCTGAAAAGTTCCTTTGTTTCCAAAAAACTAAGACAGTAATTTTTATTAAAAATTTTAGTAAATTTTAGCAGTTCTTCAACTGAAGAACTTCAAACCACCATTTTATTCTCTGAATTAAAATAACCACATGGAGCAAGGTAGGCCACATCTATCTTCTAAATTTATATAAAGCATAAACTATATTTAAATATCTTCCAACACCTTTAACTCAGTATTTTACCCTAGTTCCTCTAAGTTAGAGGTGAAGAATTTGTGCAGAATTTACTGAAAACCTCAAAGGTGCAAATTCACAGTTACATTGTAACCCTAAGGGAGAGTAAGAAAAGCAACTTTGAGGAAATGATTTAATCCATGAAAATGTTACAGAAACCAAACATATATTCTTTCCATTTTCTTGAAAGTATGCACTTCCTAAAAGCAAGTTTCATTAAGGTAAAATAATTAGCTCAATCAATGAAAAACAAATCATTGATTCACAGCTTATGCTGCTGAAGGAGTTCTGTTTTAATTAAATACAAGAAAAATATAACCAGGTATCTGAAAATGATTTTGAAGATAACATTCTTAGTTGTGTAGCAGATAAATTCCCAAAAGTAGGTGATTTAGATGGTTGTTCTATTTTAGCATAGTCCAGTGAAGATGGCAGGTAGAATTAGCTTCATGGAGTCATTCAGGAATGTATGTTATGCTCCATGAATACTGTTACTCTTCTACATTCATCAGAGGAATTTGAGATAGGTCCTACATTATGTAGCTGGCTGACCAGAACGAGAGCAGGAGGGAGGGGGAGAAAGAGAGAGAGATTATAGGACTTAAGCTTGAACAAGTGACTTATGTTGTCTTCTTCCCCCCTCCTTTTCCTCCTCTTCTCCTTCTTACTCACAATAGGACCAGAATGTATCCACAGGAAAATAATTTTTTATTCTTATATATTTTGGATATACTGTCTATATAATCTTGGTCACAAATTCATCCTACATAGTTTGTTAGACATGCAAAAGGTTTTTTCACTGATTTTCCAATGTTCCTAGTCTGTAAAAATAGAGCCTAATTTTAATCTTAAATGTTATGCGAGCTCATTGCAAAAAGAAACTAGTCAAAAAAAAATAACAAAATATTACAAAAACATGATAAAAGTATAAAAAATCTAATCCCAAAATTTAGAAATTATTATCATCTACTATTTTGGCAAACATCTCTATTTTCATTCACATATTTGTTGTTGTTAAAATGAGATCATTCATTATAGAGTGTTTTGTACAGATTTTGTTTTTCCTAGAAATACAGAGTTGACATATTTCTAAGTTAAGGAATATTATTTTATACTTTTGTATTGGTTGCATAGGGTTTCATTTCTCTCAAGTCTTTCAATAAGAATGTTTGATATGTTAATATTCATTCTGCCCAAAAGGAGTTTGGCAATATAGTAGTTCCTCAATAACGCATATTGCATTAAGTTGAAGGCATCTTGGACTAAGAATAAAAAGACTTGTATATGATTTTTTTACTAAAAGAAGATTAGCTTCAGATTCTTACTTAAATGAGCTATTACAATGCACTTAATTTAAAATTAAAACACTCTTTCAATAAGTTTTTCTGGGGATACAATATTGATAGTGGTAGATATTGTTAATTTATTAGAATTTCACTGATAAAAAATCAGCAAGTAGAATAGCAGAATCAAGTAGGACAATAAGTAGGACAACTCCTATGCCAAAACTAAGTGACACATTTTCATTCTCATGAGCCCTCAAATATAAGTAAATGTTTTGGGATAAACACCAATAGCCACAAAACACAATTGTTACCAAAAAAATCATATGGAAGAAAATCATGTGATAGTTCTGAAAGGCAGAGCCCTGAAAATCATCATCATGTTCATACTAGAAGACTCAAGGGGCCATTCTAACATGGCATCTGAAACTGGTGGTTGTGGAGGTTGGTGGCATTTGAGGTTTCTAACTCCCAATGAGTGCAGTGACTTAAAGGAAGGTCTTTAGTGCTCAAGTAGTGCAAGTGTTTGTGAGTACGAATCTTGGAGACTAACAAACCACAGTGCTCTCCCAAGTCAAACTGAGGGGTAGAATATACCAAAGAGCTGGACTAGATAATGGAAAAAGAATTAGAGGAGTTCAGATGAAAGGTTGGAGACTTCCAGAAGTTAAATCCTACTGTTTTCATTTGCAGGAAAGGAGAAGAAAGGGGGCCTTAGGTTAGTGACACTAGAAAAGTGCTATTGGCCCATTCTTTTCTCTTTGAAGGACATGAAAATTCATCTCACCTCATACTAAACCAGTAGAAAAGTTTTTGGCTTTGTCCTTTAAAAGCTATAGGAAAAAGTAAAAAGAAGAAGAAAAAAGAAAGAAGAAGAAGAAGAAGAAGAAGGAGAAGAAGAAAAAGAGAAAGAAGAAAGGAGGAGAAGAAGGAGGAGGAGGAGGAGGAGGAGGAAGAGGAAGAGATTAGCCTTCTACAAATGAAGAAAGCATGTTGAAAATTTATGTTAGCAAAGCAAATGAAAAATAGAGGCAAATATTTTGAAATGAGCTAAGAGAAATAAAGGAATGATAGAAGTATAAGCCAACAACATAAATCAAGATTATAAAAGATCAGAAAGAAGTAATTGCAGAAAAGTAGAATATGAAAACAGAAATGAATGGACTTCATTAAGAATTACAACGGGGGCACATAGGTGGCCTAGTCAGTAAAGTATCCCACTCTTGACCTTAGGTCTTGATCTCAAGGTTGTGAGTCAAGCCCTGCACTGGATGTGGAGCCTACCAAATTAAATAAATAAATAAATAGCTAGCAGAATACATGTAATAGACCCCTTTGAAGAAGAAAACCAAATAAATGGAATAGAAAAATACTAAAAGTATAATCCAAGAAAATTTCCTGAGCTCAACAAAAATATGATGTGAAACTACATATTGACAGAACACTGTGAGTTCCTTGGGAAGTTAAACAAGTATTTGCAATACTAAGACATATTCTGGTAAAATAATTAGACTTGAAGTAAATAAAAGTCCCTGGAAGCATCTAGAATAGAATATGGAAGTTTTGGGGTCCCAATTCAAACTAAGAGAGAGACTAACAAAGGAAAGAAACATTTATGTTTCAATTATAGAAATAGCATGAACACTACTGGACATGTAATATTAAAACAAGGAATTTGTGGTTTTTTTGTGGTGGGAATAAGTTTCTGATGCTAGATGTGTTGGAAAAGGGGGATTCTTATAATTTGGATACACACTGAAATAGTCACACATAAATTAATATGCTGTTTACATTTGCCTCAAACTTACCCGGGAGTATGTATTGTGTAGATACAATAATGTTGGTCATGGTTTGAATGTTACTGAGGCCAAGTGGTGAGTCCATGGGAGTTCATTACAGTGTTTCTTTTTGCATATAATTTGAAATATTCCATACAAAAAGTGTTCTTCAAAATTGGATTGTTTTTCTTTACTACTTTAAAATGGTTTTCCCATATGCTATATTTTGATTTAGACTTTCTAATGTATTAAACTGAATTTCTGCACATCATGGGTTACTTTTGCCTGAGTTATGTTCTTAGTCATAATTCTCCATTTCAGTTCTGTTCCCAAAAGTTTTAGCCACCACTACCTAAATTAATCTCCTCAAGCAAAACTATTTTCTCTAAATTCAAACTATTCAAAATGGATGAAAATACTCTTAAATTAGGTCCGTGTATATAATCCCATACCTCTAGTGAGGAAAATGTATATTATTTTTAACTGATTACCTACTTTAACCACTAGAAATCCAGAAATAATTTCTTTATCTAGATATTCCCAAACTAAGATTACAATTTTTTGGAATAATCTACCATTTTTATTCAAACTACAGTCACTTTTTTTGGTCCACAGTAATCTGATCTACACCTAATCAATGAGATTTAAAAATGTAAATCTGACCATGTCACCTTCCTGCTGGAAACTCTTCTATGGCTTCCTAATTTCCAGCTACCTCCTTTACAACTCCAGTGCCTCTGCCTAGATTGCTTCCTGTAGGCCTTCATTTACCTAATTCTTACAAGTTTATCAGAACTTAGTGCCAATATCGCTTCCTAGGAAAATTACTTCTGAAACTTGCTTGGTAGGTTCCTTGATGTATACGCTCATAACATCCCATGATTTTAGTTTAGAGCAATTAACACAGCTTCTTATTTTATATGTATTTGTCTACTTACTATTTACAAATGTCTGTCACTTCCCTTAGGTTATAAACTCCATGAAGGCAAAGCCATAGGGGTTTTATACTTAATAGTGTCCCACTTTCTAGGATAATATACATATTAGACACTTGTAGATTTGTTGATTGGAGAATTTGTGAGTATTCCAGGTGTTTGTGGCAAGTACATCTAAGATAAAGAATATTTCTTGAGAAAAATCACTGATACTCTCGCTTTATATTCTATTTTTAACATTATAGCATTCAGGTCTTCCTTCCCATTCCCTACCTCCCCTACATTTCTTTTAGGAAGAAGTGGCAAGTTTAGCAGAACTTAATCAAATGAGTGCGTTCACAAGAAAACCACTGTGGTCTCATATGTCAGTGACACTTAAAATTCTGTCATTTAAACTAAATAGGTCCCAGGACTCTCTAGAAACACAATCTCAAAGACATTTCAAAATTGCAACCTGTAGAGTCCACATCTGATTTTTTAAGAGAATAATGCAAAATCACAAGAGGAAGCAGAAAAGAATAGTGTAACAATGATAACAAAATAGGAAAAAAGCAAGTATTGAGAAGTATGTATTGCTAATGAAGCTTTTCCTGCCACTAGTAAAAATTTGAAATGGCTTAGTGTCTAAACTCAGAAAGCAGACATTTATACAATGCTATCGATATAAAAGTTCTCAGCATACTTAATTGGCCTTAGGTGAAATCATACGTAATAATCTAGTGGTCATGGTGTGGTAATAAGCAATTGTTATTAAATATTTCAGTTCTATGTAAAGATGAAAATCAAATCAAAACATTCAAATAAGTATGAATGTTCCTATATTTATTTCCTTATCAAATCAAGCCATTTTAACTGCACGCTTGATAATATTTTCCACCAAATTGTTAACATGCTATTAAAATACAATTTTGTACATTAGTAATTCATTTCTTTTACATGTAGAAGTTTACTTTAATAGTTTAATATGACCAAGATATAGTTAATTATAAAGAGAAATATAGAAATATATAAGCAAAATTTGATTGAAATATAACACTAAAATAATTTACTTTAAAAAATGTTAATTATTGGGGTGTCTGGATGGCTAAGTCGGTTAAGTGTCTGCCTTTGGCTCAGGTCATGATCCCAAGGATCTGGGATGGAGCCCCATGTCAGGCTCCCTGCTAAGGGAGCCTGCTTCTCCCTGTCCCTCTGCCTGCTGCTATGCCTACTTGTGCGCTCTCTCTCTATCAAATAAATAAAATCTTTTAAAAAAAGATAAAAAAAATGTTCACTGTTTAATACTCAAATTATCAAACTGTTAGATATAAGCAGCAGAGTGTAAGAAATATGCTGCTTAGTTCTTTTGGGTATAAAACTTATTGGCCATTCTGATTTCCTTCATTATATATTTCCCTTCTATTGAAAAGTTAATAAATCTGGAATTATATATTTTGCCAACATATTACTGAACTTGCTATTTAAATGACTTGTATAATATTTAATAACAGAGGATTACTTTTAGAATGGGTAATGTGCATGAGGCTAAACAAATTTTGAAAAGGATCAGAAGCTAAATTAACTCAAAATATTTTGAGTAATTTAGAGTGACACTTACAAAACTTTCCTGCTTTTTCAATTGAAACATCTGACGCCTGAGGTAAGATCTGAAGAACAGTCATTATTATTATTATTATTATTGCTACTCAAGAAACTACTACCTTGACTTTGAATGGAACAAACTTATTGAAAAGTTTTGATGCACTCCACAGACTATAACTCAAATTAATGTTCTCTCTTTGGCTTGAGAATCTCTTGTAGATATTTTAAGAATACCTCTGTCTACTAAGAAAAGTTAAAAAACACAGTTCAACTTTTCATTTTATTCAATATTTGTGCCGTTTAAAAGTAGTACAGAATATGCTTCTCAAAAGCAAAGTATGGTTATATACCATATATGGTATATGGTTATATACTATATACCATATCTACCAGTTTAGTAATTCTATTTCATAATATCATTTCATTTTATGTGTTCTATCATTTCAAATTAGGTGCTATATCTTAGGTAATCATATGTAGGTGTTTGATCATGCACATCAAATTCATCCAATGATATCGGGCTCTCACAAATAGACATGATTTATCTGATTGCAAAATTACATAGACTTGAGAATTTTGTATCATTTGTAGTAATAATAAATTTTTCCATTTGCCATTAATTTACAATTCACATTTATTTCCTTGATTGGTTTACTTTAAGCTTAGTTATGACTATAATTAGCTGTATATTAAAGTGTGCTATACTTTGGCATGTTGGACCAATGTTGACAGACTCAGCAAAAACAAATTGCTACAAGTTTTATTTTGTTTATTTTTTTAAAGATTTTATTTATTTATTTGACAAAGAGAGAACATAAGTAGGGGAACAGCAGACAGCGGGAAAGGGAGAAGAGGGCTCCTTGCCCAGCAGGGATCCTGATGCAGGGCTCCATCCCAGGAACCTGGGATCATGACCTGAGCCAAAGGCAGCCGCTTAACCCAATAAGCCACCCAGGTGCCCTTGCTACAAATTTTACACATGTGTAAAATAACTTAATAAGATTTTTTTTTGTATTAACATATAATGTATTATTTGTTTCAGGGGTACAGGTCTGTGACTCATCAGTCTTACACAATTCACAGCACTCACCATAGCACATACCCTCCCCAATGTCCGTCACCCAGCTATCCCACTCCTCCCACACCAGACCCCTCCAGCAACCCTCAATTTGTTTCCTGAGATTGAGTCCCTTATGGTTTAGTCTTATTTCATTTTTCCTTCCCTTCCACTATAATCCTCTGTCTTGGTTCTCAAATTCCATGTATCATAACTTCATTTGTTTTTTTAAAATGATTTATTTATTTGAGAGAGAGAGAGAGAGAGAGAGAGCGCATGAGTGGGGGGAGGGGCAGAGGGAGAGCGAGAGAAGCAGACTCCTCAAAGAGTGGAGAGCCAGCCAGGGGCTCAATCTCATAATCTTGAGATCATCACCTGAGCTAAAATCAAGATTTGGTTGCTTAACCAACTGAGACACCCAGGAATCCTTTCCCTGATTTTTAATTTTAGAAGTCACATTGGTTATTGTTTGACATTTTTAAAAATATTATTTCTAATTAGCACTGCCATGATAAATTTCCTTGTTTTGTGAAGCAATTTTAGTGTTAGTATTATCTTAAAATAACAGGTGAAAGATCTTGCCAGTTAGTCAAAAGAAATAGAAACAACTATGAGACTAGCTTAGAAACTTTAAGAAAATCATATATGTATATGTGTGTGTGTGTGTGTGTGTGTGCGTGTGTGTGTATACACACATACATATACATATATCCTTAAATTTATAAATATAAAATTTATTTATAATCCTAAAAATGCTTAAATGTTAATAGCATTAAAATTCCACTAAAAATTTATCATGATTTCCTATACAGAAATAAAACAAATAAAACATCTAATACATATTTATTTACTTTGAGTGATAAAGGACTAGTTTCCCCACAATATTTGGTAACAAACCCTTAGGAAATGACTACTTGTCATTTGTTATTCATTCCTTATTTGTCCATTCAAAATACATTTTTGTATCCTGAACTAAGTATTTGTTGTTGGCCCTACCGGATCCACATCTCACATTTATAAACGAAGCTTCCTGGCTCATGAAGCCAACATATGTGGACTACACCCTTGCACTGTTTCTGTTGGGCTGTCCTTCAGTGCCCTGGCAGAAGGTACCAGGGAAAAAGCAGAGTGAAAGCACAGTGTTTCTACCCAGCACCACTTGAGGTTGCCTCTTTGTGGCTCTGTTCTTGACTGATGTATCTAGCTCCACTCAAAGGGGGCTTCGTTGTGTGAATTTCTCTACATTGTTCTCTTGGGCTTCAGTAGTGGAAGCTTATTTTTCACACAGACACATAACGCTGTAAAAAGTCTTTTGTAAATACATTCTACCTGAATGATCCCAACTTTGGGTGACCTATCTGTTTCCTGCTGTGGTCAGCCGAAAACTATCATCTACCACCCACCAGGTGTGCTTCTTGTTAATATCAAGACAGTCCTCTTTTATTTATTTATTCACTCATTATGTATTTATTATTTATTTGTTTATCCATTCCCTTGCTTATTATAATTTGAAGTGGAACAGAGACCTCTCAATTTCTATTCTTTTTTTTTAATATTTTATTTATGTATTTGACAGAGAAAGATCACAAGTAGGCAGAGAGGCAGGCAGAGAGAGAGGGGGAAGCAGGCCCCCCACTGAGCAGAGAGCCTGATGTGGGGCTCGATCCCAGGAACCTGAGATCATGACCTGAGCCGAAGGCAGAGGCTTTAACCCACCAAGCCACCCAGGCACCCCTCAATTTCTATTCTTGCATCTTTAAGTAAAATTAGCTCTAAAGGTCTCAACCTCTACCCTTTTCTTGCACCAGTCATACCAGACATTCAAATCCCAATCTATAAAAGCAAAAGCACAAGAAGATCCTAGGAGTTGTGAATTTAAAATGTGAAAAGATATTTTGTGATAGTATTCTCCTTTCCATGTGAGAACAGAACATGTCTTTTGTGTATAAACTCAGTGGTGAAATGCAGTGTCTTCCCTCATTAAACACTGTACAGATGTTTTTGACTAGAAGTGTATTCTTGAAATGTATTCGTTATAATGATAATTTTCTAATAATCAAATGATGTGAATTACCAATGGGGATTATTAAAAAGAGTTTTTTTTTGTCCTTGTGTGTGTGGTTCATAATTATAACAATGCAAAAAAATCATTCTTCAAGAATAGTAAAAGAAACTATGGTTCCATCTCATTATTTTTTAAAATATGATTATATAATATTTTAAAGGCAATTACAGGATACTTTTTGGATTAAGAAACATTAAAATCATTTAAAAGCATTTAAACATAAATGACTTTAAAATATTTAAAGCCTTGGATATAAAAATTTAGTTTTGCTATTTTCAAAAAATTTCTTATTCATTTTTTTAAAATAAGTTTTACGATAACATATTGATTGTAATTCTTGAAACAGACTCTAACAATACATGACATTTATCATTTTATCATAATCCTATGAGATAAGTCATAATATTTTGTGAAGTTCAGATTAGAACTCAGGAATAAAAAAATTAAAGTAACATGACAAAAAATATTATACACAATGTAGATTGGAACAATAAAAATATGAAATATAAGACTAGAATGTTAATTTTTTTGTTTTCCTCTTTGCCCTAACTTGTACTACCCTCGTCAAGACTTTTGTAATTTAGACTGATTTTAAGTCCATTCACAACATAGGAGATTCTATGCTTATTTCTTTGAAATGTTTGTGCCATTAAATTGCAGTTTTGTCTGAAAATAGTATCTTATAAGATGCTTATCTTCCTTAAAGGAATTCATAGTGGGACTTGCTTTGCTCAAAATATTGCCTTTGTTATTTAGGGGCTCTTATAGGCTTCTCCCCTCTCTCTGGATACAATTGTCAAATATATGGAAGTAATCAGTCAATCAACTTCTTTCTCTTTCTCTCTTTCACACACAGACACACACACACACACATACACACACACACACACACACACACACACAATGGCTCAAATATGGGCCCAAAATATATTCTGGAAATTTCAGGAGAATGAGTAAAATTACAGTTAAGGAGAATGAGAATGATGAGCGACTGAACACAAATATAATAATAGATAGATGTTTTATAAAAGCCATTGGAGCAAATAAAATCAAGATTATTTTTGAGGAATATGTCTCTTCTCCTGAAATCTGGTACAGAAATAAAACTACACTGCAAATACCAATATTCAACTTAATGCTTTTCACTTACCCTTATGTCCTTCAAGCATTTAGTAAGTATTCAAGAAGCCTTCTGTTAAATCATCATTGTCTGTAAAGTTTATTTGAATTTAAGTAAATTCTGCCATGCTAGACACTATCTTTTACTCATCTCTCTATCAGAGTGGAGCACATTCTGGGACAAAAAATAGATATTTAGTTAAATGTGTCTATAATTAGCTATTGACACATATACTATACTATGAGGATAACATTCTTAATCAAGGAGTAAGGAGATATTCTAAACATAAGAAATTCCAGAGCAGCCCAATACCACCAATTTGGAGAATCTGCTGTCACATGAGGCGAAGATACACAAAGCTGCTGAATTCATCACTCATGCACCCCCAGGGGAATTTAATGACATGTTCAAGGAGGTCTGGCTGCTACCTCCTCAGGGAAGGGGCAACACACACATTTTCCCAGTTCATGCCTGGAAAGATAAAAGGGTATGAAGATCAGGTCTTAATTACAGAACACAGTGATCTGGGTAATAGCAGATTTTTAGATCCAAGAATCAATATGTCCCTTAAGTTTGATCACTTACAGAAAGAAGCAAGTGACACTCAGCCAGCCAGAGGACATAGATGGAAGTACAGTCTCTTACAGAGTATCCTATGATGTTGTTTTAAGGGTGTAGGTGAAAGATCATTATTCCAAATGATTTCTGTACTCTTTATGCTAAGACTATAGATGGCAAGAAAATAATATTGCATGTATCAGAAGCCACTAGTTTCAGCTTAAAAGCTTCTGGAATGGTCGTTGGAAGTTGACCATCACACCACCTATAGCCCAGGCTGTGGGAATACTCAAGATTCGGGTTTACTAGTGGGAAGATGGCAACGTTCCGTTGGTTAGTGATGAAGATGTACAGGATTCAGTACCTTTCAAATGAAGTCCAAACTGCCAAGGAGTTTATTAAAATCATAGAGCATGCAGAAAATGAGTACCAGGCAGAAATTAGTGACAACTATTACACAATGTCAGACACCACAGTTGATGCCTTGTGCCAGCCATTGCCGGTTACCCGCACCAAAATTGACTGCAACAAGATTGGGAAAAAAAAATGCTTAAAGGATGAATGTAAGTATTCTTCAGTATATAGGAAGAAAGGACTCAACCTGTGGTTATGTGATAAATAAGTGATCTATTTATAAACAAGAGTGATATTTTGCTAGGGCTTTAGTTAAAGGTTTTCTAGCCCTCGTGGAATACTGTTGACCCTATAGCAATGTCTTAATTCTCTTGTGTTATTTGCCTTGCAATTTTCTGTTTTCACTATATCTACTTGATTTTTTTTTTTTTTTAATTCTGCCACATTTACTGATGAAGAGAGACATGTGTCCTGGAGTCATTTTCCTGTCTAGATAACTTTCCTAGACATGAAGCCCTAGTATTGATATAGACAAGTAATAGACAAGTATTTTTCTCCCCGTCCTTCAAAGCACTTCTAGTACTTCAGTGATTTTTACTGATCCACCAACAACTCAAGAAGCTATGCTATGAACTAGCTGAATGGAAGATACATTCTTCCTTCTCCCTCCAACTGCTTTGATCATTTATAACATCGCATAACTTGGGGCACCTTGGTGACTCAGTCAGTTAAGACTCCAACTCTTTGATTTCAACTCAGGTCATTATCTCAGGGTTGTGAGTTGGAGCCCTGTGTCAGGTTCCAAGCTGGGCAGTGTGGAGCCTGCTTAACATTCTCTTTCCCTCTCCCTTTGTCCCTCCCCTTAAGCATGTGTCCCCGCCTTTCTCTCACTCCCTCTCTCTCTCTCTCAAAAAAAAAAAAGAAAGTAAACATCTCATAACTTTTGTCTTTAAAAGTTTGGAATTAGGCTTTTCAGGTCCCTTCGTGGAGGCAAAGGAAGTTGTCTGGAAATTCCATTATAGCCAACTTCTCTGGGGAAGTTATATTTTAACCCAGACTCTTAAACTGCAGTCCCTACACATGAATGTGTTGGCTTTCTTCTCTTTCCTCGTTGTCTCCTTCCCATCTAGTACCATTATACTTGTAGACATTGGTCTGCATTTTTAGATGAGTTTTACCCATTTATTATTATTTTTATTACTTATGAACTACTGATGTATTAGGAATGTAGTAAAGTATAAAATTTGAAAAATGCAGATGTTGAAGGAATAATAGGTATCTTGTGCTTTAATACTTTGTAGTGGGATTTTACTATGAGCAAATGAGTCAAACAACTACGTAAATCTCAAATAAAAACTAAAGATGAACCAAAGTGAAAAGGATACATTCCAGGCAGTATCTTTCTACTGTAACCTGTTATTTAAGGGAATACTGGTGATTTGTTCTAAATAGGATGTACAACTTGTTCCAAATTACTCTTCCTCAGTCCTGCCTGCCAAGAACTCAAATGTAACTGTGATCTACCAACTCTTTCCAGATATATTGGCAGGTATATGTGTGATCTCAGAATACACAGGTGACATAGATATGATATGACAACTGCTAATGGTGTATTCATTTATATTGTTTACACATCTATGACCAGGCCTTAAGGGAGGGTCATTTTTTCAAAAAACAGGTAGTGTCTTCCTATTTATCTCTAGATGCATCTCAAAAAAGAAGGGGCTTTCTTTTGGCTCAGTAATATAGTCAAGCAAATTTGTTTCTAAGTGACCCACTGAGGTATAGAAGCATTTTTGTTTATTTCAAATAAAATATATTTGCATTAAAAATAAAAGTAATAAATGCATTTAATTAGTCACATTTACATAGAACAAATATTGGAGAACATTCCTTTCACATATTTCTAATGTGCTTCCCCTTTTCGTTGACCTTGATTTTTCCTAAAACAATTTCTCCCTAGTCAATTCACTTATCTAAGATAGACTTAAATTACATGTCAAAAACTCTTTATTCCTCACATCACTTTTGGTTCAAAGGATGTAAAAGGCAGTTAAATTTTGAACAAGTTCATTGTTGTATTACATTTTCCTTTCACTGGGGAAGAAATCAGGAGGAAGAAAGGCAGCTGTAATTGGAAGAATGGAACACATGAGGCTTACATTGTGTTCATGAAATCATCAACAAAAAGAGACATAAAGAACAAGGTTCTTATATCTTATAGTTCAATTTAGAAAAAAAAAAACTTTGTTTGGAATTAGTTAAATTATTTGGAATCATTTTTTATGATATTTATATTCAATGTTATTGAAGAATTGCATCTAAACAAAAAAGTCTTGTTCATTATCTTCATGCTCTTTAAGAATGATTTTGCTCCCAGACTAGTTTACTCAAACCAACTAGTTTGTTTTATCGGCTAGGATGCAGAGTTGATACCAGAAGATGAAAAACTTTTCTATTCAGTAACCATTTAAGAAACATTGGCTAAATTAGAAAGGTATTTTGGAAATTAGCTTCTTTTCAAATAAGAAAAAAGAAATCTATACTGCAAGGAATTATTGGTATTCTCTTCTAATTAGAAGGATTTTTATAAGCTAAATATCCTCAAAAAGTAATAAGGACATGCTGCAATCCAACCAGGGTTTAAATGCTATCTCTTCCACTCAATACTTGTGCAATCATCTATATATTCATTAACTTTTTAGACCTTGGAAGGAGGAAATAGTTATGACACTACTGGGTTATTCATCAATACGAGTGAATCCATTAGTAGTTTTCAATAAATGTCACTTCTATTATCATCAGTAACTAAGTATTGTTAGTAAATATAAATAGTACAAATGAATTAACCACTACCAGTGCCTCACATTTAGTTAATATGTTATATTTCACACATATTAAAACAAAGCTCCATATTTAAAAAGGTGCTTTTCTTAGCTCATACCTATAAGATACGCATTTTAAATTTATTTGCACAGCAATATATTTAGCTGAGAAAAGTTGATTCCTTATTTTCAATATATCTTCTGCTTTGTAATTTCTGATATTTATACTCACCTAATACTTTTCGCTCAGTATCAGCTTCCTCTACTGGGGTGATTGCTGATCAGTCTCTACCTAAATGCACATTTGCTGTTGAGAGGTCAGGCAAGTTAGGGACTTAGAAATCTCCATTGGATTAGCAAAATGTATTCCACGGTGATTTCTATATGAACAGAATTGGAGACACACAAAAACAGGATTAAAGTTGCTTAAAAGTGCATGAGAAAAAATATTAAAATTTTTGTAGAAAAAATTGATCTTTAATAAGCATGGGGGAATAAAAGCAGAGGATGGAGGCTGTTTTAAATTAAAAGGGACATAAAAGACATAATACATGTAAATGTGAACATTTATTCTGTTTCAAATAAGCTACAAAAAGTCATTTTTTGAGCTAAGGGGGGAAATTTGAAAATTGACATGATATTAGATGATACTGAATAGTTAATTTCAATATTGTGATGTATAGGAAGGACACTGTGGTCATGCAAGGAAAGCTCCATAGATGCTTATAAAAGCTTATAGGGCAGGGATGCCTGGATGGTTCAGTCAGTTAAGCGTCTGCCTTCAGATGAGATCATGATCCCAGAGTCCTGGGATCGAGTCCCTCATCAGGCTCCTTGCTCAACAGGAGGCCTGCTTCTCCCTCTGCCTGAAGCTCTCCCTACTTGTGCTCTCCTTCTCTCTTTCTCTCTGGCAAATAAATAAATAAAACCTTAATATATGGTAAAGTGATATAAAGTCAAGAATTTCCTTTAGCATACCACAGTAATGTGAATAAATGAAGCAATGTTGTAAAATCTTTATAACAATTGAATCTAAGTAAGTACTCTATAAAAAGTTTTCTTTATTCTTTTATATAATCCCTTTAAAATAAAATTTGATTTGGAAACATTTAAAAGAAGTACTCTTAACCTATGTTTCCAGCATAAGACTTGAATATATACATGACTGTCCTCCTGCTGAAAAGTATTAAAAACACTGTGTAATAAACAAAATAAATAAATAAAAGTAACCAACTTTGTAATAGCATTAAGAAGCTAGCAAGGAAATGAATCCTGAGACCAAAAACTAATTTAAAAGCAAGAAAGAAGAGAGGTAAACAGCATTTTACTAGAACAAGCTACTTGCCCTGAGGACATTGTAAAATGAAACCTAAGGAAATTGAACTTTATTTCGTATGTATTTCTGGGACTGGCTTTAGGTGGTAAGCCTTTTAGTAGAACTTCTAAATAGAGTTGGGACTTCAAATAACCATAACTTCAGGGTAAGAGTGCACTAAATATTAGGTCACTTCCTCTCACCCCATGCTAGATCCAAAAAAAATTTTTTTTTTCCTCAAAATGAAGAGCTAGATGGGATGAAAAAACTTTCCCTGAGAATTAATAATGATGAGTTAGCTTTAGCAGTTCTTCATGCTGAATTCAGATAATCTGGTTGGTTGAAAAAATAATAAATCCAAAGTAAATACAGGTCATTTGAAGGAAGTTGGCATGCTCAAAGAATTTGCATGAATAAAGCCCCATGGAAAATAAGCTCACAGTTAAAAATCACAAAACATACAGGGAAATAAGACAAGCGAGAGAATAGGAACAATGGATCATTGAATAACGCTCAAAAAAGAAGCCTGAAATTGAATATATACATGACTATCCTGCATATGAATTGTTATTAATTATTTTCCTATTAATAAGTAACAAAAAGTAATTAAAACATAAATGCATTACAATTAAGTATTATAGGAGACTCTTAAATTGTTTGTCCCAATATTTCATACCACCCAGTATACAGGCTTGTATACCATCTCACACCTTGACTCCGAGTTTGGCAATTTTTCCTGCTTCGCTCAATGGAAAGTTAGCAAACATAAATAGGTAAACATATTATAAGCACTTGAACACTGGGGTATGTTCTCTAGAAATGTTCCTTTTTAGAAATCAGCCTCCATGCTACAAAAAGTCTTAGGAAATACTACTAAAATAAGAGAGAAAACAGAGCCAGGGAGTTTGAAAGACGATCATGGATATTCTAGCACCAGCCAGGCAACTAGGTGAGTGTAATCACATAGATGACCTTAATTATGGTGCATGACACGGAGCCCACTTGACCCATAGAATCACAAAAATTAATAAATCAATATTCTTTTACAACAGTGGTAGATAAAATTTTTCTGTAAAGGTAGTACATATTTTAGGCTTTGTGGGTCATATGGTGTCTGTTCTAATAACTCAGTTCTATCCTGTAACACACACACAGCCATGAGCAGTATGTAAGCAAGTGAACATGACCGCATTTCCATAAAACTCTATTAGTGGGAATGGGAAGTTTAATTTTATCATTTTCACATGTCACAAAATATTCTATTTTATAACCATTAAGAGTAAAACACCTTTCTTGCCTCAGAGGTATACTAAAACAGGTGTTGCACCTAATTTGACTTTCAGGCTATAGTGTTCTGATCCGTGTTGTAGGCAGCTAAATTTTGTATTGATCTGGTACAATCAATAGATAACTGAAACAAAAATTGTTACTGGAAATTGGCTACTGCTATAAAGAACTTTGCATGTTACATCTTAGGCACATTAGCGATTTATTCTAATGTCACTTCTATTTGGGCCTTTTTTTTTTCTATTTCCATGATACTGTTCATGGTTTCACCTCCTTTCCTAGGATATAAACCAAATTTATTTAAATATTTTTGTCACATGATTGAGATGAAACAAATAAGATTATTTTACATATTATATACAAGTTTTGTTTCCGTATCCATGTAGAATATTTTGTGTAATAAAATCTTTGGTCAGTGGGAAATTAACAAGCATAAATAGGTAAATATATGATAAGCATTTGTACATTGGAATATGTATAATTTTAATTACAGAGCAAGGCATAATTTTACCCACCAATAAAAAATAATATAATTGATTTATATGTCCAACCACTTCTGCCATCTTCCTGTTTTCCTAAGAAAGCTATGTGAATCCTTATATATCTCATGTTGGTTCAATTTTCCATCCTAGGTAGAATTTTTCTTGGCTTAATCTTTGAACTATGGAATCAGGCTCAGAAACTGTGCTATACTCTTGGTAGTAGCCATAAAAATGCAATACCATACTCTGACCTTATTAGTGGAATAGTTTATTTTTGTAGAAAAAAACAAGGATTTATATCTAACTGAAAAGGAATAAAATATTTCTGTTTGAACTATATAGACCTTACTTTAGAATCCAAAATGAGGGTTTTCTTTCCATTATGATATACTGATTTTTCTTTGGAATATACCTGTGATTGGTTTGTTTGTGTCATTCAGATTTGAGATCTTTGATAACAGAGATTAAGGATTTTCTTTTCTGGTGTCTCATCTATAATGGGCTGAAGCCCTTACTGAAGAGTCTCTATTTTGAAGTTATTTTTATCTGTTAATACAATAGGTACAGTTTAAAGAATAATCTCCAGAGCTTTTCTTATGTTTTTAAATGTGTCTTCTTGTATAAACTGTAAAGCAGAACACTTCAGTTGAAGAGGAGACTTCTTTTTTCCCTTTTAAGGTGTTTCCTTAATCAGTTGTAACACGAAGTCTTGGTGGCAAGTTTAAAAGGATGTAAAAGTGTCAAACATCCCCTATGCTATCTAGGTTTGCTGTTAAACATTGGTGTAGGGTTATGTCAGGAAAACATGTGTATTTATGATTTCTCTATATTTTTTAAAGTAAGCATTTCATGGGAAAAACATAAATAATTTTAGTTGTCTGTACCAGTAAGTGATTATGGTTCTATGCAAGTGGTAAATGGAATAGTGATGTATTGTGTGACTATCAAATTGAAATAAGATTCTTGTTGAGAGGTCATTATTCAACTGTAGTATGGCTGCTGTATAGACAATATTCAGGGGAAGTGATTTGAATTGTAAGTTGGTTTGCTTGACCACAACCAAGTTTTAGTTATTAGAGGGAAAGCAAAGTCAAATTACTGAGGAGATAACAAAACAGCTTGCCAATTAATAGGATTTGTGCTTAACTTCCACTAAACCTATTTCTATTACCCCATGCTCTTCAATCTCTTTAGGTAGAATTAACTTTCTCCACGAACTTGGATGTCAGAAGAAACACTCCTGAAGGATTTTACCTTGATTGATGGGGAACATTGTTTCATGATAACTTTGGTTATAACACAAGAGGATGAGGATAGTAAAATTACTGGCAGTTACTGTTAGCTAATTCCACATGGAAGGAATCCAGAAAAATGACAAAAAATCTTCTTTCTATTGGTGTGAATTACACTTTCTAATACATAGATCTTCAAATTAGAGTTAGTATATTGTATTGGTACTCTGACTTAGTCCAACTTTTCCTGACTCCTAAGTAGGGATTTGTTCTCTAAGATTCTCCGTCTCAGGGGATGACTTTTTCTTTTATTGGTAGGACATTTACTTGTTTTTTTGGAACCCTGTCTTTTACCCAGTCTTTTAATTATTCTCAAGTATTTCAATTTTTCTAGTATCCCTAGTCTCCTTCCCTAGTATTTTTTCTTCAGTCTCTAGTGTGTTTTACAGTTACTGTATTCTGTCAGGTTCACATTTCAGACCAGCAGTATAGCAGCGGCAAACAGACAAAGAAAAAAAAAAGGTGTGTGAGTTTGTGTATAACATATGTGTGTGTGTGTGTGTGTGTGTGTGTATAACATACATATGTCTGTATAACATATATATCATACATATGTATATAAATTCCCTAAAGACAAGTAACTATAAGACAATAAAATATTTTAAGTCTTCAAGACTGATTTTTTCTTAGCAAATTTTCCATAAGAGATATTTCTATTACTTCATCTACTTTGAACTGCAACACCAAAAGTTATTCCCCATCTGTTATTTAATCTTTTTTCAACTCTAGGCCCTAGATGAGGGAAGGACATATTACATAACTGTTAAATGTTAGAGTAGGAAAAATCAATCAGGAATAATAATCTGATTAATAAAATATATTCCTTTACTGCAGGGTTCAAAGAGTTATTGGGCTAATCAGAAATGCAAAATTTACATAGGAAAATTAGCAGTTTTGAAGATTTTCAAAACTTGTTAAAGTGCTAAACCATTTTCAGCAAACACTGTGGTATTATTTCCATAATATATATACTTGAGTGAGAAAAAAATTCATCTAGTAGTAACCCTGACTTAATTTTTATAGTTGTTACCATAATAATATCAGAATCATTTTATTCTTTTCCTATCCAGAACTTCTTGCTAAAATGTAGACTGTCAAATAGTAATGCAAGTATTTTCCATCAACATTGCTATTCTATCCACTCGAATCCTCTTCTCTTGTACATTGCATAACTCTAAAATTTGGCAAAATCCAAATTAAATAGTAACACAAGCTTGCTGCCTCCTGACGGCTCACAGGAGAAGAATGAGGCACAAACAAGTCAGCTGCAAGAGAAAGGGAGCAAGGGACTACAGTAAAAAAAGACTGTCGCCCTGAACAACTCAATCTCATACTTATTAGAAAGCACTTAACAACCAACAAAGGAAGCCGGAGTAGATTACACATTGACTATGAGTCTTGTAGATGCCTAAGAAGAAAAGCAAAATACGTCTGGTCACGTGGTACATGACATAGAGTGAACAAGGCCAAACCAAAGGATTGTCTGACTAACTGCTGATGCTTTCCAGTGCGGGGGAGGTAACAGAACAATGAAGCAGGTGGCGTCCTGCCCTGGGCAATTTGGGCAACCTCAGCTGCTTGGCTTCAAGGATATATATCATCCTCTCCCCCAGAGGCCTATCGCCAGTACATGTTTTTCTTAAGGCTATGTTTAAGCGTGCTTGGTAACTGATATAATTTCTCATAGGTTATATATTTTAAGCAGTATGTTGTTCTGAGAGATTACACAATCTTACATAGCATTAAAAAACAAATAAATGATAAAGAGCAAGTTGGAAAACCCTCTTCCAGTAATCAACTTCGACACAGACATAATTATTTAAGATGCTGAATTTTATTTAACTGGTGTCAAGCGCATTGCATATTGAACAATAACAAAATAAGTGATCAGAGATATAAAACACCTTTATTCAACAGACACAAACATTTAAGCGATATTCATTATTACTGGATTATTCAAAAGCCTCTCATATTCGATTGGACATTCTAATAACCAAAGGGAAATAGTGCTTAAATTCTTCAAGACAAAGATACCATTCTCCACATGCTTTTATCCAGTGAGTATTAATATGTACATTGGATTTATTGTAATTTTGACTTTCTTTTTTTTTTTTTTTAAAGATTTTATTTATTTATTTATTAGGAAAGTGAGAGAGTGAGAGAGAGCATGAGAAGGGAGAAGGTCAGAGTGAGAAGCGGACTCCCCATGGAGCTGGGAGCCCGATGTGGGACTCGATCCCGGGACTCCGGGATCATGACCTGAGCCGAAGGTAGTCGCTCAACCAACTGCGCCACCCAGGCGCCCTAATTTTGACTTTCTTTAGGCATGTTTTTCCACATCCTCCATCCCAAGCTTGTATTATTGCTCATTTTAAATGGGTTATATTTAAATTAATATATTTTATGACACCCATGATATGAAATAGAAGAAAACATAAAGTAGGCCTAATGAACTTTTAATTTTTTTTTATTGTTTTATGTTAGTCACCTTAAAATACATCACTAATTTTTGATGTAGTGTTCCAAGTTTCACTGTTTATGTATAACTTCCAGAGCTCCATTCAATACATGCCATCCTTAATACCCACCACCAGGCTCACCCATCCCTCCTCCCTAAAATCCTCAGTTTGTTTATGAGAGTCCACAGTTTCTCGTGGTCGTCTCGTCCTCTGACTTCCCCCCCTTCACTTTTCCTTTCCTTCTTCTAATGTCCTCCATGTTATACCTTATGTTCCACAAGTAAGTGAAACCATATGATAGACTTTCTCTGCCTCACTTACTTCACTCAGCATAATCTCCTCCAGTCCCATACATATTGATGCAGAAGTTGGGTATTCATCCTTTCCAATGACTCAGTAATATTTCATTGTATATATGGACCACATCTTTATCCATTCATCTGTTGAAGGGCATCTTGCTCTTTCCACAGTTTGGTGATTGTGGACATTGCTGCTATGAACATTTGGGTACAGATGGCCCTTCTTTTCACTACATCTGTGTCTTTGGGGTAAATACCCAGTAATGCAATTGCTGGGTCATAGGGTACCTCTATTTTTAATTTTTTGAGCAATCTCCACACTGTTTTCCAAAGTGGCTGCAGCAACTTGCATTCCCACCAACAGTTTAAGAAGGTTCCCCTTTCTCCACATCCTCTCCAACATTTGTTGTTTCTTGCCTTGTTAATTTTTGCCATTCTAACTAGTATAAGGTGGTATCTCAATGTGGTTTTGATTTGAATTTCCCTGATGGCTAATGAGATGAAGATTTTTTCATGTGTCTGTTATCCATTTGTATATCTTCATTGGACAAGTGTCTGTTCATTTCTTCAGCCCATTTTTTTGACTTGATTATCTGTTTTTTGGGTGTTGAGTTTGAGAAGTTCTTTATAGACCTTGGATATCAGCCCTTCATCAATAGTGTCATTTGCAAATATCTTCTCCCATTCCATGGGTTGCCTCTCTGTTTTGTTGACTGTTTCCTCTGCTGTGCAGAAGCTTTTTATCTTGATGCAGTCCCAAAAGTTTATTTTCGCTTTTGTCTTCCTTGCCCTTTGAGACATGTCTTGAAAGAAGTTGCTGTGGCCAATGTAGAAGAGGTTACTGCCTATGTTCTCCTCTAGGATTTTGATGAATTCCTATCTCACAATGAGGTCTTTTATCCATTTTGAGTTTATCTTTGTGATTGGTGTAAGAGAATGGAGTAGTTTCATTCTTCTGTACCTAGATGTCCAATTTTCCCAGCACCATTTATTGAAGAGACTATCTTTTTCCACTGGATATTTTTTCCTGCTGTTGAAGATTATTTGACAATGGGGTTGATGGTCCATATCTGGGCTCTCTACTCTGTTCCACTTGTCTATGTGTCTGGTTTTGTGCCAGCACCGTGCTGTCTTGGTAATCTAATGAACTTTAAAAGAAAAAAAAATAGGCTTTAACCAAACAAAAATCTAAACTTAATACATTTATGTCAGTTTGCCATAAAGTTAGCTCTAGAAGATAAATGGAAAGTCAGTACTGGATTATTTGCACAATTTTTACTATAGAAACAACACATTTTGTACAAATGTAGAAGAAAATTACCATTCAAGTTATCATTTTAGTTATTTAGAATTTTACATAAACAAATGGAGGCAGAGATATAGTTGGACCATCTTAAATAACATTCAAATAATATAAATAATAAACAGGGAGTAAGGAAATTTGTCCTTATAGAAATCAACTCTTACTGGGACAAAGACTATTAATGAATGATGGGTTTAAAAAAAAACCTGAAGAACATGAAGTTGCTAGTGAAGTAGATATCTCTATGCAGTGGGAGCAGCAAATGCAGTATCCGTAAGTTGTTTCCAGAAGAGCAAGGAGACCTTGATGACTAGATGGAATGAACAAAGGGTACAAGCAGTAAATCAGGCTGGAGTCAGGGAGGGCCCCAGAGGGAAAGGCTTTAGAAAACACAATAAAGATTTTGGTTTTTAATATGAGTGAAAAAGGAAATTAATGTGACATTTTTGGAAAGGTATAACATGTTTGAACTTAATTTTAATAGGATTATTCTTGAAGAAGAAATTAGAAGAGAACAAGAACCGAATCAGGAAGAGCTTTTTGGAGGGTGTTACATTAATCAAAGAGAAAGGTAGAGGGGTTTAAACAGGGTGGTGGAAATAGAAGTAGTTAGAAGTGATAAATTACAAAAATATTTTCAAAGTAGAGCCAACAAAATTCTCAGGTGGATTCAATGATATTCAAGTTTTTGTTTTGTTTTGTCTCCAAAAGCAATTGTAAAGGAGGATTGAGATGGAGTTTGTAGGCGGACTGTCAAGTTCTCAAATAAAAAGAAAGGGGAAATGTTAAATCTTGATGTTGATCCCATAGGTGGCAATGATAAAAGTGAATCTAATATGATTGCTTTATTTTTAAATATGTTGTTACTAAGATGTTGACAGATTATTAAAATGAGGAAAAGCAGGGCAGCTCTTGAAGGCTATGGAAGGAAAATAATTTACATAAGATGAGGATTTGACAATCAATATTAGCAAATATGTTTGAACATATATTCAATGCTAGGTGTTCTAGACATCAGAGATTATAGCAGTCAACCATAAAGAGGAACTTAACTCTTTCCAATGTCAACAGTACTAAAAATAATGATTATCATTCATAGAAGAGGATAAAATGATGGTAAACTTTCTCTATTCTTGTAGATCTCAGGTTGAGAGTATGTGTGGGTGCACTTAACATCATATGGTATCTACCCATGAAACTAATAATATACTATATGCTAACTAAGTTGAATTTAAATTAAAACAAAAACAAAAAATCTTTCTTTTATTTAGGTCTGTGGAACTCCACTCTACATGTTAGATGAGATGCTTCCCAGTTCATAAATCATTTAATAAAGCCAATTAAATCTTCAAATTAAAAAAATCCTATTGTATATTATATGAAAATAAGCTGTTGAATTGTGCCCCTCCCCACAAATTCATATATTAAAGCCTTAATCTCCAATGTGACTATATTTAAAATAGGGCCTTTATGTTGGTAAATAAGATACAGTGAAATCATAGGGTGGAGCTATCTGACGGTAACCTATCTGAAAGTATTGATGTCCATATAAGAAGAGGAAGAGACATTTTCTTTCTTTCTGCACATGCACAAAGGAAATGTGAGAACATAGAGAAAAGGCAGATTTTTAAAAAAATATTTTATTTAGTTATTTATTTGAGAGAGGGATCATCAGAAGGAGGAGGGACAGAGGGAGAAGCACACTCCCTGCTAAGCAGAGAGCTGGACACGGCTCCATCCCACACCCATCCTAGGCCCCTGGGATCATGACCTGAGCCTAAGGTAGAGGATTAACTGCTTAACTGATTGAACCACCCGGGTGCTCCCCAAAAGATGGTCTTTTGCAAGCCAGGAAGAAATTTCTCACCAGAAACCAACCCTGCAAGCTCCTTGATCCTGGACTTCCAACTTTCAGAACTATGGAAAAATAAAATGATGTCTAAGCCATAGGGTCTGTGGTTTTCTGTTATAGCAACCTGAGAAGACAACTTTACAACCTCAACATCTGCGTTACACTATCACTAGTGTGTTTTCTTTTGCTTTTATGTCATGTGTGTCAGTGTTTGATGCACCTAAAAGAAAATAAACTGGCAAATTTAGTGGATATGAAGTTAATACAGGGATATAGGTACTTATAAATATTGAAATGGCCGGAGAAGAGACACTTGACTCCAGGCTTGAATACATGGATAGAGTGAAGAGAGACAGAGTCTCAAGAGAGACTCCAGGCTTGACTATGTGGATATTCTCTGAACAATATCTAGAATTGTTCTGCCAAGGGAGCTGCTATTTTTTTCTTGTTAATACATGTTTTATTACAGAAATATCAGCTAAGAACTCAGAAGGAGAGAGGAAAAATTATTCTTCTTCTCCTATAAAGTCAAACTTTAGCAACAGAGTCTGATACATGATATATGCTCAATAAAATATTAGCAAACAGAATACTGATGCAAGCTTAAGCCAAGCTTAAGCCATGCGTGTGTTTTTCCTGGGGAAGCTGCTATTTTTGAGCCATTTAGACACTAAAGAATCAGGAAATCACTGATTCACAAGAGGCATCATGGTTGCTGGCTCCAAAATCACTCTCCCATAGTTATCTATAATCTAGATTCAGGAATTCCCAAACCCCTTGTTGGATTCTGTTAGCTCTCCAACTATGCTGGATACCCTAAGATTTTTTTAATTTAAATTCAGTTATCCAACATATAGTACATCATTAGTCTCAAATGTAGTGTTCAACAATTTATTAATTGCATATAACACCCCGTGCTTATTACATCATGTGACCTCCTTAATGGCCATCACCCAATCACCCCATCCCCCCACCCACCACCCCTGCAGCAACCCTCAGTTTCTTTCCTATAATTAAGAGTTTCTCATGTTTTTTCTCCATCTTTGATGGCTTCCCATTCAGTATTTCCTCCCTTCCCTTATGATCTTCTGCACTGTTTCTTATATTCCACATATGAGTGAAACTATATGATAATTGTCTTTCTATGACAACTTATTTCACTCAGATAATACTCCTGGTTCCATCCATGTCAATGCAAATGGTAAATATTCATCCTTTCTGATGGCTGAATAATATTCCATTGTATATATACATACCGCATCTTATTTATCTTTATCTGTCAATAGACATCTTGGTTCTTTCCACAGTTTGACACTGTGGGCATGTTGTATGAACACTGGGGTGCAGGTGCCCCTTCAGATCACTGCATTAGTATCTTTGGGATAAATACAGAGTAGTGCAATTGCTAGGTCATAGGGTAGCTCAAATTTTCAACTTTTTGAGGAACCTCCATACTATTTACCAGAGTGTCTATACCAGTTTGCATTCCCACCAACAGTGTAAGGGGATTCCCCTTCCTTGTCAACATTTATTGTTTCTTGTCTTGTTAATTTTAGCCATTCTGACTGGTGTAAGGAGGTATCTTATTGTGGTTTTGATTTGTATTTTCCTGATACCAAGTGATGTGAATCATTTTTTCATATATCTGTTGGCCATTTGTATGTCTTCTTTGAAGAAATGTCTTTTCATGTCTTCTGCCAATTTCTTTCTTTTTTTTTTTTTAAGATTTTTTATTTATTTATTTGAGAGACAGAGAAAGTGAGAGAGAGCATGAAAGGAGAGAAGGTTAGAGGAAGAAGCAGACTCCCTGGAGAGCTGGGAACCCGATGTGAGACTCGATCCTGGAACTCAAGGATCATGACCTGAGCCAAAGGCAGTCGCTCAACCAACTGAGCCACCCAGGCGCCCTTGGTCTTCTGCCAATTTCTTAACTCCATTATTATTTTTTGGGGGGTGTTGCATTTGATGAGTCCCTTATGGATCTTAGATACTAGCCCTTTATCTGCTATATCATTTACAAATATCTTTTCCCATTCTGTAGGTTACCTTTTAGTTTTATTAACTGTTTCCTTTACTATGCAGAACATTTTTATCTTGAATAATTTTCAATAGTCCATTTTTCCTTTTGTTTCCTTTGCCTATGGAAATGTGTCTAGCAAGAAGTTGGTTGCCAAAGCTTAAGAGGTTGCTACCTGTGTTATCCTCTAGGATTTTGATGGATTACTGTCTCACAATTAGGTTTTTCATTCATTTTAAGTTTATCTTTGTGTGTGGTGTAAGAAAAAGCCCCATCTTTATTCTTCTACATGTGATTGTCCAATTTTCCTAGCACCATTTATTGAAGAGACCATCCTACTTCCATTGGATATTCTTTCCTGCTTTTTTTGAAGATTAGTCGACCAAAGAGTTGAGGGTCCATTTCTGGGTTCTCTATTCTATTCCACTGATCTACATCTGTTTTTGTACCAATACCAAAATGTCTTCATGATCACAGCTTTGTAATAGAGTTTAAAGTCCAGGATTGTGATGCCACCAGCTTTGCTTTTCTTTTTCAACATCACTCTGGCTATTCAGGGTCTTTTCTGATTCCATGTAGATTTTAGAATCATTTGTTCCAGCTCTGTGGAAAATGTCGATGGTATTTTGATAAGGATTGCATTGAATGTGTAAATTGCTCTGGGTAGCATAGACATTTTAGCAATATTTATTTTTCCGACCCATGAGCGTGAAATGTTTTTCAATTTTTGTGTTTTCCTCAAATTCTTTCATAGGTGTTCTGTAGTTATTAGAGTACAGATCCTTTACCTCTTTGGTTAGATTTATTCCTAGGTATCTTATGGTTTTGGGAGCGGTTGTAACTGGGATTGATTCCTTAATTCATTTCTTCAGTCTCATTGTTAGTGTATAGAGATGCAACTGATTTATGTGCATTAACTTTATATCCTGTCACTTTACTGAATTCCTGTATGAGTTCTAGCAATTTTGGGATGGAGTCTTTTGTGCGTTCCACATAAAGTATCATGTCATCTGCAAAGAGTGAGAGTTTGACTTCTTTGCCCATTTGAATGCCTTTTATTCCTTTTTGTTGTCTGACTGCTGTTTTTAGGACATCTAGTAATTTGTTGAACAATAGTGGTGAGAGTGGGCACACCTGTAGTGTTCCTGACCTTAGGGGAAAAGCTCTCAGATTTTCCCCATTGAAAATGATACTCACTGTGGGCTTTTTGTAGATGGCTTTTATGATATTGAGGTATGTTCTCTCTATCTCTACACTATGGAGAGCTTTGATCCAGAAAGAATGCTCTATTTTGTCAAATGTTTTATCTGCGTCAATCGAGAGGATCATATTGTTCTTATCCTTTCTTTTATTAATGCAACTTATCACAGTGATTTATTTTCAATTGTTGAACCACCCTTGCAGCCCAAGAATAAATCCCACTTGGTCATGGTGAATAATCATTTTAATGTACTGTGAGATCCTATTGGCTAATATCATGGTGAGAATTTTGGCATCCATGTTCATCAAGGATATTGGTCTCTAATTCTCCTTTTTGATGGGATCTTTGCCTAGTTTTGGGATCAAGGTAATGCTGGCCTCATAGAATGAGATCAGAAGTTTTCCTTTCATTTCTATTTCTTGAAACAGCTTCAGAAGAATAGATATTAGTTCTTTAAATGTTTGGTAGAATTTCCCTAGGAAACCATCTGACCCTGGATTCTCTAAGATTCTTAGTAGGAACCTGGAGGCCTAGATTTAAAACACTCTAACTAAGTTCTTACTCAGAGGTCACATAAATTGTCCTGATGGTTCAAAACTATCCAGAACCTGAGTTGCAAGGAGGTCATCTAAACTCCAGGTGCAAGAAGGTTTGACAATGAAGCTTATAGATTTCTAGCCTTTGTAGTCCATGAGAGTATATTTGGAAGGTGAAATTGATTTTTGTGTGCCCTTCTACAATACATACCTACTAATTAGGAAAATTAAGTATTAAATATGAAACACAAAATCACTCCAGATTACTAGTTAATTTTATTATAGAATTTTTGATAGATGACCAAAGCAAGGTAATGTTTGGATAACAGAGAACAAATTGCAGATGGGCTTGTTTGTAATAATGCTCCTTATTTTTGTATTAAATAGTCTCATGAAATAAGCAACAGATATGTCAGGATACTGCTCTCTCTGATGATAATTGGAGGCTTCATATCACTGCTTTGGTTTCCAACTGTTTAATTTTAAGAAAGTTATTTCTTATTAAAATCTGTTCAATCTGTTAAAGCCTAAGGGAAATAGCCGAATTAAATAAATCAAAATGAATAAATCACCACTTTGGGTAGCTTTTGAATTGATCTTCAAGAAAGTGTTATAACTCTTTCAACAACCTTTGTGATATTTTTAAAATAAATAATATGAATTAATATGCCCTTTTGTAAACATGAAAAAAAAAACTACTCCAAACTTAATAGATGTTCTAATTTTGTTTTTATATTTTTTTTCCTCTACTGAGTGGATTTTTTTCAGAGTATTTTTACTTTGAACCTTAAACGGCAGGCAGCCTATGGATGGACCCCAGAGTTCTGTGGATTATATGAAATTGTATACATTATTTAATTATTGAATTTCTAGGCAGAAGACCACAACACTTGTCAGATCGTATTTTGACCTCTATAACCCCAGAGACTTAAAAATCATTGACCTATACAAATCTATTAAAATATTTCACCTCTTATTTGCAATAAATGACACATGTGTGTGCAACTATTGACTCTATTGAAGTCAGTTAAGAGGAAACAACTTTTCTCTGAGCAAAATTAATTAGCCCATGAGGTGCTACAACTATATGATCTTGACCTCATAAACGACATTCTCCAGCTGAGTTAACTGGGATGTAGTGGTGATCTCAATTCAGTAGTAATCTCTTTAGAGTGATCTTGTATATATTAGGTGCATTTTTACCTTTAATTTAATTTACATGAGAATTTCTCTAGAGTATTTTTTTTTCTTCAGAAACTAAGAATTAGTTCTCAGTGAGGTGATAACTTCTTATCTTCTTCTAACAAGCTTTTCATTTTTTCTGGGAATTGAGATTGGGCAATAGATTATAAGGATTAACCAGCTGAAAATGCAATACTCATTCTGCAACCATAGAGAGAAATTTAATCTTTAGGACTGCAAGGAAAGTGCTTCAGAATTCAACACTATTTACTTTATTTCTGATATTAGACTTGTAAAACAATGGGCAACATAATAAAGACAATTAGGAAGTTCAAGTAGTACCAAAATTGGGAATAGACTGTATTAAGGCAATTTATCTTTTCATAGCATCTTAATTTGCTTTTGAACAAATCTATGAAGTTCCGTATTTACTCAAAAGCGTCCTCAACATTAAGATTTGTTTGATTGTAATCTCTTATTTAACTTCTATTTCCACATGCAGTATAACATTTCTTGAATAATTTTTGAGAGTAAATACACTTTAATTATTAGTCTGAATATGTCTCCTAGAGTCAGCTCATTGCTGACATTTATAAAATATTTCTAATTATTGATATTTAACTCATGTGATAACATATTTCCAGTGATGATTCTTTTTAGGCCATTTCCTTTATTGCTTTATAGATTTTAAGACATTAAAATATTACATTTTCATTCACATATTTATAAATGATTAAAAATATGAAGAGACTTTTTAAACCCTTTAAGTAGAACCTGTTGACCTTGAAGGCAGAATGGGGTCATTAAAAAATAAAAACCTACATGTAGGGCGCCTGGGTGGCTCAGTTGGTTAAGCAACTGCCTTCGGCTCGGGTTGTGATCCCGGAGTCCCGGGATCGAGTCCCATGTCGGACTCCTGGCTCTGCGGGAAGTCTGCTTCTCCCTCTGACCTTCTCCCCTCTCATTCTCAGTCTCTCGCTCTCTAATAAATAAATAAAAATCTTTAAAAAAAAAAAAACCCTACATGTAAGAAAATAAAATTTATGAAGTCACACCCTGACCAGAACTAAAAGCACAATAGAATAACAATTTCGAGGGACCTTCTATCTTTAGTCAATATGTTTCTTTCACAGTACATTTCTGCAAAATTTTAAGAATGCATTTTAATCATCAGGATTACAAGATTTGAGTTAGATGTTTTCTTAGAGATGTATCATGTGTCTCTCTACTATAGCTCTTAGAAATGGTCATTCAGTCTTTATATCAATATTTTAATATGTATACAACCATATAAAACAAATATAAAAGTTAAAGAATTATTATAGGGAAAAAACAAAGATTATTACCCTTGTAACCACCACCTGATAGAGAAATAAAACTATGACAGGTACCTCTAAATCTATGCTATGTTCCCCATCCTAATGACAGCCCCTCCCTTCTCCAAATGCAAACAATACTTTGACTATAACCACTTTCTTGTGTTCCTTTATGTCTATCCTAGTTTATTAGAGTTTAAAGGTATCTCTATTTAAAAAAAAAAAAAAAAAAAAAAAAAAAAACAGCTTCAATGTTTTATGTCCCTGATCTTGGAAGTCTCTTTCTTATAATAATCTCAAAATATACCTTTCCATTACTACTAATGGAACTAATGGATCAATTGCTAATGCTCCAATATCCTAGAAATACATGGTTAGACTATTCCTTTCCATATTACACAGTTTCAAGCAACTGAGAAGTTGTCACAACGTCCAATAATCTCCTTCAAGTTAAATATAAACTTAAACCCCATTCTCAAACTAAAGTCCCCAAACCATTTTCATGAAAATCATCCATTCAGCTGTTTTAAAATATCTGTTCATAGATCTTGTTCCAAACCTATTCAATAAAAAAAAAAAAATACAAGACAGGATATAATCATTAACCAATTTTAACCAGCTTGCCAGGTAATTGCATATTTACTTCTAGAACATCATGTGTGAGCAACTCTGAATTCTAATAAAGATAGTAGAGATGAACATGAAATCAATTGAGGGACTTAATTATCTTCTTTATATCCTAGGGTTCTTTTCTCGAATGATATTTTTTCTTCTTCTTTCTTCTATTTTTTGATTTCCACAGTGATTACCTAGACAACTCATGTCCTGCTTTTCGTTCTCATTTGTCGACATTATGTTACTTGGAATAGGAGTGTTTAAGAACTGTTGTACCACAGGTCATATAACTTGGGTGTATATCCCCCCTCCCCACCCACTGTCCCTCTACAGAGACAGTCAAGTGAGGAGAAAAGGTAAAACCAATAGAGTAATACTATCAAACAAGCCAAGTATTATTAGTGTGTCAAAAAGAAGAACTGCAGTTTCAAATGCTGCTGAAAAATCAAATAACATAAAAAATATACAAAATTATGTTGGCTTTAATGACACAGACGATATATATTCACTGACCAAGAGCTGAATTCATATACTGATGAGGCCCTAACCACTCATGAGTGAGCAGATGAAGGCATTTTTGAAAAATTTTAGTTTAAACAAGTATCGTTAAAATTTGTCTGTGAAGGTTAAGGGAGATAATATTATTGCTAAATGGAAGATAGATATACTGACAATTTTTTTTACTGTTTTTGCTTTTATTCTCACTGCATTTATACTAAGTATTTAATCCTGTTGAGGTTTTGATAGGTAATATCATGTAGCAAATAATCCTTAGAAGGTATGAGAAGGAGTAGTTGATTGTGTAAGGGGCTTTGTAGAAGTATGGGATGGGAAAATGACATTTTCTTCATTGAAACTGGAAGAAACTAAGAGAAAATGAATTAAAATTTAGATGCATTTTCATTTGGAACAGCAAAAATAAGGTTTACACATGATGTTCTATTTTCTGTTAGGTAGAAGATGAAAATGTTTACTTATAGTAAAAGGATGGTTATAGGAAATGTATAGATATTGAGCAGGTTGGAGAAGTGTTGTAATTGTTATAGCAATGGATAAAACTTTCACACTTTATTTGGAACAGGGTTGAAATTAGCAAATTTGTAGTAGCACTAATCTGCCTTTTTGCATGATTTTTTTTGGCAACTTTACCACAGAGATAGTGGTTAAGTGGATTCATATAGGTTTACAGTTGAATGGATTGAATAAATCACAAAATGATGAAAAACAATAAGATATTAGGCCAGAAAATGTACAAATAAGATTACTATTATATATATATATAAATTTTAAATATTTATAATTTATATATACATACATATAGACCATGTATATATACATGTATACCTATCTACAATAAATATATGTATGTATAATTTTTTTAAAGATTTTTATTTATTTATTAGAGAGCAAGAGACTGAGAATGAGAGGGGAGAAGGTCAGAGGGGGAAGCAGACTTCCCGCAGAGCCGGGAGTCCGATATGGGACTCGATCCCGGGACTCCGGTATCATGACCTGAGCCGAAGGCAGTTGCTCAACCAACTGAGCCACCCAGGCGTCCTATGTATGTATAATTTTACATAGAAACACTCTTGAAATTCACTTTTGCAAAAATTTTATATATGTATACATATATACATATATATACTTACATGTATATATAAAATTATATATAAAAACTTACATGTATATATAAACTCAATCCTTTGTATATATGTATATATACATATAAAAATTTTTTGCAACAGTGAACTGCAAGAGTGTTTAAAAAAAGGTTGCTCTAAGGCCACTATATTGTGGACAGAAAATGAAATGAGTGATTGAGTGGCTTTGTGAGTAAGATGATTTTTTTGCTTCAAGATGTATTGGATAAAGCATAAGGGTACTTAAACTGAAATAGTCAAAAGAGGCAAAAAAAACTAGGTTCAAGAAGTTGGTTGGGTCACCCATGACAGTATCAACAATTTAGGAGTACAATTGAAAGCAAGAAGCCATGTTGTTACAAATCAGGCATATAAAATATATGGAAAGGAAGAAGAGTCAGATGGTAAGATTCTGGTTTAAAAAAAAGGCTGCTTTTTCATTTATTGGCTTACTATTTGCTCACTTATTGCTTCATTACTTTTACTTTATGCTTTGTTCACTTATTGCTCCCTTTGTGTCTCTGTTTCTCTGTCTCTCTCTCTACATTTAGAGAGATGTGTTTTATTTTTTCTTTTGTTATGTTTTTTATTGAAATAAAATTAACATACAATGTTATATTAGTTTCAGATGTACAATATAACAATTCAGCAAATTTAGACATTTCTCAGTGCTCACCACAATTACTGTACTCTTAATCATCTTTATTTCACCCATTCCCCCCATCCACCTCCCCTTTGGCAACCACTAGTTTGTTCTCTGTATTTAACACTCTATTTTTTTTGTCTTTTTAAAAATTTGTTTGTTTTGTTTCTTAAATTGCATATATGTGTGTAAACATATGATATTTGTCTCTCTATGCTTTATTATGCTTAGCATTGTACCCTGTAGTTCCATCCTTGTTGCTACAAATGGCAAGATCTCGTTTTTTTATGGCTGAGTAATATTCCAGTGCATAAATTTACCATGTCTTCTTTAGACATTCAACTATCAATGAGACACTTGGGTTGTTTCCATAGCCTGGCTATGGTAAGGAATGCTAGAATAAACGTAGGGAAGTATTTATCTTTTTAAATTAGTGTTTCCATTTTCTTTGGTAAATACCCAGTTGTAGAATTACCAGATTATATATGAATTCTATTTTTTAAAAAGATTTTATTTATTTATTTGACAGAGAGATAGAGAGAGAGCGTGAGTAAGCAGAGCAGCAGGCAGAGGAAGCAGGCTCTCTACTGATCAGGGAGCCCAATGCGGGTCTCGATCCCAGGACTCAGGAGTCATGACCTGAGTTGAAGGCAGCTGCTTAACCAACTGAACCTCCCAGGTGCCCCATGAATTCTATTTTTAATCTTGAGGAACCACCATAATGTCTCCCATAGTGGCTGTACCATTTACATTCCCACCAAAAAGTGCACAAACGCCCCTTTTCCCCCACATCTTCACCAACACTTGTTCTTGCTTGTGTTTTTGATTTTAGATGTTCTGACAGGTTTAAGGTCATATCTTATTGTGGTTTATTTTTTTAAAGATTTTATTTATTTACTTGACAGAGAGAGAGATCACAAGTAGGCAGAGAGGCAGGCAGAGAGGGGGAAGCAGGATCCCCGCTGAGCAGAGAGCCTGATACAGGGCTAGATCCCAGGACCCTGAGATCATGACCTGAGCCAAAGACAGAGGCTCAACCACTGAGCCACCCAGGCGCCCCACTTATTGTGGTTTAAATTTTCATCTCCCTGATGATTGATTTTGAAGATCTTTTCATGTTTCTGTTGACTATTGTTTTACATATATTAAAAAAAAAAAACAACTTGTGTATGGAATGGGAGTGAAAGTAATATGTCCTTCCAGGCACAGCTTATGGCATTTTCCTAAGCTTATTTGTTCATATTTTTATTTTCCCTTTCTGGCAGTCTCAGTGGAGTGAAAGTATCACCTAGGAAGACCTTAGAATCCATATAGTGAACAGGACAACTTTTGTCAAACTCAATCCTTGAATCACTATGTGGAAGAGGACTACCCCACTGGCCTATTTATTTACCCAATACTATTATATGGGCAACAAACAAACATTAATTATGTTATTGCTATTACAAATTTTAGAGTTACCACAGCTAACTTTATTGTAAGAGATATAGGAGCTTGGTTGTGTTTCCTTGTTTAATACATTGGTTAACTAGTTAGTTGCTTTCAATAAAGAGTTGATTCCAGATGACAAAGCAGAGTGATTTGGGTTTTAGGGAAGAGAGGAGGACCAGGTCAGAAAAAACTAATGATGTACTGTATGATGACTAACATAATATAATAATACAAACTGAGGATTTTAGAGGGGAGGCAGGTGGGGGGATGGGTTAGCCCAGGGATGGGTATTAAGGAGGACACGTATTGCATGGAGCACTGGGTGTTATATGCAAACAATGAATCATGGAACACTGCATCAAAAACTAATGATGTACTGTATGATGACTAACATAATAATAAAAAATATGATTTTGGAACATTTTGTAAAATTTATTAAAATGTAAAATGAAGGGTAAATTTATACATTGTTATATCTGGAATATTTCCAACGTTAGGCTATTATAATACAGATTGGGAACAAAAAACTATTTACAGAGATCAAATGGTTTGCAATTTTTGAAATCTCTTCAATATTTTTTCTTTTCTTTTTATAATGAATCAATTTATCTCATCTTTAAGTGCAATATAATGATACTTCTGGCTGAGCTGGAAGGCATAAAAATGCAATCAATTTATTTCTGCTTAATAACTTTTGCAATACCTTGGTGTAAACATTGCTTATATTTGTTTGTATACGTCTCTTAAAAATTCCAAGCAGAAAATAAGCAATCTTTGTAATACCAAATCCCTAAGTACTCTTTCCTTGAATCAACCTTATTAAGTATAAAACATATGCAAATTAAATTCAAACAATAATAATTTGTAAATATAATGTAATCATTTATATCTCTTAAAATTGAAAACGAATTAGAAGAATTCTCTCTTTAGCAGTATTTTCAAAGTCATGATTTTCTTTAACTTGAAATGTTTTAAACTTTGTGACAAACTTCATTATGAGTACCTCTTAGAAACAAGGCCTAAAAAAATATGTACATACTTTGAGAAATAAGTGAATGAGTGAATGAATGAACAAAGCAATATGTTCTATTTTTTCTTCAAAGTGGTAAAGAACTGTAGTAGAGTTCTGAAATAATAGGAAGTAATGTGAAAAATATAGAACTAATAGTTTATCTCTATCAAAATTATGAAAATCATTGCTCCTGACTAATTATTTTCAAAAGGAATGCTATCATTTGTTTGAAAAAATGTTAACAAGGAAACTTCTTTCAGAATATGGTATTGTTAGTTTTTGAAAATTAACATTTTTAATAGCTAATGTTTAGTAGATTACTTGTTATTTCTACTAAAACTGTATATGCAGCATTTAAATTTTAGCCTTCCTCAGTAAAGTGGTGAGTAAAACAATTTTTGTTTGACTGCAATAAAAGACCTAGATTTTTTTGTTAGATATTCATTGACCTGTTCAACAAAATTTGTATTAAGTACTTATGACATTCCAAGCACTATTTAAAGTGTTGAAGAAAGAGAAAGGAATATATTTGAAGAAGTTTTTTCTTCATGGACTTAACTCCTAGTGATATACATAATGATAAATAAATGGGTCAAGAAATAATCAATATGATATAACACAATGTAATAAATTTCAGGTTAGCAAGTAGATCAAGAGTGACTGAGTTGAGGGGAGGGAGTTACTATTTTAAGAAGGAAGTGAAGTAGTGCTCTTCATTTGGCAAAATTCAAGCAAAATTCTCCCTGATAAAAAAAGAGTCAGTCTTATGACAATCTGGGGGAGGACTGTTCCAAGAGAAGAGTTCTGTTGACTAAATACTGTAAGATGGAATTAAAGTTGTTAATGATGAAATATCAGAAGGTAGGTTTGAGTATAGAGAGTGCGGGAGAATGTGGTCAGATAGAATTCAGAAGATTATGGAGAAAAATCCTTTATGTTCTTATAGCCCATTGCAAGGTTTTGAGATTTTGTTTTCAGGTGAAAAGAAGTCCAGGTTTTAAGTATGAGAATGGCATAACTAGTTATAGGTAAAGTTTACAGGTTCACTCCAGATGATACATGGAAAATGAGTCAGGGTGGGGGGCAAAAGTGAAAATATGACAAAGAGTTTGAAGGTTATTGAATGGCCCAACTGAAAGATGGTGATCATTTGCACTAGGTATATCGGAGTTTTAGTAAATCGTAGATTACAATGATTAATATAATGTGTCAACTTGCTAAGGTTATGATGTCCAGTTGTTCAGTCAAATACCAGTCTAGAAGCTGTTGTGAAAGTATTTTTGAGCTATGAATAACGTTTATATCATCTGACTTTGAGTAAATCAGATTGCTCTCTATGATGTTGGTGTGCCTCATTCAATCAGTTGCAGGTCTTAAGGGAAAAGACTGAAGCAAGGGGAGAGAAGGAAGAAGGACTTTTGCTTCCAGAGTGCCTTCAAACTGAGAATAGCACCATCAATTCTGGCTAGAATTTATAGATGTTGATCTTCCCTGTGGCTATCAAATATGCCACCCCCATAACTACATAGACAATTTCCTAAAATTTTCTCTCTCTCTTTATCTGTGTATCTTCATCCTATTTGTTCTGTTTTTCCTGATTAATACAAAGGTTATTGATTGATATGTGTATAGTTGATGATATATATGGACTATGAGCAAAAGAAGGAAATCAAGGCTTTTTCTTGATGTTTGATTTCTGAACAACACAATTAATACTGATGCCATTAACTAATCCAGAAAACACCTAGTTTTGCACATGTTAAAAGGCCTGTTAGATTCCCATCTCCAATTAGTCAGACATACACTGGAGTGAAAAAAAGAAAAAGAAGAAAAAGAAGAAAAAGAAAAACAAGAAAAAGAAAAAGAAAAAAAGAAAAGAAAGAAAGAAAGAAAGAAAAAGAAAGAAAGAAAGAAAGAAGGAAGAGTCAGGCCTGGAAATAGAGGTTCAGAGTCATCACTTTGCAGATTCTATTTAAAACCATGAACCTAATAGACAATTTCACCTAGAAAGAGAGTTGATGGAGAACCTAGGACTGAGCTTTCAGTCAGAAAGATGGAGAGAGCAAAGGACACTGGGTATAAGTGTCTGGACTGTAGGAAACAATACAAAAAGAAAAGGGTAGCCAGAACAAGGACAGAGAATGGGCCACTTGGAGGGCAAGAGAGAAGTCATTGGTGTTCTTGAGAGGTCAGATTTCAGAGTAGACCAGGAAAAAAACCTCTAGTAGAAATAGGCTAATGTAAGAAAGGATGGTTTGGAAACAGAGATAGTGACAAAAGTCACCATTCAATATGTTAAAAGTAAGTTAAGATTCTTATAAAATTCTGTTGAATCTACACTAGATTTTTGTCTTGAAATTTTTATGTGATTTCTAAAATAAACATGTCTAACAGTGACTAAGTTTACATTTTTGCTTTCTTTCCTGTAACATTAAGTAAAAAATAGACTGGAGAATTATAGAGTCTATTATTTTACTGTATGATTTATTAATTTTGTTTTTTTTGGAGAAAGGGTCTAAGTTTGCATAGTTTACTTTTCTTATGGTTTCTATAGATTAGAACTAGCTTAATGTCATGTTCTCTTAAGTACATCAAATTATACAGCGTCAGTGAACATTAGGAACGATTCCATAATAATGTAGAAAATCAATACATAAAGAGTGTTAGTTTTGACTAAGACTTCAGTTGGCAGTAAGGAACGAAATAAAGCTAAAGTGATATTCAGATAACCATATGAAATTCTGGTGCAGGGTATGAAAAGGGGATTTATAACTCCTCCATTGCCATTATAATTAAATCAGATGGTTGTTTCAGGAATTAAACTATTTCTACTTTGAATATATTTTAATATTAAAAATACCACATACTAAAAAAAAAAAATACCACATACTAAGATGTAAACACATTAAGAATGTTCATTACTATAATGAAATGAAATCAAATCAAATCTAGTAGATGAGAGAGACATCTTCACCCCCATCAGCCACATTATGATAGCATATAGTTTGTTGTTTTTACCACAAAAAAAGAAATAGTAATTATGTGACTGGATGGGGATATTAGCTGACACTATGGTAGTAATCATTTTGCAGTATATAGGTATGTCAAGTCAACTCAGTGGGTGCTTTAAACTTAAAATGTTTTATGTCAGTTATATCTCAAAGCTGGAGGAAATTCTTGGTTATTATTAGTGCTAATGGTCAAGTGGGAGAAAGACAGTTTTCAAAGAAACTCAAAACCATCCTTAGTCCTGAGAATGAGAAAAAATCAATAAAGAAAACAAAAATAAAAAACAAAGCAAAATAAAAAAATCTGTATCAGTGCTCTTGAGATGTAATACTTTTCCTCATATTAAAAAAAATTACAAAATTTCTACAAAGATTGAAATGTATTAGCAGTAGTATTGACAAATGAGAACATTTCTCAGGTGAATATACAAAATATTTAATATAAAAATGTTAATAATCCATTTTAAAGTATAATTCTGAAACATTCATATTTTCACACATTAAAGAAGCACCTATATTTAAAAGCAGTATGCTAATAAAATTTCATTAGGATACTTCATGAATTTATAACCATTTCAGATATATGAAAATAAGTTAGAAATAAGAGTTAAATTTAAATATTGAATGCAACTGTATTTTTTTAAATTCTTGAAGAAATACAAGATTTCTCTTGTTTTGTTTTTCCATATGACACTATATTAATTCGATAGGGTGGCTATAGCAAAGTTCCAATAAACTGAGTGACTTAAACAACAGAAACATATTGTCTCAGATTTCTCAGAAGTCCAAGAACACGGTGTTAACAGAGTTGACTCCTTCTGAGGACTGTGTGGAAGGATTGTTCCAAATGACTTCCTTAGCTTCTGGTAGTTCACTGGCATCATTTGTGTCCTTGGCTTGTAGACCATCATCTTGATCTCTGTCTTCATAGTCACATGGGAATATCCATTTGTTGTTATCGGTGTCCAAATTTCTATCTTTTATAAGAACATCAGTCATATTGGATTAGAGTTCACCTTAATCACTAAATTTTAACTGGATTTCCTCCAAAAAGAACTCATATCCAAATAAGGTCATATCCTGAGGTACCTGAGGTTAGGACTTCAACATATGAATTTGTAAGGGGGTGGAGCACAATTCAACCCATAACAATCTGCCCTCTGGCTTCCCCAAATGCATGTCCTTCTCACATACAAAATATGTTCACCCCAACCCAATACCCCCAAATTTCTTAACTCGTTCTAGTATCAACTTTAAGTTTAAAATCTAAGTATCATCTAAATCAAGTATGGGTGAATTTTTAGGTGTGATTTGTCCTGAAGCAAAATTGCTATTTATCTGTGAACCTGTAAATCCAGAAAATAATTTATTTGCTTTCAAAATACAGTGATGTTTCAGGCATAAGCTAGACCCTCTTCTTTCGTAAGAGAGAAATTGGAAGGGGAAAAGAAAGGAAAAAAAAAAAAAGATTGTAGGTCTCAAGCAAAACCTGGAAGGGCAAGTTCCATTAGATTTTAAGGCTTGGAAATAATTATCTTTGGCTTTATGATGCCCTGGTTCTTGAACTCCCTGGTAAAGTGCCCTGTTTTCTAGAAGTTGTATTCCCAACCACCTCTGTGAGTGGTGGTCCTGATTCTTATGCCATAGATATCAGTCTTCCCTCTGAAACCCCAAAGAGGTGACTCTGTTCTCTGGATCTATGGCTTTACTGTCACAGTAATGTTTCCATTAATGACTCTGCTGTTAAAGTCATTTTCTCTTCCTGTCCAGATTGGTAGGATTTCTGCTTTTATAAGGTTCTCAAAAATCTCATCAGCCTCCCATCCAATTCACAGAATTCCAAGACACCCTACAAAAGGATCCTCCATAGATTTTTTCTGAATAATAATATTTCTATTCCTGGATTCTGCTGAGATGGTTGATTGGATTATGTATCACACACCTAATATCTTTAGCTAACTATCATCTAGCTACAGTCTTGACTCTGTTTCAAGAAACCCATATCTGCATAAGGAGAAACTTTCTACACCATCAAGTACAATTTCGTTTTGCTGAGGAGTTCCTTCTTCAAATTGCTTTTCTCCTATTGCATTTTACTATATGCAACAAAGAGAAGCTACTCCATACCTTCAGCATGTTACTTGGAAATCTCATCAGCTAAATATCCAAGTTCATCACTTCCAAGTTTTAACTTCCATCCAACAGATCCCAATTAAAATAAATTCTCTGCCATTTTATATCCAATGTTTGTCTTTCCTCCAGTTCTAATAACATGTTCATTTCCTTCTGATATCTACCAGATCAACTTCAATATTCATATTTCTAGCAATATTCTGTTCATGATGATAAATGCATTCTCTAAGATGATAGAAGTTTCTCTATAGCTTTCTGCTTTTCTTTTTAAGCTCTTTTTAAGCTTTTCTTTTTCTTTTTAAGCTCTCACCAGAATCACTGTTAACACCCGATTTCCACCAAAATTTGTTCAAGACAATCACGCCCTTCGAAACTCTTCTAACGTCTACTTATTTTCCAGTTCCACATTTTGTTACGGCAGTAATCCACTCTTGATATGAGTTTGCTAGGACTATTTTAACAAACTATCACAAACTGGGTGACAAAAACAACATAAATATATTGTCTAATAGTTCAAGAGGCTGGAATTCCAAGATCAAAGTGTCAGCAGGGTTGGTTCATTCTAAGATCAATGTGGAAGAATCTGCTTCATGCCTTTCACCTAGTTTCGAGTGCTGTCAATCCTTAGCTTGCCTTTGTTGTAGAGCATGAACTCCAATGTCTGCCTTCCTGGTCACATGGCATTCCCTCACTGTGCATGTCGATGTCCCACATTTCCCTTTTTATAAGGATATTAGTCATGTTATATAAGAGTCCAACATAATGACCCCATTTTGACCCCAAATAGATTACCTCATTTTAATTAGATTACAACCTAGGCACCCATGAGATTAAAGGAGATAACTAAAATTTAAAGGAGATAAAGTTTTTCTCTGAACATATTTTCTTGTTATTTCTGTAGCACTAGATATTATAATGGTAAAACAGTCCTTGATAACTAACAGAGTGATCCTTATAGCTTATGTTGAGAACCCTAACCATTTGCTTTCTCTTATTCTGTCTGAACAGAAATTCACCTTGAAAGGGAATTCTCCTTTTACCATATATATGTGTCTATTCTATAGGTTTTTTTTTACTTGTCTATTATAATATGCTTCCATATCAAATTTCAAATTGCCTACATAACATTTAAAAAATTACTTTTCACATTTTGCTAAATTTAATATTTTAATAATATTCTTTCCTGTAATACTCCCCTTCAGTGACTTTAATGACATGAAACTATCTTTATTTTTTTCCTAAGCCCTCTCTTTTCAATTCCCTGTGTATATTTCAGATGTTGTCTCTCTTATTTTTATTATTTTGTTTTCCACTATGTCATGTCCTGATATAATTTGTGTCCAATAAACCCTTTGCTGCAATTGCCTTCTAAACCTCAATCTATATTCCAATCTTCAGGCTTCAATAATTCAAAAAGCTGGCTGGATCTTTGTCACAGGATGACCTCAAATCTATCATCTGCCACAAACTGAACTTGCACATAACAATCCTTCCTGACCTCACTTTTACTATTGATGTCACCTGGCTCAACCTTAGAGTCCTATAGACTCTTTCATCTATTGCTTACATGCCATCAAGAATAACTGATTCTTCTTCATGTAGCATCTCACATCTCAACTTCATTTCTACATCCATGAATAAAGTGCTTTTTTAAGTGCCTCTTACTTAGAACTTTGTAATATGCTCCTCATTTCTCTTCCTTGCTGTGATGTCACTCCACTGCATTTTCTCCTAGCAGCACCATCAAGTCAACTTAATCAAATTTTGAAAGCTGATATTTCAAGATGTCTATTAGATACTCAGATCTTATTTTCTGTTTTCAAGAAACAAATTCTAGTAGGGTGACAGCTGCATAAAAATAGGTTTAATACTAATTATAAGTGCTGAAATAGAAATACACATACTTAGATTATGAATGCAGGCAATTCAGAATTTCTTCCTGGGGATTCAGGGTAAATTACATGTTGTTGATGGAAATGGAAGGTGAGTGGGAGTTCTGCTGGCTGATAAGCACATTCCAAACACTAGAAACGTCAAGTGCAAATGTATTGTGGCATCCAAATATGTGGAACTTTAATGAGAAGCAGGTGGTTGACAATGAGAAAAAGAAACCAAAGCCTGAATTGGAAAATACTCTAAGTTCTCTAAAAGTTTAATGGAAATGTACATCATATTGCAAGGAGAGGAGTGGAGTGAGGCTGAAGGTAACAAAATTAATTTAATTCATTTCAAATGGAGACTTCTAGTGTCAGCTGTGACATACAAAGAAGCAGAAATTTGTCAGTCTCACTCTTATAAGAAAGCCAAAGAAGAAAAGGCAAAGAAACTGAAAATTGATAACTTTTGTTGGACTCATCAGAGGACTGAGGTTAAAGATCACCATTCCTCCAATATCTGCAAAGTCAGTTATATTCAGAGAGTCACAGCTGAAATCTACTTTATCTGAAAATGAAACTGCTGGAGGTAGAAACTAGTTGGAGTACTTAAATAGTAATGTATTTGATTTGCCAGAGGCTAAATCAGGACCAGCAGGAGAGAAAACACTTTGAGGCTCCATATTTAGGGAAACTTGGATTTTCATGACATGTACCCCAAGGAACCTCAACACATTTCCATGGTGAAGATGAAAAAACAGGACTCTAGTGCGTATGATGGGAGATAGGGAGAGTAATCATTTTGAAATAGCGCTTATGGCATTCTCCAAGATAGAGTCTCTGGGTAAAATATTTTACCAGAAATTTATTCTTGCAGAGGTAAGAAGTTTCTTTTCACTCCAGCCCCTTATCACCTTCCTTTGACCCAAAGGGGAAAAATAATTTAACATAGTTAACCAAGGTGTTGGTTACAAAGAAATAGAGGGGAAATGCTATAGCCAGTGAAGGGGTAGGAGATAATGGAAGAAAAAGTTAACCCATTGAAGAAACACTTGAGGACACAGCCCAAGACACAGGACCAATAAACTACTGAGATGTTATTGGAATATTATAGAGCAGTCTCTTCCCTCCCCTACACCTGACCTTCACATCAACTTGGATCTGTTATAACCAGAGATTATAGCTGAAAGACCTGTGAGATAGAGTCCCTATGGAAGAATGCTTAGGAAAGCCCACATTAAGAGGAGACTAAAAAGCAAGGACACTAAAAAAAAATTGAAATTCTGTGCATGTATACTTAAGATTTCAACAAAAAATTGTCTCATAGCAAAAGGAAAGAAAAATACAGTCTAAATAAACAAAACCATCATCAAAAACATACTCAAAGAGAAAGCATCAGTTGGAATCATCAGGTTATTTAAAAATAAGGGTGATTAACATTTTTAAAGGTTTTCATGGAAAAAGTAGAAAAGAGGCCATAACATGTGAATGATATAATAGAGATGGAAATTCTAAGAGTGAAGCAAAAGGAAAGGCTAGAAATTAAAAACACTGTAACAGAAATGAAGACCACCTGATCAATAGACTGACATGGCCAAGAAAGCAATCAGGGAGCTTGACTTATGTCAGTAGAAACTCCAACGTGAAATGTAATGAGAAAAAAAGAATGAGGGGAAAAAAAAATTCAAGAAAAGTGAGACAGTAATATAAGGTGCAACATATATGTAATCAGAAGAGCAGAAGAAGTAAGGGAGAATAGAAGAAATTGGGGAGGTAGTAATGACCTAGAACTTCTGAAATTAATGGCAGACAGGAAAAGAGTTAAGTATTTAACATGGGAGAAGAAAACAGAAACAAAAGTAAGGAATCTAAAACCTAGTTTCTGTAGCTAGTGAGATTATCCTTCAAAAGTGAATAAGAAACAAGAACTTTCTCAGACAAATACAAATGAAAGGAATGTGTTGCCAGAAAACATGCCCTACAGAAAATGTTAAAAGGAGTTTTCCAGACGGAGGAAATTATGCAGACAAGAAGATTGGATCTACATAAAAGGAGAAGAATAAAAAAAAAAAAAGGAGAAGAATATTAGAGAAGGAATAAATGCAGCTAGAATTTTATCCCGTTCTTTATTTTAAAGATAATGGTTAGAATAAAGCAATAATAGTAACTGATTTTAGCAGATAGATGAGGGAAATGGCAGCAATATCACAATTGATGGGAGGGAAGAACTGGAAGGTCCCTGGTAGAAGCTGAATGCACGATGCTTAAAAATATATAGGGCTATTTGAAAGTGAACTTAGTTAATTAAAACGTATATTTTAAATTTTTAAACAACTGTTAAAAACTGAAAACAAATGATCATTTATATGCCAAGAGAATATTAAGAATGCTACATTATAGCATATTACATAACAATATTAAGAATAAGAGAATTTTTTTTTAAGAATAAGAGAATATTACAACTATAAGAGTTTAAGAAGGATATAAAATATAATTTACTTTGAAGTTAGACTAAGAAAGAAGACTTGGAGGAAAAATAAGATAACTGAGGCTTTTTACTACAAATTTCTTGACATTTACCAATTAATTATTTTTCCTGAATCTCTGATCAATGGGCCTACCCATTCGAAATTGTTCCGTAGCTCTCAAAAAATTGAATAGAAGTACAGCACAATCTACCTGTGATGGTTAGTTTCATGGTTCAGTGTGGCTAAGCCATGGTATCCAGATATTTCATTTAGTTGCCACCATGAAAGTTATTTTTTAGATGAAATAAATTATTTAAATCAGTAGACTTTGAGTAAAGCAGATTAACATCCATAATGTTGGTAGGGCTATTCTAATCAATTGAAAACCTTAAGAGAAACAAAACCAAAAACAACAAAACAACAATAAAAACTGAGGTCGCCTGAGGAAGAGAAAATTCTGCTTGTAGAGAGCCTTTGAACCCTCCCTGGAGTCTGCATCTTGTTATGCTGTCCCCTAGATTTCAAACTTGTCATGATCAATTTAATTTTGAATTGCATGATCCAATCCTTTAAAATAAATTCTCTCTCTTTTTCATTTTCCTTCTCTTTCTCCACACACCCACATCCAGACAGAAATATGCTACTGCTTAATATCCAAGTATTTTCATGTAGAATGCCTCAGATTTTGCCAAAATTTGTTACTTGCATTTCCCAAACCCACTCAATAATAGAGAGGTAATATCCACTGAATCTATTTCCCAATGTGCTTTCCACTGAGACTAGCGCTCTATACTTTTGTGATTTCTCAAGACCTATCTAAAATATCATTTATCCCTGGGATGCCTTGCTGGCTCAGTCAGAAGAGCAATGTGATGCTTGATCTCAGGGTTGAGTGTTCGAGCCCCACTTTGGGTGTGGAGATTATTTAAAAATAAAATCTTAAAAAATAAAATATCACTTGTTCTGACTTTCTGTAATTCATCCAAAAAATATATATTCTTTACCTAGTATGTAATTATGTGGTCAATTATCATTTTAAGGTATTATGTATTCTGTAAGTTGTTATTATTATTTTAATCATCTTTCTATCATTAAACTTTGGATATCTTATGCTGGAATCAATAAAAAGATTACTTAAACTAGTGACTTGCATCAGCAGATCTTTTGTTTGTTTGTTTGTTTAGCTCTTATTATATCTCCTTGAGTTGTCTAGGGCTCTCCTCCTCTGGAATCAAAGTGAAAGGAACCATACCCATCTGGTATATTCTGGGCTTAAGGAAGATTCCAACCACATGATACCTTTCCAGGCTTCTGCTCCTAAGAGGCACATGTCACATCCACTCACAGTTTTTGAGCTCTGACACCTACCTATATGACTAAGCCTTTATTAAACCTCATTCAATATCTCTGGTACATAGTGTATAGTTTCCTTATTAGTTCACTCAAATTGGATTAATGAGATTTATGTCAGTTGTTAGTAATAGAATATAACCTGAAATAAAAAGTATGATGTGTGAAATTTTCGTATGTTTTCTTGGGTCATAGAACCCAAGAGTAGAAATTAGACAGATCCCAGAAAGAAACTGAAAAGAGTAAATGAAAGTCACTAGGTGTATTAGTTTCTTGGGGTGATTGTAACAAATTCCCATAAACATGGTGCCTTAAAATAACAGAAGTGTACTCTCTTATAGTTCTGGAGGTCAGAAGTCTGAGATTTTTATTACTGGTCTGAAACCAAGGTGTTGGAGGAGTCACACTCCTTATGGAAGATCTAGAAAAGAATCTGTTCCTTGACTTTTCTGGCTTCTGGTGGCTGCTAGCACTCCTTGGTTTAGGGTGGCCTAATCTTCAAGCCAGTTTCTTCAAGTCTCTCTGTTCTCATTACCTTCTCCTCTGTATATGTACATCTTGATATCGCTCTCTTTTCTGTAGTTACATACGATCACATTTAGGACCCAACTAAATTATCTAGAATAATCTATCCATCTCTCTAGATTTAATTTAATCATACCTGCAAAGATTTTCCCCTCCTTTTTTTTCCACATGAGATAACTTTCACAATTTCTAGGGATAAGGATACAGATATAGTTCAGGAAGTGTTTTTTCAGTCTACCACATTGAGACTGTTTCTTTTCCTATTTGTTTCACCTATGCTTCTCTCTGTCCCTCACTATCTGTGTAAGTCTGTGTGTAAACCAACCTTTTCTAGTCTTTTATCCACATATTGGAGCAATATTGAATAACAGTATTTCATTTTCATATCACATACACTTCAAGACACATGCAGGGACTGTTTCTGAATCCCAAATTCAGATATTCAGATTTTTAAGATTGAAGATCTTATTTCAGCATTTCACAAGTTCCCTTTGGCTCAGTCAAATATGACCAGGTGATTATCTTCAAACATGACTGGTAGACTTCTTCCCTTACACAAGATCAATTCTGAAAATAAAGTTAATGGTCATTGGTTGGAAAAACATCCTGAAAAGTGCCTACACTATTTGCATTGAATATGGTGGTCCAGGGCAAAAATACTACTGTGTCTAATCAATCTTTTAGAAAGCCTTAACATTTATTTTCTAAGACTTTATGCCTTTTCTTAACTTCTCTTTAAGTCAATATATTGATGCAATAACAATCACTAAAAAAATTAATACTATTATTTCTGATGTAATACTACTTGAAAACCTGCATTTTGTTTTTAAATGTTAGTAAGCTTATAAGGTGACTTCTGTTTCTGTAAGTAGACCATTTTGATTTGTGCCGGGGATAGAGAAGTGCATGGACAATGAATTTCCCCTTTAGTTGTTTCAAAAGACATGATTCATCAATATATGATGCTCTATATATTGATTCATACCAAGGAGAAATGTCAGAACATCACGGCACGGTAAAAATAAGCTCAGTGGTAGCCCAAATTGGGTTGAAGACTGCAGTATTTTACGTATCACAGAGAAGCTCTATTTTAAACTTCAACCGTGTATATTTGTTTTCTGACAGAAAAATTCCTTTGTAGTTCAGAGACATTTTAGCCAGGTTTTCTTAAAAATAATAGCACTGTATCTTTGTGCATTGCCTTCAGAAAACTTTCTGTCGTGTTGTCTTTTATTTTTTTAGTTTTCGCAACACCTTTGTAGATGAATAGGAGAATTACTATCATTATTGATGAGAGTTATTATCATCAGGGCTCAGAAAAATTAAAAGGCTGTTAGACACAGACCTACAAGTGACTTTACTTAAAGAAGACCATTTCTGGGGTAAATGGAGTGATGCTGGAATGTCCTTCTAGGAGTGTTTATTGGGAAGAGTGAGTTGATACTGACCTAGAAGGAACCTCTTAGAGATTATGATCAGTCAGGGGAAGTGAGGACACTGAGCATGAAGCCCTAGGTGGGGCTCGATCTCAAGACCCTGAGTCCACAATGTGAGCCAAAATCAGGACTCTGAAGCTTAACCAACTGAGCCACCAAGGCTCCCCAAATATTTCATTTTTAGTTACATTTACTCTTTAAGTTCTTCCTGAACCACAAATTTTCCTTTTCATAGAAGACCACCTTTTCAAAAAACTTGTCTGACACACTTCTGTGTGTATGCAGTATGATGGGGCAGAGAATTCTCATTTCTTTTGTGTAGTCTTTATTTTTATACTTGGCTAACACTGAATTCCTAACATCTCCTTCATAGAATGTAGATAATAGATAATAGACTACAAACCTTATTCCTCTTTGATAACCCAGTATGGCCCCAGTTTTTCTCTTGAAAACTCCCACAAGCCACCTAAATATGCGTGCTAGGCACCTGACATTAATCCAGAGAGCATCACAAATAGAATTCCCTCTCTAATATTTTAAAATAAAATAAAACTTTTTCTTTATGTTGTGTGCCAGATATTGTTAGGCTGGAGGTAGTTATCAACCATATGCTTTTGCTTCAAGGACATCTCCTTGTCTTTCTATGAATCCAATCCTTATTTATTGAGCATCATCCCTATGGTAGGCGCCAGCCCCTGGTTCTTGGGGTAGATCAGTAGATGATCTGACAGAAAACCCTGCCTCCACAGAACTTACATTCTACCCATGTTCACCAAAATACAACTCAAGTCTTCAACTTTTCTTTTGCTACCAGATAAATCTAATTTAAATGAATCTTTTTTGTAGAATAAGAGGAGGATAGAAATAGAGCTTAGCAAAGAGTTAAATGTATGTGTACATCTGAGCCCTAAAAGAGGACTAGGATTAAGGAGTTTTTCTGAATATGATCTCTTTTAATCCTCACAGCAAATGGATTTTTCACTGAGGAGACTGGTACTCAAGGTGATTTTGTGCAGCTTGTCTTAGGTATCACTGAGTTAGAGCTCCTGTTTTCTTCCTTTAAATTTGGTTTCCTTACTTAGAAAGACTTGCTGTGCTTGTTTTAGCACGATTTCTTTTCCTTGGAACACAAACAAACATCTCAAAGATATTGATCTACTTTTTACTCCAATTTAAAACACTCTATTTTACACACTTCCTACAGGTCAAGTAACAAAAATACAAATATTCCCTCTCTACAAATAGAAGTTCTTCTTCTTTATCATAACTGGATCTCTTCATTCCTCCCTGCCTTCAAGTACCTTTCCATTATTTCTGTAGAACTGGAGGTTCTCCGCACATTTCTTCCCAATACTGGTTTGCCCTATCAGAAAGACAATATTCTTTATATTTTATGTTTCTGCATAAAACAATGCTTAAGTACACATTTCTATTTAAATGGATGGATGTTATTAATTATGTGCAAGTTTTTGTTTCTTCTAATAGTTATCATAAATGTAAGATTAAAGCTGACCTTTTTCTCATTTTCACTATTAGCTTGTAAAGTCCCCAAGGGAGCATACAGTTAGTATGCATTTAGCATACTCACTTATATGGACTGGGGATAAATGGGAGCTCAACATATGACCTCATCATTTCACCTTTGGATAGTTCTTCCCATCAGACTTGTGCTATCCTAGACTGCTAAGAAGCAGATAGCAAAATGGGATTAGTCATGTAAGAGATTAAAGGAGTTTAAGGGGAGCTGTGAATGCCTATGAGGGAAAATGAAGGGTTTGAGAGGGGAGTCATCAGTCTGGGAAATAAAGGAAAACTCTGTGAGAGAGGAAAGAAAAGCCAGACTATGTTTCATTTTGATGGTCAGGAGCCGGAGTTCCCCTCAGGGACAGGTCTGCCTCAGTACTCCCGCTGTCCTCAAGAATTGACTGGAAATAGCTCCAGGAAATACATCCTCTGGCACAATCATGGGGTGGATTTCAGAGTGTGGTAGCTGAAGCTATTGGCCAATTATCTTCCTCACAGAGGAGATCTGGCAGGCTCATTGTCCAGACTGATGCAAGGTCCTTGAAGCATCTCTGTCCACTCTACCACACCAAACGTATTCCTTATGTAAGTCTATTCCTTATAGACATGTATTCCATGCATTGTCCTTAGACTCACCTATTTTGTGGTAGTACAATAGGCTGTCATACCTATATATTTTGTAAGATAAAATATTTCAAATTATTTAGATATATAAAAATATTAACACAAAATATAATTTGTATATTTGAATACATAAGCACAGATATAGATGCTATTAAACTCAACTATAGTTAAATTTCAGTAGCTCATAATTTTAAAATATTAAAGAATATATAACATATTCTATAATTATTAGAGTAATATATAATAGTAATAGTTCCCACAATTAAATACTTTATAGTACAAGACTAAATCCCTTTCAGACATATTGTAGGAAATAAATACCTTCTATTCTTATAGGATTGGAGAAATATGCTAATATTCTCACAAGGCATAAGGTGCTTTTAAAATCATCTAACATTTGCATTTGGTGTATACTTTATGTGCAATACCATTTTATATGTTCAGTAGAATCACTTAGAAGGTGGTAATAAAGACAAATCCTTCATGGATATTAATTTAGTAAAATTTAATATAAATCAAGGCATTTAAATGGTAATTTATTATTAAGCAAATAGCAATTCAATATCAAGCATCCACACAGAGAAACTAGCTATCAAATAAACACATTTCTCAAATGCAAAAATTCTCTTCATTTTAGGAATTAATAGTCTTTCCATATTTAGGTGAAGTATCTGTTCTCTTTTTTATCGAATACTTGATCATATTCAATGAAATATGACATTCTGTAGACCATTACTAAGGAATCTCTATTATTCCATGAATAGCATTTACATCTTATTCTTCAAATTCTTCACAAAGAGCCACAGAGATACAGCAAGGCAGGCTAAAGAAAAGTGATTTCTTAAACTTTCAAAGACATACGTCTAATGACTCAGTTTAAACCAGCAGAATGTAGGTGTTATATTTGCTGGTGACAAAGCTGCATATTTATGGATAGTGTTCCCTGAAGCTATAAAACCAGGAACATGTAGAGCAGAATTGCTTAGAGATTCTTATATAATATGGAGGAGAATACAAAAAAAATTATTTTACTCTTTCCATTTATACTTTTTCTAAAGATTTTTTTTTCGGCTCCATGCTTTATTGTGGGAGGAGTAAGGAATTAACAATGATGTCTCAAAGCTCTTTGGTGACAGTGAAGTTACAGAAATAGCTATGGACCCTATTTTCAACTTGGATTTTAAGGCTTATAAAAATTATAGTATACACCATGATAGTACTGATCTTAGCAAAACATTTTTGAATCTTCAGGTTTGTTGTTTTATTTTGAATTTTTAAGCTAATTTCACTTTCCAGAACATTCCACAGCAGCTTACTAGCAGAAGAAAAGTGGAAATTTAGCCTTGCTATTCAGCATGAACTATTCAATGATTCTGTTTTCTGTATGATCATCAGAATTTTTCTCTCTTAGCTGGAGACCTGCTGAGATGTGTATTTAAGTGCAGGAGTGCAATATTAGCCTTATGTAGCAGGAAGAGAAAACTGTAGCTTTTCATGTTTTTAAAGTCTTTTCTTCTAGTATGCTGATTGCAAGCTAATGGGTGATAATTTCCATCTGGTTGTGTCTTGCACCTGCTTCACTCCCCCATTCTCATCTTTCTGTTTGAGGAGGAAACATTTTGCTATTTCCTGTAAGACTAGTTAATATCTACTGTACTAATACAAATAGTAACAAACATTGTGGGCTCACATAGTTATCAACCAAAACAAGTTTTAATTAAAAAGCAGCTGAAGTTATGAATTTGTGTTTTAAATAGAAAACATATATGCAGAATTTATGAGTTAATTTTATTTTATTTAATCCCTCCTAAAACATCAATGACTTTGAAACTCTTGAGAAAGATTTCAAGATAACTTACAAATTAAATCAAGTTTTAGTTAATTTTCTTGCAAATAAATGCTTTTGGAAGTAGTATAGAAACACCTGGGAGAATAATACAGAATTATCCAAATAAGTGATGTTCCCTTCTTGAATGCACACTGTGCTTTGCAGAAATAAAACATTAAGAATTCCCAATTGACTTTACATTTTAGACTAAATTAGGTTGTGGTGATGGTGGGGAAGTATTTTCAAATTTCCTTTCATGAATGCACAATATTGCTGTTCAGGAAAATCTTGTGATGATATATTAACTACCTATTTGTTTGTTAGGCATTGACACCCAACAGTAATTCAAAATATTTTTCAAGTTTTATGTGAAAATCTAAATTTGCTATATCAATGGCAATTCAGGAACATAATCAGTATAGCAGGTTAATAATGATCGTTTCAGTATTGAATAGTGAAATCCAAGGAAAAGCAGGAAGTAGTATAGCAAAGGTGTTAAATAATATTTGCTCTCTTCAATTGAAAACTCTATTTGTTTATAGTTGGCTGGAGCTGATCTAACCATTTTTCACGAACAATTTAGGATTTATTAATATCATTCAGGCTATTCTCTCTTGTGGGAAATCTTCAGAAAAAAAAAACAGACCCCCCCCCCAAAAAAAAAAGGCCTGAGTATATAGCATTGGTAGTATGACAGTTAGATGCTATTATGTTGTGGTAATGAAAAAATATAAGAAAAAATACTAGGTACTTACCACATGTATGATTCCATGACCAATAACTATATTTTCCCACATTACAATAGCCTCTTACCCTGCTTTATCTCTATCATTTAACTCACTTTATAGCATAGTGGTGGTTGTGAAATAAATGTTTAGTGAAGGAATGAATGTGCATTTAAAGAGCAAGCTTTGGCTTACTGCAAATTAACCTAGGTTTACAGATAGATAGATGTATTAATGTACTTTGACCTAGAAAATGTCAATATAAGCCCTTCCCCTTAAACTTACTATATTTCTCTCTGGTTGTATACACCTTCATTCATTCATTCATTCATTCATTCATTCATTGGTTCTTTTAAGAAATATTGATATATAACAGATAGATAAATAGGTGATAGATGATAGAAAGATAGGTAGATAGATAGATGATAGATAGATAGGCAGATTTATGGAGTATTTCTCTGGAGCTTTGTAAGAGAGATAAGTGAGACAGATAAGACATAATCAGAGAGTTATATCGTAGTTAGAGTTAAAAATATCTTGACTAAATTAATAGTGAGGTCTTAAATTCAGTTGTTCAGTGGAAGGACAATGTGTATGAAAAGCTATCACAGAAGTGTTTAGGGTATGTTTAAGATGGACCTGGGTTTATATAAGGGAGTTATCTAGCTGTCAAAGGGAACAGTGGAACAGGATATTTAAACTTATCTTAAATCTTTTCTAGAGGGGAAAAGAGGTAAAAGTGAAGTGATATCATCAAAGGGAAGTTCTTTCTAAAAATTAGATTGGTCCAGCAATATAAGCCAGTGCTTCAGATCTTCATATTCTCTGCCAGATATGCTTACAGGATCAGAAATGGGAAGTCATGCGTAGTAATGGTTCAGAAAGGGAGAGGATGTGTCTGATCATCTCCAACTTCAAACTGAAAACAGTATGATCTCATATGTGAGCACAATTGTGAGAAATACCCTTAGACAATTATTTTATTTTACTTTTTCTTAGGCAATATTTTAACGTCCTCTACTAATCATTTATTGATTCGTTTATTCAATAAATATAAATAGCATGTTTAGTATATGAAAAGAGAAAATAATTATCACAACATACGTAACTATGAGACCGTGTACTGGTGAACCTGGTATGTATATTCAGTCTGAGGTGGCACAATGGAAAGAATGATGAATTCCTTCTGGAATGGCATAGACATATTTGTTCCCAGTATTGAAGGATGGGCCATTAGGCAGTCTGGGCCATTGGACTAATGGGAACAGAGGAAAAGTCATTTCTGCCAGGGGGAAACTATGTGTATAAAGATAAAGAAGCTTTCTATTTTTAACTTATAGTTTTAAACTATATCTTAATCAATATGATGGTACTACTTGCAAATTGTAAAAGATACATTTTGAAAGATACACAGAGGTCTTGAATGATGCACTAAATTGTTTGGATTATATCATTAAGTTGACATGGGATTAGTTTACGTTTCCAAATATAATGAAACTATATAATTACAAAAGATATATTTAGTAAATATTTCACAGCAACTACTATAAAAAGTAAGATTATAGTGAGCAAAAAATAACCTGCCTGTTATCATATTTTCTCTTTATAATTTATAATAAATTACATTTGAAGAATGGTTATAAATAGATGCAACTATTGGATTTGATGTGAACCTTTCTGTTCATATTTTTAAAAAGTTATCTCTGGGACAAAAATCTGAATATCATCATGTAATTGCTCTAGTCTGTCAGCATTATTTTTCAAAAAAAATAATAATTTATAATTTAAAAAGTTACAAAAGTTTCCTATGATTCAATTTTTAATGTAGCATACTTTTTCAACTTGCTGACATACTACCCTACACTGATGACATTCATTTATTCTAATTCTTCTTAATAAGTTGATCCTTTCTAGAAATTATTTGCATAAAATAATGAAGTAGGATTACAGAGGAATTACAGAAGTGCTAGTAACATACTCCCCTCTCCCCCACACACATCTCCTGTGGCCTCATATTTGACATCAGAGAAGGAACATTTATTTTCATTCACTTGTAATAGCAAATTAAAAAGTAAAAGCAGCATAAAAAAATGGTGATTTCTATTAAAGAAATTGAAAAACTTATGTCTTAAGTATTGTTATCTGTTAAGCCAAAATACTTTTATATATTTCATGAAATGTTCTAAAATTGTTGTTAGATATGTATTCTAGGGCATAATCACTAATCAAAAGAAATTAGAAATATTTAAAAATACTAAATAGCATCCTATCTTATAATTCTTTTCACTACATTTCTAAAATCTCTCCCATTTAATTTGCATTCACTTTTTCTAAGTCAACATGTTTTGATCTTGTGGTAAATGTTGTTTATAACTTGAAGGTGATTATAAAACTACATCCTACTTATTACTTAATAGATCTTCAATTTAGAATCAGTACACTCATTTTATCTCCACCACATCTAAACAAATACTGTATTATAGAGGTCAAATTTGACTGGCACAAGTAAACAAGTAATCTTAATAAAATCTCAGTAAAAAGAAGTACATTTTCTACCTTCAGCTTTCAAGTGAAGTTTCTTTTCTGAAATAATTAAAATTAGTCATATTTCATTATTGTTGGTATATCTTGTTTATCAATGCAAAATAATTTATTTAAAATGAGGTCAAATCAGATTATAATTTTTCCTTGATGTATGGCATATGCATATATGCTTGCTTTGAATTAACAAGATTATTTGGAAGAAGTATGAACTCATGGCTCTAAAGGTAGATATGAGTATAAAAAAATTCTTAGTTATGCTTAAACATTATGACTATAAAGTTAAATGTAAGCACAGTTGATTAAATGAAAAAGTAGAAAAGAAATCAAATCCAATACCCCTCAAATTTTCCACACTAAGAAATCAATTTTTTTTCCTCCAAGTGAAAATAAAATCCTAGTAAAATTTAGATATGCTTAAAAGGTTTTATTTTAAGGTACAATTTAATGATGGCTAAAATATTCTTTGTCTAGTTTTATAAACTAATCCATAAGCATAACCTTCCATCTACAAACAATGAGAATTTCCCTGCCAAATATGTTTATTTTTTAGATCTATAGCAAAAACAGCTTATTCCCTCTATTAAATTCCATTTTCCAACCATGGTTTTCATTGAACTGCAGATATTTTATTTTATCATTTTATTATTTTATTTTTATTTTTCATTTTTTTAATTAATTTTTTTATTTGAATATAATTGGTATACAGTATTACATTAGTTTCAGGTGTACAACATAGTGATTCAACTTCTCTATATGTTATGCTGTGTTCACCACAAGGTTAGCTATCTTCCATCACCATACAATGCTGTAGCAATACCTTTGACTATATTCCATATTCTGTACCTTTTATTCTCATGAATTACTCATTCCATAAGTGAAAGTTTGTATCTTCTGCTCTCCTTCACCCATTTTGCCCAACTCACACTTCCTTTCTTTCTGGCAAACATCAGTTTATCCTCTGACATCATTTTCTTTCATTTGTCACATCATGATGAATATACAGTTTTGTTTTGTTTTTGTCACTTCTCTACTAAGGTTCAGGGAATCATTAATTTCACGGGATATTAGAGATGTACTTAGAAAGATGAAATTGATTAAATGTGCTGCTATTGGCAAAATTTAAAGTCTTTTCCCATTTTCTCAGAAATTCCATTTAAAATTAACAGTTTGACTGTGGTGCAGAAAGGATGAGATATGAGGATTCCTGGAGGTCTGAACCTCTAATTGCACAAGGATTTTGCAATGAGTATCTAGTGATTTATCTTTGTTTTTCAAATTCTATTTTGATAGTGGATTAGGGTGAGAGTACAGGGGTGGAAGACTTGGTTAATCCCACCATAGGACTGTTAAATTATTGGGCTGCAGGTGCAACTCAGGGTAATATCCCTTACTTCCAAAAGTATTTCAGGTTATTTTTCAGTTACAAATTACTTGTCAGAATGGTCACTGTAACATCTATTTCCCTTGATTTAAATAAGTTTGTTGACTATCTTCAGTATGCCTAGACCACCTTGAGCCAAAAGGCCTGTATTTAGAGACAGGTACAACCCACAAATGCCTCTAACATAGTTAATAGCAACAAAAATTGAACAGCAACAACAAATTGAGAAAATACATTTTCATCATTTCATTTCATCATTAAATAATAATGTAGATTTTAACCAAAGACTCTGAATGAAAAGGATAAAGATATTACATCATAAAACATGTGGGAAGAATTTCTGAAAACTTCACTTATTTGTTTGTTTATTTATTTATTTATTTAGAGAGGAGGGACGGAGGAAGAGTGAGAAAGAATCAGGCAGGCTCCATCCCCTGAAAATCCTCTTTAAAAATAATGTTTTAGGGGCACCTGGGTGGCTCAGTGGGCTAAAGCCTCTGCCTTCAGGTCATGATCTCAGGGTCCTGGGATTGAGCCCTGCATTGGACTCTCTGCTCAGTGGGGAGCCTGCTTCCCCCTCTCTCTCTGCCTGCCTCTCTGCCTACTTGTGATCTCTCTTCCTCTGTCAAATAAATAAAATCTTTAAAACAAAAAAGAAAGAAAAAAAGGTTTTTAAAAAATAATGTTTTACCTTAAATTTAAGCCCATTTTCCATTACCATCCCTCTGTCTCAGTGTATCTTCTCTTTCCACATGTTCTCAACTTCTCTCTGCACTGGCTACTCTAATGTCTGCTCCATATTCAATATTTCTCTGATAAATTGATGTTATGTTATTGATATCTTTGCTTAAGTCCTTACTTCTCTTACTGTTTTGATAAGAAACCTTTAGGAAAACTTTAGCATTAAGTTTTAAATGTTTTGGCTAACCCATGAGGTTATCATTGCTAATACCATTTTTGAAATGCCTTTTATTGAAACACTGATCAATAGCTACCTATGGAAACCATTTTTATTATGTTATTGTCATGCCATGTGTATCACAGCTAAATTCTGAAATCAGACTCTTGGCGTCAGAATGCAATCAGTCTGCCAGAGACGGAAGTGTGAAGTGGTTTGTTGTTCTTGTTTTTGGGTAGGGAGAGAGATATTACATGTTTTGAATACAAAACATGTATTGTTTGTTTAAGTAAAGTTGCAGATTGGAAGCACAGTTCATTATAGACAGAGAACAAGAAGAAAAAAGCAAGGATTAATAAATTGACAGAGAATAAGAGGTCCCAGCTTGGGGAAGAGGAATGTAATTCCCCTTTCAGTAAAAGTGAATACTGTGACATTCTGCCACTGAAAATATATGCCAGCAGTTGAATTCCTGAATGCTCCACTATGGTGAATTTTGACTCAGTGTTTCCCAGATTAAAATAAAATCTTTAAAAATATTACTATTTTGGGACACTGACTGACTCAGTGGGTTAAACTCTCTGCTTTCAGCTCAGGTCATGATCTCAGGGTCCTGGGATCGAGCCCTGCATCGGACTCTCTGCTCAGTGGGGAGTCTGCTTCCCCCTCTGTATCTGCCTGCCTCTCTGCCTGCTTGTAGTGTCTCTCTCTGTGTCAAATAAATAAATAAAATCTTTAAAAAAATAAAAATATTACTATTTACTACAATAATGAATTTCTTAAAATATTACGAGCATGTCAGACACATTTGTGTTCACCGTTGCTGTTAGAACAACAACAACAAATTCTTCTCTGAGAACAGGGAAGATCCAGATCTTCAATGACTGTATTGTGTCTTACCTAAGCCAAGATACCTGCTTTTCATGTCAATTTTTATTAAAAAATGAGTAGAAATATTCTAATCATGTTGGGCTCTCAGTTTCAGGCCAAAATTTCAAATTATGCTAAAAATAATATTTCTAATACCTGCTCCACAATTCAGTTTGAAATTCTCTCACTAGTACAATTTTATCTTATTAAAATTTTGGTCCAAAACAAAAGCTATACAAAAGGCTATATACATGCGTATGTGTGTGTTGGGAGAGAGAATGTGGATAATTTTCATTAGGAAGAATGATTATATTGTTTTTAATATTAACTACTAGCAACATAATTAAACTACACTTATTTATTTACCAATTTACTATAACTATTCTTGTCAGTAAAGCAGTATTAATTCTTCATATATTTAGCTAATTATTTGACAATATATTACCATATCCATAAATAGCATCATGCTTTAATATAAAAGAGGTCAGAATTATAACAAACATAAAAGAAACTAAAGTTGGCACATTTATTAAAATTTCAGGTATACATTTCATATAACATACATTTAGTTAACTACAGTAATTTCCATGATCCAAATGTATATTTGAAGTCTTTGCTTGTCAGAGCAAGAACTCAGTGTTAGTTAATAATTATCCATGAAATCGCAAGCAATCATCTCTCATGTTACATTGTAATGTAAAAAACAGGATAATATTCTACTATGAAATTTACTATTTATAATTTCAGAGAGAGAAACAAAATCCTGTCTTATGAATCTGCTAATTATTTACACTGGTTTCACACTTTTAGCAGGGGATACTATAGATTTCAGACCCAGATATTAGATCACTTTTTGCCATGTATAAATGTAAAGTCCCTAGAAAAGGAGCTGGCACATAGCAGGTGCTTTATTAGTTAGAGGAATTCTCACTAGCTATTGAAAAATAATCTGCAAGGGAGCTTGGGTGGCTCAGTGGGTTAAAGCCTCTGCCTTCGGATCAGGTTATGATCCCAGGGTCCTGGGATCGAGCCCCACATCAGGCTCTCTGCTCAGCAGGTATCTCGCTTCCCCCTCTCTCTCTGCCTGACTCTCTACCTACTTGTAATCTCTCTCTCTCTCTCTCTCTCTGTCTCTGTCAAATAAATAAATAAAATCTTAAAAAAAGAAAAATAATCCCCAATATATCTATACCACAGTGCGTTTAAAATGCATTCCTTGTTTACCTTGAAGGGTATTATACATAAATATATATAAAACCTACCTTCTGGGACGGCTCTCCTCCACAGGGAGACCCAGGCATTCAGCCTTCTTCCATGAGACAGTTTCTCCATCCTGGACTTCATTGCCTTCAGTATTTGGATAGACACAGAGTGGGTAAAATGATTCTACAGGTCAGGATTAGAAAAACTTTCTATCACTTCTGTCCACATTGCTTTGGCTGTAATAGTGACATACACCCACCCTAACTACAAAGAGGGCTTGCAAATGTTATTTCCCTGTGCTCTTGAAGAAAGGGAACTATAGTGGCAAACATCTATCTAGTTCCATCTAAATAAAAGAAAAAAAATATTGGATAAATTTCGCTACTGAGTCTGTTTCAATACAAAATGGCTATCAATTAGCTAGGTTTTCCTTTGAAACTTTGACTCAAAGCAGACTTAGGAGGAGAAATGATGTTATATGTAAACAATGAATCATGGAATACTACATCGAAAACTAATGAGGTACTGTATGGTGACTAACATAACACAATTTAAAAAAAAAAGGAGGAGGAGAAATGAAAATCTTATGTATAATAGTAAAAAATTAGCTCTACTTGCTAGGTTCCCTTTCTTTACTCAAGGAAGGAAGATGGTATATATGGGTTAATATAATAGAGGGAATTAAAGGAAAAAAATCACTATTGTATATAGTTGTATGGAAATTGTCTTACTTGAAAATTAACCATTTTCCTAGCATTTGAGTAGTTGAAAGCAATGACTGGAAAAGATAAAAAAAATCAACTGACCTAGCCCAGTTATTAATTGCTAATTAATAAAAATGTGAATGTTTTATTCTTAATTATGAGACAGCAAAGTACTAGAAAAAAATTGGAAGGCAAATCTGCATGCAATTTAGGCTTTTATTCTAAGGGAGATAATTTTCTTAAAACCTCCTTTTGCTTTCCTGTGAATAAATAGATTTCATTAGGGAGAGGTACAAATGCATTTTCAATATTCCAGATTCTCAGTTCTTTTTCATTATTCTGTCACTACCTTGGTTATGAAGTTGGTATAAATATTAGCTATAGTAATTGGTCTTATATTTCACATTCCAAACCCAATCCCTAAGGGCCATGGAGATAATCCTTGAAAAAAAATAGTATCTTTAAAAGTATAAGTGACATGCTATAATCACCAAAATATAAGCTGAATGGCTGAAAGCATACATTTCTATCATTTGGTAGATTTTATAAAGTGGAAGTTCTGATTAGCAACTATATATCTATAGGTTATCCGAGGTTAACAACAGCAAAAAAAAAAAGCAAGCATTAATTTTTGTACATTATCAACTCTGGTAGACAAGTATTCAAATATGGGGTCCATGGAGAAGAAGGTTTGACAGTTCTCAGGTTCAGTGCTGGGAAACACATTATTTTCATGTTTTCCATAGGCATCTATATGACAATCCCAGATGCAGAAATTCTGACATGGAGAGATGACATACATGAGTCTTGTCATGATCTCTCTTATATGTATATATATGTATATGTCATGATCTCTCTCTCATATATATAGTGCTTCCAACCTAATGATCTACATAATATATTAACAGATGTAAAAGAGGAGAAATAGTTTTCCTTCTACCCTCCTAGGTTATTGGCTGAGACCTCCTTGTAATAAAAGAGCAAAAGGAGAAAAAACAAACAGAATTTTAATAACATATATAACTCTTGTCTACGTGGGAGATACCCAAGGAAACTGAATACCTGCCAGAAATGGTCCAAGTCACCACCTGAAATACCAACACCAGCTAAAGACAAAAGATATTGGTGGGAGGCAGTTACAGGAAGTTATCAAGCAAAGCACAATAAACAAGATGGAAACTGTTACACATATCTTAGTCAATGCCTTTTCCACTGATGACTTTCTCATGATTTAATCATCATTATCTTCCTGGTACAGAAAACACAAGTGCTAATCTCTACTTTGATAACCAGCTTTGTAGGGACACATAATATTAACATTTCTGCACCATGAGGCAAACATTTATAAGGTGAGGAAATAAGAGTATATCATTGAGTTTCCTATGTTTTCTCTTAAAATATGAGTGTGCTCAAAATACACTAATGACTTCCCATCACTCTTAGAGTCAAAACAAAACAAAACAAAAATAATTGTTTTTAGAATGAACTAAAGGTCCCATGTGATCTAGGTTCCTGTTACATTTCAAACTTCAACACCTTTCCCTTTCAACTCCAAGTGTATGGCTCTCTTTTATTTCCAGAGCCATTACAAGGGCTACTCTAACCCGGGATAAACTCTCTTCATCTGTTGTGGGAAATCATTGATAGGACATGACCACTGGTTGACCCCAAGAGAGATCCAGGCAACTAGAGGCTCTTCAGTAGAGCAGGGATTGCTACCTATGTTTTCTGACTTTTGCTTATATATTATATCTCATATCATTATCACTCAGAAGAATTTGTGCATAGCAGTTGTTCAATACAGGTGATTTTTAATTAATTACCACTATTCCAAGAAGTCAAGGTAATTTAACTTGCCTTGTGAAATTCATAGGAAACATGATTTTAAATATATCTATATCTAAATCATATATATGTACATCTATATCTGTCCATCTACAAACACACATGTGTGTACATGTTTATGTATATAATGCACATATACATAGTACATATGTACTTTAATATGCATATAAAATGTATATATAAAGTTTAAATGCATTTATAAAAAATATTAGGAGATATGCTTAATACAATATATTAACACCATATTGGTATATATGCATGTGTGTGTTATTATAGTTATAGACCTACCTGGATATACATTTATAAATTGTATCTAAAAATGCTCATGCTCCCTAGGACTTAGCTGAGGCTGATTTAATCTTAGTAATTGAAAGTGGAATCTAAGGGTTAAGTCTATTTTAGGGTGAGCCAAGTGATTCTAATTTGCCACCACGGTTGATAAATACTCATTTAGGGAGCACAAAGAAAGAGGAAAGTCTTCAGCCATGTACACACACAGACTGAGGCTTTGGGAACCCAAAGAGGGGTAACTTCATAAAACATTATTTCCAGGATACAAAGTAACATCTAATTACATTAACATTTATTTTTCTAGGTTTTCTGTCTTTGGTCTCATATGTACATAGCTACTATAATAAATTTTATATTAAAATATGGGAAGCATTTTTTCCATAAATATCTTCTTTCAAGGTGCTATCATTCATCTACTTCCTATTTTTGTATGTTCTCCTTTCAAAATGCAATCACAAATGTTGCTTTTATAAATCCTGTTGGCCAATGATATGTGAGTCTGAATTACTTTTCAAGAGGATATTTGAAAGCCTTTCAAGAAAATTGTCCATTTTGAAGAGTACTGTAATCAACTATTGCAAAAACAGAAGACTAAAAAGATAGACATGTTTCAATACATTGCTTAAAAGCCAACAATTTGAAAAGGGCTGTTAACAGAGAACTCTTGTTTTTACTGAAAGGACTCATGACACAACAAAATAGGCGTGGGATTTCTTCAAAAGGCATTGAATTCCAGGAATGCCCAATTTGGGCATTGGGATTTTGGTTGAAAATACTACTTTGTAACAATCTGAGACAGTTTTTAGACACATGCTGGATTTTATACTTTTGTGTTTATGTGTTTTATTCCAGAACACTGTAAAGCCAAAAAAAAAAAAAAAAGACTTATTAGTTATGAACCAATGAACTAATGCCCTTCATAGAGAGAAATACTTAAATTTCTTCTTCTTATTCTAGTCACAGATGGTTCATAATCTCTTCTTCCAGTTAACTTAAAGAATTTTGACCCCTGTGATTGCTTCCAAACCTTTCCCCATTTTCACTGCTCTCTGTAGGGCCCCTTCTCCTATCCCCTCCATACTCTACTTCTGGTTTTACTAGTTTCTGAACATCCGCAAATCGGTGTTTACAGAAGAGTCAAAGGTGAATGTGATTGAATGGTTGATCAAGAAGCATGGGAAAGGCAGTCTCAACCTGAATTAAATCCAGGCGCTGGGCAGTAGCTGGCCACCCAAGCCTCAGGCAGTTAGTCCTGTTTCTGCCTGAGTCTGAAGCACGTTCTAACTTGTGGAACTTCTGGTCCCCAGCCCCTCAGCTCATCAACTCTTCACTCAACCCATGACAGACACTACATTTCCTCCTGCTCAGCTCCAGTGGGTGAAGGTGCCATAATTTCTGTTGAAGGCATCTGCTGATTTTTGCTGGGAAGCCTCTTCAACACCAGGACGAAGGTAAGGCTGTAGGAATCACAGGAGACTTTAAGGGGAAACAGAACACATATTCAGTGTCTTAAAGTACTGACGCAAGTGCATTCCTCACATCCAGCTTGATTATGAATATTAGATATACGTGACAGATAATCCATGAATACAGTGTCAACATAGTTCTTATGTTTGTCAAAAATCATGAAATAACAAGCATAAAACCAATGAATCACTGAAGTAGTATTTAGTAAAAATTCATTGTGCACACACCAAAAAGACCATTCACTGAACCAAAACATGGTATGAGATTCTGGGGCATATTCTTATAAAGCAGCTTATACAGTAAGAAAGCAGTGACTATTCTTCACCATGATTGGTTATAATATCAGAAATTTCTTAAGCAATAGAAAATTGGTCGATGGTTACCTCATATCAGTTTTGGGAACTAGTTTAGTTTTGCTTATGATTTCCAGAGGCATAAAGCAAGAAATGACGCAGGCCAAGTCAGTCTTGCAAAATAAGCTAAATTAAGCTTTGCATATATGATTAAACCGATTTTTATGCTCAGGGAACTCTCAAGTCTGGTGTCGGCTTTTGATTTTAATAACTTCTAATTCTTTACATTTAAGAAATTGATGTAAAATGTTGGTAATACAAAATGGAGGTCCAGCTGTTTTGTTGGTAATCTACCTTTTCTATCATCCTCTTGGCTCATTGTTTATCTCCTTCATCGGTCTTTTTTGTTTTAAACTGGAGCTAGCTTTGAGGTTTAGTCTGTTTGGTCACAGGTATACAAACTGGAAACTTCTAAGTCTGTTTTCAATGATTTAATTCCAAACTTATAATAGTCATTATCTCTTGTATTTCCATGGTTTCAGTTAATAATGTTCCTAGTTTGATGGTCTGAGGATATTAGTAGCATCTCTAATGCTTTGTTCAAGTTGGCCTGTGGTGGATATACCTGAATGTACTTGTAAACTCGTTCCTTTTTAAAGTTTTAATCTGCTGATGCTGTGGAAGGTTTATAAACTCTTATAGAATTTACTAAATGAGAGTGTCTTTTACATCATGCAAAATAATTATCCAGGAGTCCTTCCTGAATCACCCTGGCAACAATTCTATTGGTTTCAGCTGGCTGATTTTTTTTTTTCTTTAATGACATCAATGGGATCACAGGCAGAAAAAATTCTCAGACTTATAAGTCATAATTACATTATATGTACTCAATTAGAATTATAATTGTTTCTAAATGTATTAAAGTACAGAGTGAAGTCTGTACTAATAGGTAAATAACAGATAAGCACACTTTATTTCTTTTAAATATCATTGGGGGTGTATGAGTGGAGTAGGGGATCATGAAGAACATTAGAATGTTAAGTACCTTTGAAAGCTGGGGAGTAAATAGCAACTGGGGAGAAAAGATGAGAAAATGGAACCTGGATCTACGGAACCTAGGGTAAATTTTAGATCCTGTGAAATTGCATTTGGACATAAACACCTAAACAAAACTCATTATGTCACATGAAGAAATGTTTTTTACCAAAATCGGTATGTACAATGATGACAAATAATCAACTTCCAGAGGTAAAATCTTTTGTATGCAGGTGCAAGAAGAGGAAACTAAGAATGTTATACAGCTGGCCCTAACTGAACTTAGAGTTTATATGACAGCTTTGTAATAATTGGAACTCAGTGTAGGTTTCTCTTTGAACAAAAACTCTGAAACACTGTCTCAGGGAAAACAGCAGTTCTTAACATAAAAACTTAGTGTACTAAACAAAAGGATATAAAGTAACTGAGTGTAAGCTTGTTCTTCCCATCATGCAACAAGCCAGTAAGAAGCAAAATGTTGGGGTCAGGAATGCCAATAAACCAAAGAGATGGCAGACTATCATCCTAAAGAATCATCTTAAGTCAACATAGAATTCGAGCCTCTCTTAGGACGAGGGAGAAGCAGGAGGAGAGAGTCAGGAAGGGACTAATGTCTGTATTTCGATGCTTGCAAGGGTCCGAGGAAAGTTATGAAACTTTCTGTCCTTGGTCAGTTGATCTGTGTACAAAAATCTGGTCCTGTCATTCCAGTAAATCTTAAACATAGCATTTGTTATTTCTGTAGGTACTTACCTCTTTGGGGAGTGGGAAGGTTGTTTTGAGTCAAGAGACATTTTTACAAACCTTGACTATAAGCAAAATTCCTTCAATGATTAACATGGCTTTGTGCAGGGCTATGCAGAAGTTTCTAAGCTAGAAGTTAGATTAGCAAGACAAATTGAAGCATTGTGGAATCAGACATGCTAAATTTCTCCCATTTACACTAACAAACAATAGTTTCAAAATTCTATCCCACTCATACTACCCAAGGAATATTTTCCTTTCTCCATATTTGCATTATATATTTAATAAAGTTCCCTTTTTTGCAGTGTGTGGGGGGGAATATTTGTTAAGAAATAGACATAGGAGCACTGGGCGTTTTATGTAAGTGATGAATCACTAAACTGTACACCTGAATCTAATATACTAATATTACACCATATGTTAACTGAAATTTAAATAAAATTTTGAGACTAAAAAAAATAGAACTATTTCTTCCAAAAACTAAAAATGGTAATCAGACATTGGAGGTAGGAAAGTGTATTTTACTAGAAAACTAAGAAACATGAGTCTAATCGATATATTCAAAGTATTCCCTTCTGTTTTTGAAGACTTTTCTGTTATTTGATACATAGCAATAACTGCTTCCATTAGAAACTACAGAACAAAATTAGATGTTACTCTATAATCGATAATTTTCTCTGACATTAGGAAAAACTTGTTAAAATAAGTCTAGTAATATTTCCAAGTAGATAGGTATATGATTTACATTAATAAAAAATAAAAATAGGTGATAATTTCTTCCTGAAAATAACTTAATATTAAATTGTAAAAGAATACTTCCTTATCTGGAGTCAATAAGCCCTCAGTACATCATGTCTTTATTTTGGGTCATATCAAAATGATGACAGCAACAAGCACAAAACTGATGAAAATTTCACTGTCCTCTAATTCAGTTTTTGTTTAAATGGCATAGACACTGTTTGGGCATCTGGGTGGCTCAGGATGTTAAGTGTCAGACTTTTGATTTCAGTCCAGATCATGATCTCAAGGTCATTAGCAGAACCCCATGCCAGGCTCTGTGTTTAGCATGGAGTCTGCTTGATATTCTCTCTCTCCCTCTACTTACTCTCTCTCTCAGATAAATAAATAAAATCTTTAAATAAAGAAAAGTGGCATGAGCACTGAAATGATTTAGTGAATACACTATAATAGTCCGTCCTTAGAAGCCAGGATTGTTAATCTCTACAATCACCCGACGTGTGATTATGTTCTCCCTTAAAAAGAAAATTGGAAATTGGTGGAAAAATGGCATTTTGGAGTAATTGAGATTATGTTTATTCACAGAGTGTCTTATTTTCCTTATGTACTGCCAGACATCTGGATAAAGACTGAAAATTTTAGCAAAATATTAACATCTTTCCAAGTAGCTAAGTGTTGATTGAATTTTATGTTTCACTCTAAATATTTGATGAAATTTAGTTTTATCTATAAAATACATATATACTATTGCCTTGTTATCTCTGAAGTAATTTCTCTAGCATTCCAACATTAGGTTACTATCTGATTTGGGAAGAGAAAAGTGAATAAGTGATAAAATTTTAGAATTGGAAGAGATAAAATTGTTGACCAAACAATATTTGTGGTGAACAATTTTAATTATTTTTCTAAATCCTATGTTGGTATTTGTGGCCAACTATAATAAGAACCTCTTGTTGAGCAGTAAATGCCCTTTATTTTCCTCTCAATGAAATGACCCTGAGTGCCAATAAAATCATGACAATTAAAACAAAGTGTACAAGAAACTATTTGTTAGTCTTATTACTACGTAGGACAATCTTTGAGGTTCTACTGATTGGAGTAATAGTTAACTGTAAAATTTGAAAATAAGAAGTGATAACTTTTTCACGAAGATAAGATGTGTCCTTGTTGTCCAATAAAATATTCTAGAAGTATCGAAAAATCAAACGAATAAGCCTTTTAAAACAATTTTATCTCTATTATAACTTATAAGTGAAATTGGGATTTATATCCCATTTCCTTTAATGAAGAAATAAAATAGAATTACTAGTTAACAAGTCAGCCTAGACCCACTTAAATAAATTATATGACGTAATGGAAAAGAGATAAAACTAGCTCAGCATAAAGGAAAGGTGACTTTAAAATATCAAAAAATGCAGTTCTTGCTTGATGTAGGGCTTGATACCAGGACCCTGGGACCATGACCAGAGCTGAAGGCAAACACATAATGACTGAGCCACCCAGGTGCCCCGCAATAGTTGAATTCTTAAAAATTATCTGTTATGATGAATTTTGACTTGAACTAATAGACATATGCCATTAACTTGTAAAATAATCACTGATATTTGGCTTTGTGTGTTTTATTGTACTATTTGTCCCATATGTTTCATTGTCTTGTGTAACATTTTTTTTTCTTATTGCCTCGTTTTGAAATCTATTTCCCCTTAGCTTTATAGATCATTTTGAGTAAAAGGTAACTTTTTTCCTGATACTTAAATTGCAGATTCCAAAATACATAATTAAATTCTTATGAATATCATTTGCAAGAAAATGGTAACCTTTTAAAACTAGTTCTATTCGGTGTCTTTCATGCTTTTTAATTCTCTCTACATCTTAAACCCATACACATTATTACAACTTTATATAATTAAAATTCACTTATATTTTTGAATATATTTGTTTTCATTTTGTATTTGCATATCTCTGTTTACTTCTGGTATACTTTTTCTTGGGCTAAAGGAGTTCCTTAATAATTTACATAGCTTATATTAATGTATGGCTAATTTTATTTTGAAAAAACTATATTTCATTTAACAATTAATATTTGTGATGAGAACAAGAACCCTGGTTGACCATTTATTTTCTCTCAGCAATTTAAGAATATTTTGGTCTGGCATTTTAGTTATCTTGTTTAAAATAACCTTGAAGGAATAAGAACTTTTGAATATTTCATATTTCTATATAAGCCTATATATACATATCAAACATATTGTATACATTTATATAAATTAGATAAATATACGTAAAGATGGGCCTATATGGGGTTTTCTGAGTACCTATGCTTAGGTTTTCAACTGTATAGTACAGGTGTAGCTTGATGGCTTTCAAATTTTGGGGACTTGCAGCTATTTTTCTCTTCAATAATTGTTTCCCATTCTCCTTGCCTCTTGGATTCTGATATTATAAGATCCCCTTCTTAAATCACCCTCTTAAAAGTTTTTACTTTTTGTTTTTGTTTTTCAATCTATTTGTTTTCTAGTTATCCATTTTCCAGTTCACTGTCCCTCTCATTTGCAGTCTGTCATCAAATAATCCAGTTGTTAATTTAGATTACTTTTTTTATTCTAGAATTTTCCATGTAGTTATTTTATGTAGACACTAGTTTTCTGGTCAAATTCTACATCCTTTCCACCACTTCTGAACACATCATTCAACTGATTAAAATCTGTTACTGTTGGGACACTTGGGTGGCTCAGTTGGTTAAGCATCTGCGTTTGGCTCAGGTCATGATCCCAGGGTTCTGGGATCCAGTACCACATGAGGCTGTCTGCTCAGTGGGGAGCCTGCTTCTCCCTCTGCCTCTGCCTCTTGCCTTTCTTGTGCTCTCTCTGACAAAGAAATAAATTCTCTAAAAAAGTAATAAAATAAAATAATCTGTTACTGTTAACTTCAATATCAGGGTTATATATGGATCTATTTCTATTGCCTCTTTATTTTCTTGGAAATTTTGGAAAAAAAAATAGAAGTCCTAGAAGTCATTAATATTTCTAGTGATGATTTATCACCCTATCCTCTAATCTGCTGCTAGACTGGAAACCTCACTTTAATCCAATCAGGTATGGGCTGAGTTGATTCCAATATAGGTCATAGTCTTCTAATAATTTTACTTTTAAGATTTTATTTATTTCTTTGAGAGAGATAGCAAAGAGAGAGCACGGCGGGGGGGGGGGGGGGGAGAGAAGAGGCTCCCTGCCAAGCAGAACCCTGGGATCATTAGCAGAGCCAAAGGCAGACACTTAACCAGCTGAGCCACCCAGGCGCCCTAGTCTTCTAATAATTTGTGTCTTATTTTGCTGATTTCTAGGCTGCAGACCTCGGAGTCTCAACTGAGATCATGGCATATTTACTAGGTCCCTTCCTACTTAGAAAGTCCTGAATTTGGTTCCAGGCATGGTGTTTTGTTTTTTTGGTTTTTATTTTTTTTATTTTTTTTTATTTTAAGAGATAAAAAGAGAGCCTAAGGCCTCTCATCCTGCATAGCTGGACCTTGGGTAAATGCCTCTAGGGGGTTAGTTTCCTTTCCGCTTAAAATATGGCCTCTTTAGTCCTAGAAGTTTTTACTGCTCTGAATGAAACCTCTGCCCTAGGAGTTTGGGGTGTGGGTGAGTGTGTTTAATAAACCCCCTTGCTCTGAAACCTTTTTGAGAACCTCACTAGCTTCTTTGTTCCTTCCTATTCCTGGATTCCTAGTCTCAAGATCCACACCAATAACTGGTATGTGCCCTGAGGGGGCACAAAGCAGCTTACTGGATACTGACTGGCTTACATACCCCTGGAATCCTGATTCTAGGCAGATTTCAGATACTGAAAGTCGGATTTTCTTTATTTTTCTGTGTGTGTGCGTGTGTGTGTGTGTTTTCTTTTTTCCCCTTTCGCCGATTTTTATAATTTGAATAAGAAGATTAACAAGAAATAAAACAAGTAACCATCAGTGTTTTGTCTGCATTTTGTGTAGAGAATCTGAGTTTCTTTTATTTATCTATTTATTTATTTATTTATTTATTTATTTATTTATTTATTTGACAGAGAGAGATCACAAGTAGGCAGAGAGAGGGGGGGTGGCTGGGAAGCAGGTTCCCCACTGAGCAGAGAACCCCATGCAGGGCTCAATCCCAGGACCCTGAGATCATGACCTGAGCCAAAGGCAGAGAGTTAACCCACTGAGCCACCCAGGCACCCCAAGAATCTGAGTTTAATACACTATCACAAACTTGTATAGTTTAACATAATGTCAGTATGATTAATGTGCCTTCTAAACCAATGAATTCCGTGTTGCATTCTTTCCCAGAAAAGGTAATTCCAAGAATTGTATGTGCCTATACTACTTGCCTATTCAAGTAACTAGGGATCATCAAGAAGAGCACATAGTGAGTTATTTAATGGGTACAGAGTTTCAATTTGGAAAGAAAAAGTTCTGGGAATGCATAATGATGATTGCACAACAATGTAGATGTCCTTATGTCACTAAACTTCATACTTAAAACTTATCATTATAACCATTTTATGTTATATATTTTTATGACAGAAAGTATAGATTTAAATCAATAGTCAATAAATTAAATCTAAAATGATTTTTTGAAACATAATTAGTACTGAATTTTGTTTATGGATTTTTGCACAGTTAATGTAATCTCAACCAGGTGTATTCTTCAATATATATGAACATATTAAGTTAGTCCTTTTTTTCCATTCAGTGTCATAAATCTTCATTTGCTTTCATTACTCCTTTGTACTCTTAAATATTAAAAAAGAAATGCTATATGATACATTGTAGAGGACCATAAAATCAAATTTCATATACATAATATTTGCTAAAATATGATAAGAAAAAGAAAAAGAAAAAGAAAAAGAACCTATTGTAAATGCTTGAGAAGAAGGGTCTGTGGAGGACGTCATAGGTGACGTCCACACCTATGTGACCACACCTGGGTGAGTTATTCCACAATAATTCAAAATTTCAATACCAGAGAACAGTTTATCCTCAATAGTGGTATTAAAATGTGAATCGCTTTATTAATTGCTCAAACATTTGAATATGTATTTACAGATATATTATTAAACGCATACACATTTTTTTCTCTTTGGGGCATTTTTGTCATTTCACAATTTTAGCCAAAATATTGTAAGACTTTCTTCATTTATTGGCCAAGAATAATGATGTCTAGTCTATTTTTCTGGTTCAGCAAAATACAAATTCCAAAATCTGTAAACGATGTGGGAAACAGACTTTTATGTCCATCCCTAGGAAAGCATTTTCTTTTCATTATAGCAGAGTTTCATAGAGTAACAGTGTACAATCCAAGGGCAGTCGGGCCCTGTGTTTTTCACCTTGCTGAATGTTGCCAGATACTCTGTCGTGCCCCCATTGAAACCCATGTAGGAAAGACATTATTAGGGTTTGAAGTTGACACCAAGAAAGAGTTCTTAAGATATCTTTGGTGCAAAAAGGTGATTTTATTAAAGCACAGGGACAGGACCCGTGGGTAGAAAAAGCTGCAATGGGGTCATGAGGAGTGGCCCATTATATACTTTCAAGTTAGAAGGGGGTTAGGGATAGTGTTATGTCTTTAAGGAATTTTATTTTATTTTATTTTATTTTATTTTTTTAATTTATTTGACAGAGAGAGAGATCACAAGTAGGCAGAGAGAGAGGAGGAAGCAGGCTCCCTGCTGAGCAGAGAACCCAATGTGGGGCTCGATCCCAGGACCCTGAGATCATGACCTGAGCCAAAGGCAGAGGCTTAACCCACTGAGCCACCCAGGTGCCCCTCTAAGGAATTTTAGAAGAAAGGTTTCCAGGACCTTGAGGGGGCTAGCCCTTGATGGGAAAAGGTAATTTATTACCATCTAATAAAAACCTTAGTCATGGGACCCTTCAGATGTATATTGGTGGGCTTGGGGGATGATTGCCAAAATGTATCTTGGGGGGTTTAGAGATAAAGGAAGTTTCCAAAGGAATTTTTATACATTAAAGTAGACTTACAGGATCCTGGTGTTTGGGGGAGGGGAGGAGTAGTCAGGCTAGGATTGACTTTTACCCTTAGCTAAGTATTAACATTGAGGCAGTTGAGTCCCTAGAGGAATATCACTGCCTGTTTCAAGGACTTGTCAATGGGCTGTAGGTAATAAGGAAATTTAATAATTTTTCTTCTGCCTTTGTTTCCCACATCAAAATCATTCTCTCGTGTTTTACCTTACGTTGGGGGAAAAATGCAGTCACGTTAATGTAATACCCTTGACCATAGTTCAGGCAAGATGGATCCGCAGAAAGAATCAATATTCTCCTTTACCTATGGGTGCAAAAATACATGGTGAGGCAGCAAAACACAGGCTCTTAAACTGATTATATCCTTTCCCCTCACCTTTGTAACTTTACCTCTGGCTTTGGTTAATCCGAGGGTCCTTTGCTTAATTTGTCATGAGGGGACTGTGACACTTGAATGTTGTTTCTATTGAGAAGTTAATTTTTTTAGAGTGTGACCATCTCTCTTCCTTTAAAGCAAAAGCAACGTACAAATCTTCCAAAAATAGAAAAGGAAGGATTATTATAGATTTATAAGATAGCGTTTATGGGATGAATCTAACACAATAGGCAACTACTTGATTGTAATAAATGGATAAACTACCAGTAGCCTGCTAACTCAAGTAAATAAGCAGTTGTAAACTAAAGAAGGAGACCCAGAATTAAGAAAAAATTAGACTGTTACCTAGGCTGTAATGATTTTAAAGGGACTTAAGTCCTTACTTTAAGAGCTTTTTTTTTTTCACATATTACAGTATCACTAAAAAATTCAGTTTGCCCTCACTTTTGTGTTTACCTTTATGACTCCTGAATTATTGAAGTTCATAAATATCTTTTAATTTTCTATTTTGGAACTGGCTCTATGGCACAGATTCTCAAGTGTGAAAGAGAAGTACATTCATCCTTAGTTTACATGTATCTTTTTTGAAATTGCTTCCCTTAAACAATTTTAAATACTCATTTGTATTGATACACACAGTATTATTTTCTATAATATACCACAATTTTTTGTATCTACTCTCCAAAGACAACTAACTTAATAAACACAAATAGTTTTCCAAGATTTAAATGAAGGCCACATTTCTTTTATCACAGATCCTTTATTATGATCTTTTGTTTCCTATTTTCATTTTATACACCTTTTAAATTGTCACACTCAGTGTTACCAACATGTATAGTTGTACCTATGAATTATATTTAATCTATTGACACATCAAATACTTTATGTATTTCAAAGGATTTTTAATCACTAGATACAAAACCTTTGACACCATCAAGGTCACTTTGTAGAAATATGAATAGAAACTGAAAAAGTGATCTTTTGACGATTAACTCTTCCAAGTCATGATGAAAATTGTATCGAGTACTGTGGCAAAATTGAACTAATTTTTAAATGAAAATAAAGTACTTTGCAGGCAGCAGAGTTTTATTAGTCTGAGTTCTTATGATTCAACTAAAAATATTTGGACCCTGCTCTAGGGAAGTTTTATAATAACAATAAAATTGCCATAAAATAATAGTAAAATGATACTTTTTTGTTTAACTTGTGCCAACATCTTGAAACTTTAAAAATAAGAACCAGATTGAAAAGAGAAACTCTGGTGTTTTCATTTTTATCACGTCTGTGCAAATAGCACTTATCCCAAATGTTAACATGAACTGTTTAAATCGAATGCAATAATCACAACAAAGTGCATTAATTTTCTTGTAATTTACTATGTTGATCCTGCAAAACATTAGGATCATAAATTTATAAAAAGAAATATTTGTAGTTAATTATTAGGATAAGAACCAAACTTGGAAGAAAATGTGTGAGATAATTTTCTAAATCTTCCCATTACAATTAGACAAAAGAATTTTGCTATTTGCCATTAGGCCATGTAATTAACATATGATTTGAAAAACAAGAAAAGAAAATAAAGTATGCAAAGAAAATTCAAATGTTCCATTTTAACAAAGGACTATGTTTTATTTTACACCAGAATAAAAAAACCCAAAAACTTGGTGTTGAGTTGGTTTTAGCTGGCACATTCAGAATTAAACGATTATTTGGTCTTCACTAAACATTAGATGCAAAATTTAAGAAAAAATTAGCATAATGGGTTAAGATTTGTGTTTCAAAACATCTTTATACTTTTCAGAAATATGTAGTTTCCCCCAGCCCCCATATTCTTATATTTCGAGGCTAACCAGAAAAAAGATAGCAATTTCAACTCGTTATTTGTCAGGCATTTTTTATTAAAAAACTAATGGGTGCTGAATCATAAGCTAAATATTTTTCAGTATTGGATTCAAGACTCATTTTAGATCTTTTTTAGAAAGGAATGAAGAATAGTGAGTCACGCAAGACTGAGATTAAAGACAATAGAACAGCTACTAGCTTTGTGATCGTGGGCAATTTAACTCACCATTTGAATTTGCTTTATTCATGTATAAAATTGAAATAATTCTATTTGTTAGCATGCTTTCAACTAAAAGTTATGGAACAGTCACCTGAAAAAGGCCTTAACAATAAAGGACTTTATTAACTTGCAAAAGAAAGGGTTTGGGGATGCTTCAGACTGCTGGTCTGTGCCCCTCTGTGTTTGGGCCCTGTTTTGCTCCTATTGTCTTATCTGCATTTCTCGCATATGCTGGCGGCAACCGTGAAGGCTCCCTTCCCTCATAGACAGAAAACACCTGCCAGAAACTTCCAAGACCAAATGCTTCTTTAGTCACATCCAGCGGGTAAGAAATAATCTGTATTCCTATGGTTTTTCTCTTTAAGATTGAGAAAACATTCCAAGAAATCTTTAGCAAAACTGTCCTTGGATGTTCTTGACCGGGACTGGTTCATGTGAGCATTCTGCAAACAATTATTAAAAAGGAATACAGTACCATTACATCAACCATACCTTTTTCTTTGTCAGTTTCAAATGGCTATTAGGGAGTCAAATGTTACATACTAACATATGTATATAAAATATATAAATATATTTTAAATATAAAATATATATTAGTATTTATTAAATATTTATTAGTAATATTTATATAATATATAATAAATATAATGATAATAATTATTAAATATATATTTAAAACATTTATATTTAATATAATATATATTTATATTAATAATACATCAATATTATATATAATAAGAATGTATTCAATACTCATATATATATATATTTGATATATCTCAGAATATATATTTAAGTGAAATAGCATTTGTAAATTATCATGTGTAATGCTGGCCATAAAATAGGAGCTCAACACATTGAGTGTTACTAGGACTGACAGTAGTAACAGGTGATGCTATCTCTTTGGTATTCCAATTTTCTACCTAATCTCTGGATTTTTGTCAACTGTCTAACTTCCTTGACTCTATGCTAGAAAAATCTAGTGATATCTGTAGCTTGGCTAAATGTAGACTTCACAGGGTTATTGTAGCAGATTATGAGGAGGAAAGAATATTTGTATATAATTAGGACGCCTCGACTCTATGAACTTTATTGAAAAGGACCACCATCCCAAGGACCATCATCTCTAAGGACTTTACTTTTCAGTTGCAGTTGTGTTTGTTTGTTTGTTTTAACATATAATGTATTATTTGCCCCCAGGGTGTATGTCTGTGAATCATCAGGCTTACATATTTCACAGCACTCACCATGGCACATACCCTCCCCAATGTCCATAACCCAGCCACCCTATCCCTACCCCCTACCCCCCCAGCAACCCTCAGTTCGTTTCATGAGTTTAAGAGTTTCTTATGGTTTGTGTCCCTCCTGATCCCATCTTGTTACATTTCCCCCCACCCCCCATGACCCCCTGCCCTGCCTCTCAAATTCCTCATATCAGAGAGATCATAGGATAATTGTCTTTCTCTGATTGACTTATTTTTGCTTAGTATAATACCCTCTAGTTCCATCCATGTCATTACAAATGGCAAGATTTCATTTCTCTTGATGCCTGCATAGTATTCCATTGTGTGTTTGTGTGTGTGTATGTGTGTGTATGTACATACATACATACCACATCTTCTTTATCCATTCATCTGTGGATGGATATCTATGTTCTTTCCATAGTTTGGCTATTGTAGACATTGCTTCTATAAACATTCGGGTGCACGTGCCCCTTCGGATCACCACATTTGTATCTTTGTGGTAAATACACAGTAGTACGATTGCTGGGTCATAGGGTAGCTTATTTTTGACTTTTTGAGGAACCTCTACACTGTTTTCCAGAGTGGCTGTATCAGTTTGCATTCCCATCAACAGTGTAGGAGGGTTCCCCTTTCTCCACATCCTTGCCATCAGTTGCAGTTTAATTGACCCTCACATCTATAGTGATTTTCTCTCAGCAAATCTATCTGTTCCTGCAAATTCCCACCCAAAACTGCAGCAGCCTCTAAAATCAGACCATTCTTTCTCCAAATGCCTATTTAAGCCCTCAATCTAAGTCCTTGTTGACATAATACTTGCTGTAGCTTTTTCTTCATTTATTGCTTTATAACTGTACTCTACATGTTGGAAATACATGATGTTTTTTATAAAAACAGTTCAATTTATTTACCAGATCCTGAGAAAGTAAGTTTATTAGCTTCCTAGAACTATTGGAAGAAAGTCAGAAACTGTGTGGCTTCTAACAACAGAAATCTATTATCTTACATTTCTGATGGCTGTATGTCTGAAAGCAAGGTATTCTTAGGGTTGGATCCTTCTGAGGGCTGGCTGTGAGGAGAATCTGTTCCATGCCTTTCTCTTAGCTTCTGGTAGCCTCAGGCATTCCCTAGTTCATAGATGGTGGTCGCTCTGTGTCTTCACATAGTCTGTTCTCTGTATGTATCACTTTGTGTCCAAATCCTGCCCCTCTTCTTTATAAGACTACTAGTCGATTGGATTAAGGTCCATTTTAATGACTTAATTTTAACTCAAATATCTCTATAAATATCTTAATTCCTGATGGCATCACACTCTGAGATACTGGGAGTTAGACTTCAATCTCTCTCTCTTTTTATTTTTCAATAGTTTTTTTTTTTCTTTAAGGGCAGTGTTAGGTTCTCAGCAAAATTGAACAAAAAGCATAGAGATTTCTCGTATACACCTGCCTTCATACTTGTATAATCTCCCCACCCAGAGTGGCACATTTGTTACCATTGATGTACCTATACTGAGACATCATTATCATTCAAAATCCATAGTTTATATTAGGGTTCACTCTTGGTGTATATTTTACGAGTTTGGAAAAAGTTATAATGATGTTCCTATCATTATAGTATAATGCAGAACATTTCATTGTCAACAACCAAACCTGCCAATACATTGCTTTTATTTCAAAATCATCTGTGCTCTATTTATTCCTCCTCTCCACTCAATTTTTTTTTTAAATTTTAATTCCAGTATAGTTAACATATAGTGTTATATTAGTTTCAGGTGTACAATGTACTGCTTCAACAATTCTATACTGAGTGCTCATCAGCTCAAGTGTACTCTTAATTCTCTTCACCTATTTCAACCATCCTCCCCAACCACCCTCCAGTAACCTTTAGTTTGTTCTCAATAATTAAGAGTATGGTTATTTTTGTCTCTTTTTTGTACATTTGTTTTTTAATTAGACATATGAATGAAATACTATGGTATTTGTCTTTCTCTGACTTATTCCACTTAGCATCATATTCTCTATCTCTATCCATATTGTGGCAAATGTCAAGATCTCATTTTTATGGCTGAGTGTGTATGTGTGTGTGTGTGTGTATAATTTTATGGCTGAGTAGTAATATTCCTGGTTGAGTAATATTCCATTACTATTACTTTATGTTATTTAAATATATTTTAAATAGATACCATTACTTTATATTACATAAAATATGCCACATCTTTATGCATTCATCTATCAATGGACACTTGGGCTGCTTCCATAATTTGGCTATTATAAAAAAAATGCTCCAATAAACATAGGGGTGGACATATATTTTCAAATTAGTGTTTTCACATTCTTTGCCCACTGTGGAATTACTGGATCATAGGATAGTTGTATTTTCAACTTTTGGAGGAAATTCCATAACGTTTTCCAAAGCGGCTAAACCAGTTTGCATCCCCATGAACAATACATGAAGAATACTTTTTCTGGTGTTTTGATTTTAGCCATCCTGACAGGTGTAAGGTAGCATGTCACTGTAGTTTTGATTTGCCTTTCCCTGATGGTGAGTGATGTTGAGCATCTTTTCATGTGTCTGTCATCTGTATGTCTTCTTTGGAAAAATGTCTATTCCGATCCCCTACCCAATTTGTAATTGGATTATTATTTATTATTTTTGTTGTCAAGTTGTGTAAGTTTCTTATATATTTCGGACACTAACCCCTTACTGAATATATCATCTACATGTAGTTTCTTCCATTCAGTAGGTTGTCTTTCAGTTTTGTTGATTGTTTCCTTTGCTGTTTGCAAATATATCTTATTTGAGGGACACAGTTAGACTTCTACTGGGGGAAAATATTCAAATCAAGGATGAAAAAACTGAACTAATGAAATAGTCTCATAGTATATTCTCACATAATATAGGTTTATGCAACTTTCAGAAATGGGTAGCAACGTATAGATAGCCTTAAATTTTAGTCAAATAGGCTGTTATAAGATGCCAAATATATTTCTTTTTAAAATTAAACTCTGTCCTTGAAAATCACTTCCATAATTATTTTTAAATAATGTTTCATATGAATTATGGAGTATTAAGTAAACTAAAGGCAAAACTACCTTTGTATGGAAGATCTATTTATTTATTTATTTATTTATTTATTTATTTATTTGCCTATTTATTTATTTAATTATGGGAGATTTAGATCAGTCATTTTGTGTTTTATTGAATTCATAAAGCAGAAATCTATTTTCCAAAATTATTATTTGTGTTCACAGTATATACTGTTAGTCTTGGCAAAATATATTGTGCATAGATGGTCTATCAGTTGATTGAATCCAATGATGTCTTTCCTAGAATGTTTTTTGAATCATGGATCATAACTAGAACAAATAAAAACCAAATGGCAAGACTTGATCTATGTTTGTAAACAAAAAACACATCTAATAATAAACTTGATAAGATTAAATGACTTGAAAACCACTGACCCTACTTCAAGTTACAAATCATAGGAGACCTGTTACCGAATGTAGGTTAAGATAAAAATCATTAATGTGTTCTAAGAAATGAAATAAATGATTGATAAGGTAATTATGTTTCTAATTACTAAATATTTACTGACCATCTACTTTATGCAAGTACAGTTTTGATACTGGTAATAGGAAATTCCTCTTAAGAAATTCACATTCTGGCATGAAATAATAATATAAATATATTTTAAATACAGTGTAATCAGTGTAGCCAATGTAATATTAAGAAATTAGATGTGGTTGAGTCCTAGCAAAGAGAAGAAATCTGGTTTACCTGACCTGATTTAGGGAAGATCACACAACTCTGGGTATTATAAATGTTATTGTATTTGTTATTTTGCATGCCATTAACACAGAGGTGGTGGCTTTGTTTTCTTTATTGTTTGATTTCTCTTGTACCTCTTGTTCTTTTTCTCCTCTCTTCCTTTTCTTTTTTATGAAATCTCCATTCAGTTTATAGCCCTGGCTTATATATGCAGTATATATATATTTTTTATTTTAGTCCAAAATGCATATGTAATAGGTTTAAGACAGTTTACGTGTTGCTTTCAAAGATTTTGAATACTTCATTGATAACCTGAAGTAGGTGGGATTGTGGTAGGATCACTGCACTCACTGCTTTTGTGCAGTCCCTGTACCACACTTGAATGCATGTTGGTATCCTAGTCATGTAACTTAGTCGATGATATTTGTTTATCCTCCAGAGTTATACCAGCGCTCCATTCCTAATGAGTTATCTTAATGGGATTCTGCACACTACTACTAAATCATTTTACTTCAGTTAATCACATGGTGCTCTGATTATTCAATGAAAAAATACTTTCAATGCACTTTCAACTTCACTATTTTAAGGAAGTTCAAAGCAATGAAGAGAACACAAGGACCTAAATATTCATAATGCTCTATAGAAAGAAAAGAAATAAAAACAATGATGCAGGGGAGAATTTGAAAGATGTCTATGATTGTCTCCTGTGTGTATGTGTTTTTTTAACCATATTTTTTTGACAATAGGCATACCCTTGCTTGCTTGTTGAACACAGACATTACAAAAGGTCAAACTTAAACGTTTTCTAGTCTATTGGTTTCTTTTCCAACTGATAAGCTCCTTTCACATCTAAGCTCTTTATATGTAGACATCTTGACTGCATAGTCAGCAGCATTTCACTAAATTGTAAATGCACACATCAATCTGGCTGCTCTCTTGAATTCCTTCCCTCCTCACCTGCTGCCTTACCTTTCCTATGGGAACTAGTGAAGCTGATTGAGTAGAAGCAGTAAGAAATCAGGTCTGTCTTTTGTTTTTCAAAAGTTTCACAAGTACAAAAAACAGGAAGGTTTTAAACCATGTTTCTAATAAAAATTAAAAAAGAACTATACATAAATAAATCATAGAATAGAATATCATACTTTCTCCACGCACAGCCAACTTTTCATGATGGAGAATAAAATCTCAACCTAATAAGCATACTATTTTAGACTGTCGATGCTGTTGACATCCCATTAAAAATGAATAATTACTTAGTGGCATGTAATTGTAAGAGAACATCATAGAACTGTTTTTGGTTTTATTTTGGGGGAAGTTCTAAATAAGATATCCCAATGTTTGAAGCCTATTAAGTAAAAAAAAAAAAAATAAGTAAAATCATAAGTATAGTGATAATCTCCATTCCCACTAACAAACAGTCACATAAACTATATTCCAAAGAAAAAGTTAATTTTTAGACACACTCTTTTATGTTTGGAGTTGTAACTTTGGTGCTTCACAGCCTGTAAATCAAAATCCTTGAGGGTCTGCTGCCATCCCAGCCTAGGGAAGTGATTCGGAATGGCCTGAAGTTCATGGAAGGGGTGTATTCTCCTAAGCTCTACATTGGCAGTTTGCTGGGTCATCAATCTTGTTCAGCTGAAGAGCATGACAATTTGTCTGGACAACACTACATAAAGGATAGCAAAAGGTTATTGTTGGGTTATGAAGTTTTTCTGACAAGTGCAACATGCCAAGGTTTATATAAGTATAAAACAAACCTTAAGCTCCAAAATTGCTTTGTAAAGGAACCTTCTAGTTCCATTTTGTAGAGGAATTTTGAAACCAAACTTTACGTACTCTAAGTTTTAGAGAGGCAACTTGAACCATAGTAGTTGCCTACATGATCTTTTTTATAATTTCCTCCAATACTATTTTTTTTGTTTTTTTTGTGTGTGTGTTTTGTTGGTTTTTTTTCTCCAATACTATTTTTAGTGGAGTAGTGAATGAAATAGTTAAAGTCATTCTCTATGTCAAGGGCACAGGAGCACAGTTCCATTATTCTTAGTGGTAAAGACAAACCACAATTCAAGCTAATTGGAATTTAATATATTTGGCATTTTTTGGCTAACCGTTGCAAATGATTTTTACAAAGATGTATATTTTTGTAACTTATGAGTGAAATCCTGAAAGACATTTAATCTGCACTTTTGTTCTTTATCACAAATTGATATTGAAAAGGTGATAAAGACTTATTTACTACCCTCACCCTGAACTTTTGATATGTAAATATTTAAAAAATATTCTTTAAAAAAATATTTTCTTAATGTGTACCTCTTCCAGAATGTATTTAGAAGATGGAAATTTGAATTTGAGAAGTTTATAGGAATACATAAAAAAAATCAAATACTGAGGTATGTAGTTGAAGTAGTCTGAAACCATGTACGACTTCATATCTATTTTCTATCTTTAATTAATCACAGTACTTAGTTATTGTACTTGCTTTCATAACTTGGTTCTATCCTTTTCTCTTGGAATCATTTAAGGTCATTGATTTGTTTTAATATCTATTTTATTTTTTTTAAAGATTCTATTTATTTGACAGAGAGAAAGATCACAAGTAGGCAGAGGCAGGCAGAGAGAGAGGGGGAAGCGGGCTCCCCACCCAGCAGAGAGCCCGATGCGGGACTCAATCCCAGGACCCTGAGATCATGACCTGAGCTGAAGGCAGCTGCTTAATGACTGAGCCCCCCAGCCACCCCTTAATATCTATTTTATTTTTAAAGAGGTGATTAAAGAGATATTCATTATGAAGCTTATATTAACTTTTGTTTTTTATAAACTTCTCAATTGATGAAGATGAAAACACACAAAAATATACAACCTAGTGTAGTTTGCTTTTGTATGCTTTGAAACATCTCAATAAGGCAAGGTCAATTATCTACTATTCTGAACAATCCTCTCACTCACACACACACACAAACACACACAGGAGAATCCTTTTATAAGTCTTGATACACTAGTGCAAAAGTATAATATATGATACTACATATAATAATATATGTGATGTGTTATATGATATGCAATATGTATTAACAAATATGTAATGAATGTATGTCTTAAACAATAATCTAATGAGAAAGTAATAAAATATGATCTGAGTCTTCTAGAACATGTTTTTGATTTCACCTTGAGAGGAAAAGTGTCAGATTTTTTAAACATTCAATACTTATGTCTCTGAAAATGGCACATTATATAACAGATTAATACTTTAATACAAAATAAAAGGATTTTTCCATTGTGCTATAACCCAAATTGTCATAACATAGGGCAGGGCACTTTTGCATTAGAGAGATCTCAGACTTTGGATGCAGAAACAGAACAGAGCTCTTATGTTGACTGTCTCACCTTGAACTTTGTACAAAGTACTTTAGCCTTCTCGTGAATAATAAAAGATTGAAAGCTACATTCTAATTTTTCTAAAATTTAGTTTTTCAGCATCTGTCTTAACTTAAAGTGCCTAGATCCTATGTCATGGCTACACCATGTCTCTATGGTGCTACACCAAGGTTTAATGTCCCTTCCAGGGAGTTAATGGGAAACTGGTTATAATCTGTGCTTCCTTGGCATGGCCACACAATCCTAAATCATGAGGAAGACAGGCCTATAGAAGCAAAAAAAATCGGTGGTTATGTGCTCTCTGCAGACTATCACATGTGATTGATTTCTCCAGCCTATTTCCCACCATCAGATTCTCCATCCTGGGAGATACAAATCTGCATAGGTTCAGGATCCTCTATAAAATAGAAATCAAAATCATAGTATTGCTTCACTAATAATAAAAATCATTACAATCAATATGGTAGTTTATCTTTTTTTTACTGTAAAGGTAAATACAGTTAATATGTATTAAAATAATTTTCTAAAAAGTACTTGTATACTAAATATGTCTCTGCTTTTTTAATGTTTAATAACAATAGCCTTCACAGTGTTTTACTTGAATTGTAGACATTTTATCTAAAATTTATTAACCTTACAGATACAAAAACATTGCATTCAAACCTACTTAAACCTTCTCATGTGGAGGTGTGTATTTCCCATTCTAATTACAGGGTCATTCATATTTCTACTGGATGTCAAAGTACAAATATAAACATGTATTATATGAAGATAAGTGAGACTATGTTTTTTCATTGGTATTTATTCTGCAGGTCTCCCCATCATTTAACATTTATTTTAAAAACAAAAATGTTATCTTGTAACTGCTAATTTGGGTTGTTACTTGAGTATTTCATTTACTTATTTTGAGAAGTATTTTTTTAAAGAATTTATTTATTTATTTGAAAGAGAGACAGCGAGAGAGGGAATACAAGCAGGGGGAGTGGGAGAGGGAAAAGCAGGCTTCCTGCTGAGCAGAGAGCCAGATGTGGGGCTGGATCCCAGGACCCTGGGATCATGACCTGAGCAGAAGGGATATGCTTAAGGATTGAGCCACCTAGTCGCCCCTCCAGGAGTATTTAGACACTTAATTTTGTTATTTTGTCTCAAAAGCCCAAAGCAATTATTTGCAAATTTGTATACAAGGCATTATTTTCAAAGAGTACTCAATAGTGGGTCAACGATCAGTTTATAAACTATACTGTGTCTAAGTTCCATCCTGAACTTAAAAAAAAGAAAAAATCACTCAAACATGAGACAGGATATGTAATAATCATACACCTATAAGAACTTAGATTTGTAATGAAGGCATCCAAATAGGTGATCCACATTTCAGCAGTATCTCTGTACATACATAAATAACTACTATTGTTACTATCATTTCATTCATTACTGGAAAAGAGTGTCTGATAAGATTATAGCCAATTAACATAATTTGAATATCTTGAATACATTTTGCTCCAATCCAAAAAGGCTCTTGTGTTTGAAGCGGGGGTTTACGTATAAAGCCATTTCTGGCTTCTTTAAAGCAAATTCAGCCTAACATTAGTGGTAATTCTGAAAAAAAATTCTTGAAAATTATTTCTTAGAGATAAATTAGTTTTATGTGAGGTGAAACTTTTGCAGTGTAAATGGTAGGGATACTCAGGTACCCACTGAATCTCAGATAAATAACATTTCAGTAAGCATAAAGATGATCCTGAAAATACATAAGCAAGTTAATACTATTATTGTTTTCTCATCTTTGTTCCCCTTCATCTTTTCATGTTTCCCACCACCATTTTTTTTTCTGATACTCTTCATTTTCTCCTTATATTTTCTATTAGCAGCAAATGCTATATATAAGATCATGGTTACTCTGTTACAATAGGAGTATTATTCTGTCAAATATATGTTATACAAGGATATACTGACTTTTCTCCCATATTCTGGATATTTCTCAGTGTTATAGGATATTATGTGATTTTTCTTATAACTGAACATGATTGCATTGGTCCAGCAGCACCATAAGCAAATTTTCTTTATTCAAAAAATGTTTCATTCAAAATGACATACTGCATTGGGAGCTTTTTTGGTATGTATAATAGGGTAGGGTGTTTCAGTTCCACCCCCCCACACACTGAAAAAATAAAAGGAAGAGAAAGAATGAAAAAGAAAAATATATTATTTGGACAGAAATGAATGAGAAATATTGGGTCAGGTAACAAAATGTAGTTTGCAATTAACAGATTTAATTAATTACATTTTATTCAAGTAATCTCTATACCCAATGTGGGGCATGACCTAGAGATCAATAGTCACAACCTCTAACCAACTGAGCTGCCAGACATCCTGCAATTAGGAAATTTTAAAATGTTACTTTCACCCAGGAGTATTTCCCTCAAATTTTAGAAGACTGTAAATTTGATGTCATGATATATTTAAGAAAAGACTCCAC
>CM052809.1:124330394-124346901 GCA_028533885.1 Nasua narica
GAGTGATGGTTACCAGGGATGAGCAGGTAGGGGGAAAGCAGAGATGTTGGTCAAAAGTCACAAACTTCTAGCTATAAAATGAATAATTTCTGGAGATCTAACTTGTAGCATGGTGATTACAGTTAATAACACTGTATTACATACTTGAGAGTTACTAAAAGATAAATTTTTAAATCTTCTCACTACACGCACACACACACACACACGTTATATTAATGGGACATAATGCCAATGTTCACTAATCCTTCTGCAATATGGCTGTAATCCTTCTGCAATATGTAAGTGGATCAAATTAACACATTGTACACCTTAAATTTATACAATGTTATGTCAATCATAATTCAATAAAGCTGAATAAACCTATATAAATGAAAATATCAAAAGCTTATTAAAATTTAAAAAATAAATATAAATAATAGGCATTTTTTCAACTTATAAATGTTCATTGAACAGATATTGACATGACAATGTGACAACTCGACTTGCCACCTAAAAATGGCATAGGTGACAGTATGTTTATTTTAATTTTAGATTTATGAATAATTATGTTTAATAATTTAAATATAAAATTAAATATGATTAGGACCTTTGTTTTTAATATTTATTTGTTTGTTTGTTTGTTTATTTGAGATAAAGAGAAAGAGAGACCATGAGCAGGAAGTGCAGAGGGAGAGAGAACCTGAAGCAGACTCCAGCTGAGCACAGAGCTCAATTCAGAGCTTGATCTCATGACCCTGAGACCACAATCTGCGCTGAAACCTAGAGTCAGATGCTTAATAGACTGTACCACCAAAGCACCCCTAATTATAGCCTTTTTAAAATGAACTCATGTATACATTTGGATGTACATACAAGAAAGTATTTTGAAATATATTTGCCAAATATTACCAGTATTCATACTTGGTAAGTGGGAATGGTAGAATTATTTGCTACTATATTATTGTAAATTGTTCAAAAGAATATATTATAAATTTTATACTTAAAACCAAATAATGAGAACATTAGTAAAACTATCAGCATGCAATTAAAGTGGTGAAATGACTTATACCATTTTATATAAATGGTAAATTAGCATTGCTTTAGTAAATATTCATCTGGTTGCTAAACAAAATATTCTTTTACAAATTAGTATGCCATTTACTCTGATTTTAGTTTGATGTATACTATAGAAAAATCTGCATCTGAGAGGTTATTTCAAGATTTAGATCTGTAATGGTCAGGAAACTACCTTCAGTGAGGTAGTTTAACCCACAAGCAAAAGATATGTCGCAGAAACAGAAGAGTAAGGGGATCAAACCATACACAGTACACCCATTGCCCTGGTTACCTGTAATGAGAACATGAGAGCCCATAACATCCAGTTTTAAAAATTGGTGGGGCTTAGCTCCAGAAGCGTTGAAAATAGAAGAGCTTAAGTCTAGGATAGCTGAAGGGCTACAGAAAACTATGTCTCCACTCTTAAAGGGACAGGAGACTCTGTCACTTGGCTTGTGACCTGACACAAAAGCAGCAATTTAAAAAGAATTTGGAGTAAACATGAAGGAGATTTATTGGCTAATTTTAGGACATGTGCCAGAGGGTAAGAGACCTCCATGAACTTTTTCTGGGAACAAAAGTTTTGGTGGGTACTATTTTTCTTGCCCTACTGCAGCGTAGCTGACAGGTCACTTGAAGGAGTCATTTTAATACTCTCCTTCAACCTTGCTAACACACTTGCCTTGCTCACTTGTTTCCCTACAAACCATCCCTATCCCAATCACCTGCCCTGGTAAGTACACCTCCAAATGAGCTCCTGTACTATCACAGCCAGTGAGCTACCTGAGTCTAGATCAATATCACCTCAGCATGCCTATGACCCAACCGCAACCAGCAAGAATCCCCAGCTGGGATTAGCACTGCTCCAGAGTGAGTCCTACCCCAAGGAGGTATGGAGCCTAACCCATCTGCATGCCTGCAGTAGCGACAGTTGGGCTTCTCAGTCAGCTGCAATAGAAGATAGCCCCACCCATAAGTATATCCACAGTACCTGTAGTCAGGAAGTTCAGGCATCCCCACAAAGGGTAACACCTGCCCACCAGCACACCCACAATTGTCATGGCTAGTCACTGCTGATAGCTGGGCTGAGGGCCAGCCCTCTGCATCAGCACATCCACAGCAGCTGCAGCTGCTATGCAGCTGTTGCAGCTGCAATAAGAGAGCATACACAGCTCACACAAAAAGAAGTCCGGGAGCACCTCTTTCTGGTGACCTTACTGGGCACCACAAGATGCCTTCTTTATAAAACCACTACTTTCAAGGTGCAAAGATACAGCTGATCTACTTAAAACATACTAAGAACACAGAGAGTCAAACAAAATTTGAAGACAGAGAAATATGAACCAAATGAAAGAACAAGGTAAAACTGAAAAGAAAGAGCTAAATGAAACAGAGGTAAGCAAACTATCTGATAATGAGTTCAATGTAACAGTCATAAAGATATTCATTAGACTTGTGAGAACAGTGGGTGAATACTTAGTACTACAACAGGGAGACAGAAAACAGAAAAAAGAACAAGTCAGAGCTGAAGAATTCAATAACTAAAAAGAGAAATTATACTAGAGGGAACCAACAGCAGAATAGAGGATGCAAAAGAGTAGATGGACAATCTGGAAGATAAGGGAGTGAAAGCAACCAAGCTGTACAACAAAAAGAAAAAAATACATAAAAATGAGGATAGTGTAAAGGGACCTCTGTGACAACATCAAACATAATAACATCCACATTATAGGGACCTCAGGAGAAAAAGACACAGAATAGGGGCAGAAAATTATCTGAGGAAATAATAGCTGAAAACTTCCCTAACCCAGGAAAGGAAAAATGTCCGGATCTAGGTAGCACAGAGAGTCCCAAATAAAATAAACCCAAGGCCCACATCAAGGCACATACTAATTAGAATAACAAAAATTAAAAATATTATCTTAAAAGGAAGAGAGAAAAACAACCATTATGTTCCAAGGGAATGCCATAAGAATATGAGGTTATTTTTCAGCAGAAACTTAAAATATATCATGCTACTCTCTTCTTGTCTACAAAGTGTTGAGAGGGAAAACAAAAACAAAAACAAAACAAAACAAAAACCTAGAACCAATAATATTTTATTTGGCAAGGTTATCATTCAGAACTGAAGGAGAGATAAAGATCTTCCCAAACAAAAGTTAAGAATTCATCACAACTAAACTGGCCTTAAAAGAAATATTAAAGGAAAAAGAAAAAAAAAGAAATATTAAAGGAATTAACAAATTCCTTCAGGGGAAAAGGAAAACAAAAACAAAAAACTACCTAGGATGACTCAATAGATTAAAAGAAATATGCTGCCTATGCATATGCCTATGCTCCCATATGCTGCCTACAAGATACTCACTTCAGACCAAAATATGCAGAATAAAAGTGAAATGATGAAAAAAAATATTCCATGACAATAAAAGTGGAAAAAACCTGGGGCAACAATACTTTATTGCACAAAACAGACTCTAAAACAAGGACTATAACAAAAAACAAGGGCATTATATCATGATAAAAGGATCAATACAACAAGGGGGTATAATAATTATAAATATGCAGACAACTTAGGAGCACTTACACGTATATAGCAAACATTTATAGACATAAGGGAAGAAACTGACAGTAATACAATAACAATAGGGGGTTTTAACAGCTCAATTACATCAATAGATCATCTAGAAGGAAAGTCAATAAAGAAACAGTGGTTTTGAACAAAACCTTAGACTAGACATTAGACTATATGACATTAACAAATATAAAATACTCTATACAAGAATGAAAAAGACACATTCTTAAGTGCACATGAAATATTCTCCAGTATAGATTACATGTTAGACCATAATACAAGTCTCAATAAGTTTAAGATTGAACTTATGATATCAAGCATTTTTTTCTGATCACAACAGTATGAAACTAGAAATCAGGAGAAGAGAAAAACTAGAAAACACACAAACATGGAGGCTAAATGATATGCTATTAAGTGACCAATGGATCACTTAAGAAATCAAAGAGGAAATTTAAAAAATGCCTAGAGACAAATAAAAATGGAAACACCATAATTCAAAATCTTTGGTGTAGCCAAAGCAATTATAAGAGGGAAGTTTGTAGTGATACAGGTCTACCTCAAGAAACAATAATAATCTCAATAAAACAAAAAAAACAAAAAAGCTCATCTTACATCTAAAGAAACAAGAAAAAGTAGAACAAACAAAGCTCAAAGTTAGCAGAAGGAAAGAAAGATCATAGCAAAAATAAATAAAAATAAAATATCGACATAAAAATAGAAAAACCTCAAGGAAACTAAGAGCTGCTTCAGTGAAAAGATAAACAGAATTAATAAACCTTGGTGAGACATCATGAGAGTGGACTCAAAATTAGAAATGAAAGAAGTTCTACACCACAGAAATACAAAGGATTATAAGAGACTACTATAAAAAATTTTATGCCAACAAATGAGACAGCCTAGAAAGAAAATGGATAAACTTTCAGAAATATACAATCTTCTAAGACTGAATCAGGAAGAGATAGAAAATCTGAACAGACCTATTACCAGAAATGAGATTGAAATGGAAAACAAAAAACAAAAAACAAAAAAACTCCCTAAGAACCAGAGTCTAGCACCAGATGGCTTCACAAATAAATTTTAGCAAACATTAAAAGAAAAGTTAATATGTATCCTTCTCAAAATATAGAAGAGGAAGGGATGCTTCCAAATTCATTCCACAAGTCCAGCATTACCCTGATACAGAAAACAGTGAAAAATATCACAAAAAGACAAAACACTACACACCAACATTTCTGATAAACATAAATGCAAAAATTCTCACCCAAACCAGCAAACCCAAAGTAAAATAATCATTTACCACTAACCAAGTGCAATATATTCCAGGGATCTGCAGATAAATTAATGTGATATACCACATTAACAAAACAAACACTAATAAAATCATATGATTATCTCAATAAATTCAGAAAAAGTATTTGACAAAATTCAACATCCATTTATGATAAAATCTCTCAACAAAGTGGATATAGAGGGAACGTATCTCAAAATAATAAAGGCCTTATATGACAAACTCATAGTTAAAATCATAACTATAAAAGGTGGAAAGCTTTTCTTTCAAGATTAGGAACAAAATAAAGATGCACATTTTTGCCACTTTTACTACACAGTACTGGCATTCTTACCCATAGTAATCAGACAGGAAAAAGAAAAAAAGTATCCAACATTGTAAGGGAGAAGTAAAACTGTCACTATTTGCAGGTGGCATGATTCCATATAGAGAAAGCCTTAAAGAGTCCACCAAAAAATTATTAGGAAAAATTCACCACAGTTGTAGCATACAAAGTCAATATACAGAAATCTATTGTATTCCTACACAATAATAACTGGTAGAAAGAGAAATTAAGAAAATAGTTCTATTTACAACTGTAACAGAAAGAATAAAATATCTAGGAATAAATTTAACCAGAGGTGAAACAGGTATACTCTGAAAACTGTAAGATATTAATGAAAGAAATTGAACATGAACAAATGGAAAGATATACCATGCTCATTGATTGAAAAAGATTGTTTAAGTATACACACTACCCAAAAAAATCTATAAATTCAATACAATCTCTATAAAAATACCAATAGCATTTTATATAGAACTAGAACATTAAAAAATCCTAAAATTGTATAAAACCACAAAATACCCCAAATAGCCAAAATAATCTTGAGAAAGAAGAACAAAGGTGGACATATCACAATCCAAATTTTAAACTATACTACAAAGCTATAGTAATTGAAGTAAAAAAAATAGACAAATAGACCAATAGAACGGGATAGCCAAGCTATAAACCCAGATTATATGGTCAATTAATCTCCCACAGAGGAGTCAAGAATATACAGTGAGGAAAAGAAAGTCTCTTCAATAAATGGTTTTGGCAAAACTTGACAGCTTACATGCAAAAGAATGAAACTGGAACACTTTTATACACTGTACACAAAAATAAACTCAAAATGAATTAAAGATACAAATCTAAGACCCAAAACCATTAAATTCCTAAAAGAAATCATGGGCAGTTATTTCTTGGACATCAGCCTCAGCAGTATTATTGTGGATATGTGTTTATATGCAAAGGAAATAAAGTCAGATATAAACAATTGAGAATACATTAAACTACAATGCTTTTGCACAATGGCAGAAACCATCAACAAAAAGGCAATTTACTGAATGGAAGAAGAGATTTACAAATGATATATCTGGATAAGGGTTTAATACCCAAACTATACAAAGAACTAGAACTGAACAACAACAAAAAAATACTCTGATTAAAATCGGACAGAACACCTGAGTAGAAATTTTTCCAAAGACGATATAGAGATAGCTAACAGATATGTGAAAAATGTTCCACATCGCTAATTAATAGGTGTTAATCAAAATTAACAAAGGGATATTAAAATCACATCAAATCAAAATCAAATTCAAATCAAATCACAAAGGGATATTACCTCAAACCAGTCAGAATAAGCTAAGATCAAAAGCCAAGAAATAAGTGTTAGCAAGGATACGGAGAAAAGGTTATTTTTACATTCTGTTAGTAGAAACATAAATTGGTGCAACCACTACAGAAAATAGCATGGCATTTCCTCAAAAAATTAAAAATATAAATATGTGGCAAGCTGGCAATTTCACTCCTAGGTATGTATCTGAAGAAAACAAACACACTAATTGGAAAAGATATTATGCATCCCTAGGCTTATTGTAGTATTTACGATAGCCAAGATATAAAATCAACCTAAGTGTCCATCAAAGGATGAATGGATAAGAAGATGTGTATATATATACACGATGGAATATGACTCAGCTGTAAAAGAGAATGAAATCTCGGCCATTTGTGACAACACGAATACATCTAGAGGGTATTATGCTAGGTGAAAAAAATCAGAGAAAGACAAATACAATGATTTTACTTATATGTGGAATCTAAAAGATAAAAATGAATAAAAGAAAACAAAAAATAGATTCAAATACAGAGAACAAACTGGTAGTTGGCAGAGCAGAGGGGGGACAAGGGAATAGGTGTTATAGGTGAAGGACATTAAGAGGTACAAGCTCCCAGTTATAAAATATCATGGAGATGAGAAGTACACCATAGAAAATATGGCCAATAAGGTTGCAATAACTTTGTATAATGACAGATGGTAACTACATGTATTACAGTGAGCATTTCACAATGTCAGTAATTTTCAAATCATTATGTAGTACAACTGAAGCTAATGCAATTTTATATGTCAATTATACTTCAACTAAAAGTAGAAATTAAAGTTTAAAAAAAATTATCACAGAAAAAAAATACACTTGACCCTTGAACAACATGGGTTTGAACTGTACAGGTTCACTTTTTACCCACATTTTTCAATACAATGCAGTAATGTAAATGTATTTTCTCTTACGGTGTTCTTAATAACATTTTATTTTCTCTAGCTTACTTTAAGAATACAGTGTAGAATAGAGATAACATATACAGTATTAATCAACTGTTCATGTCATTGGTAAGGCTTCTGGTCAACAGAAGGTTCCTAGTAGTTAAGTTTTGGGAAAGTCAAACATTATTCATGGATATTTGACTGTGCAGTGGGTTGACACCTCTTACCTCATGCTGTTCAAGGGTAAATCGTATCCTACAGATCTACCTATTCAAAATCCCTTCAAACAGATTGAAATCAGGTCAGAATGCTCAGGTCAAGCCCTTCAGATAATAACGTAGCAGATAAGCACATTTTGTGGAATACACAACTGATCAGTGCTCTTAATTTATTGTTTTAAATTATTCCGTATTTAAATCTCACTCTAAACCTGTATTTATACATTGTAATGCACAATAAATTTTACGTTTTTATAGAAATAAAAATTTGCCTTTGATCAGTTTTCAACTATGGAACATTTTCTTTCGTTCATAGTTATTAAAAGTATTGGTTTTTTAAATTTTCACTTATGAATTTTTTACTAACTTATCATTGAATCCGCTTATAAGTACTAAAGATCAGTTTTTCATAAAATATTTATACCATTATATAATAAAAATATTATTCTCAGTGCCATGACACTAATAAAAATAAAACCAGAAGCCACAGTACTTTACTATTTTATGTTATTCACATTTTTAAAAGATTCCAAAAATACTATGGTTTATCAATAATCAATTTTATATGCTCCACATGCTAAGAATTAGCTACAATGCTGACAAATAGTAGCAGGCTTTCATGGAGTAAGCATTAATTCACGTCGTCTTCACTTATTACAATGCAAAATTAAAACAATTCCAAAGAACCAAGATGGTAATAGGAGCCCCAAATAAGGAAAAATTTTGATAGTAACACAGTGGGCACTAACAAGTATGATGTTTTGCTAGCGAGGAACTGAACCTCAGATTTTTTTTTTTAGATGTCTTTCTAATAATGCAGTTGCATGGGTTAATTTTGAGTACTGACACTGTGCTGGTGTCACACACTAAATTAGATACTAAATCTCCCTTTCTAGAGATTTAGACACTAGACCTAGACATTTTGCCTCCCAAATATCCTCAGTTATAAATGTACTACGTATTTTCCCCCTACGTATCTGACTACCAGCATAAAGCTTGCCCTGAGTCGGCACTGCATAACTGTCTGGACATTTGTCGGCTCCACGACTAGATTTCGTGCTCCTCGTGGGTACAGCTATAATTCAGCATAAGGTTTAGCATCCAGGACACGGATGCAAGTTAAAGAAATAGTTGCAGTGAATTAAAAATTATGTTTTAAGCATGTTTGTAATTTGGGCTGGTTCTTATGCTATACTTTAATGTACTATATTTTATACTACATAAAATAATCTAGAACAGTATATTTACAACTTATACATCCCTTTAATGGGTTACTGTGAAAACAAACACTACATGCCATCAGTTAAAACTTTCTCTGTAGTTTCAGAAACCACGCTGCACAAAGGTGACAGTGACAAATCATCTCTGGACTTCATAAATTGAAAACACCATGGTTGAAAGTTAGCTATTTGATTTAGAATGTAACACAAAAGCCTGATGACATTTTTTCCTACTTCATATATAGACAAACTGAAGAGTAAATGGTGAATTGACTTTATCAAGAAAAATTGGCAAATAAAATGGCTCGTCACTGCTATTTATCTTGATTCTTGTGTCTTTTGCTCTTAATCGGGAGCTGTTATTTTAGGAGCCAAGCTTTTGTTTCTTTACAGAATGACATGTGTCAACCACAATATTATTTGTTATGGTTCAGAAATAAATCTTACCTCCTTTTTAATTTCTGTATGATTTGATCTGTTTACAGATACACTTACCTGAGGATATATATAAAATACGTATATAACATAGATAATACAGTAGATAATATATATATTATCTACTGTATTTATATATCTAAAATATATAAATAATATATATAAATATATATATTATATATATTATATATAATATATAATACAGTAGATAATACATAATACATATATAGTTTACATGTAAATTATATATTTATATAATAGAAAAATGATATATATGCATACACATACATAATATAAAATATTATATATTGTATATATGTCAGTTCTGCTGTTGGCTTTTTATATCCATATACACAAAAGCACTTAACTGAAGATTTTGCTGACCAGAAGACCTACACGCATGTGACTTTACAATAACCAAATTAAACTCTTTACTTCAGTTTTTGGCAGAAACTCTGTAGAATAAAGACATCAGTGTGCTCAGTTTAACGTACTACACTATTGTGAAAATCAGTTGAGATAATTTACAGAGGCTTTTATAGGAATTATGTAATCTTCAAATATAAGGTGTAATAATATATAATAGATTCTATTACAAATACAATATTTATATGTATACCTAGTTTTGATATTAACTTTATGACTAGGAATATTTTTTTCATGTAATGGTTGTGTATTTGTTGATCCTTCTGATTAAATTTTACTTGACAACTTTGAAATATGGGCTCCCCTGACTAATTTTGAAACCCATGGCCATGTTGAATCCATGCCCCTGTGCTGAAATTCTGTTAAAATCATTATGTCTTGCTTCAACACCTTGACCATTACCAAGGACATGATCGATAATGATAAAAATTATAAAAATGATTAAAAATTAGTTCAATATCCTTGCTTTAATCACGATGCTCTTCCTGTAGGCTTAGGATTTCCAAGTTTTGGGTTTTTTTTTAAGATTTTATTTATTTATTTATTTGAGAGGTAGAGAGAGAGAGAAAGAGAGAGAGAGAATGAAAGAGAGGAAGAGGTCAGATGGAGAAGCAGACTCCCCGCTGAGGAGGGAGCCCGATGTGGGACCCGATCCAGGGACTCAAGGATCAAGACCTGAGCCAAAGGCAGTCGCCTAACAACTGAGCCACCCAGGCACCCCAAGATTTCCAAGTTTTTATCAAAATACTGGAGAAACTTATCCTCTCTAATTTTTGTGTTGATTTTATGCTTGCTTTCTACTAAAAGAAAACATTTTCTGAAGGGTCTTTGTTCACTAAAAAAATAAGGAAATTATATATATATATATATAAAATAAAATTTTACTTGACGGATATCATTTACTTGGGGTCTTTCATTCAAGGGGTTTATGTTAAACAGATACAACTGACTTGGTCTAGAAATTTAAACATAAAATCATGAACAATGAATCTTGTAACACTGAAAAATTAAAATAAACATATTTGGGGAGTAAAAAAAAAGAAAAAAGAAAAAAAATAAAGATAATATTATAAATCATTTAACTATAATTTTAAAATAGTTTCCTGGCTGGCTTACTCGGTGGAGTGTGCAATTCTTGATCTTGGGGTTTTAAGTTTGAGCCCGATGTTGGGTATAGAGATTTACTAAAAATAAAAATCTTAAACTAAAAATCAAAAAATTAAAAATAAAAACAGTTTCCTGGTAATTTTCTTAAACATAGTAAGCAAGACATGTTTCACAGTAGTTTAAACACTTAAAATCATATTACATGAAAAAAATAAAATATATTAGAGATTATAAGATTATAATTTCTTTGAGACTTTAAAAAGAATATACTTAATATCATAAAGGCAACTCCAGTGCTTAACATGAATTTACTTATTTTTCAAACTATATTCAAATTACTGCATAGAATTTACTGGAGGCAACTTTAAAATGGGGCTATTTTACTGATTGCATTTTCAAAGGAGGTTTTTGTATTTTTATAGGATGTATAAAAATTGTGATTAATACTGGAAAACCAGTATTACAAATCTGGCCAGGATAGATCTAATAACAAAAACTGTACCAAATGAGAATAAATTCTACATCATACTCGAACATTAATTATAATTTTGCTTGAGTCCTGAGTCAGTATCCTGGCTACCTTGATCTGAAGCACACGAAAAAATTTTTAGAAATCTGAACCTTGGAATCCCTACTTTCTCAGATTGAAAGACGTTGGGAGGAAGGGCTCAACATATTCAACATATTTTGAACATTATTTTTAATTCCTTAAGAAGAAAAGCAGCAATGTGATATCTAACTAAATATATGAATTACTAATAGGTGATTTTAGGCATTTTAGAATTCCCCTAACATTTATTTCCTCTTCATTTGCTTTTTGGGTAAGTTTCGGATGTATTATTAAAAAACAAAAACAAAAACAAAAAGGAAAAATCTTATCATCAAAAACAATTCTCTAACAATATCCTTGTAGAATATATTGAACATTCTTATCTGAGGCCTTTATAGTAAGACTCAGCTAATTACTGATAACCCTCACCTAAACCAACTTGCTAATGTATTACTCCTATCTACTTATTTTTGATATTAAACTAATTATGGATTCAGACTCACAGTGTACTCTAGTGTAGCTGCTCAGGCCGTTAGTTGATTTTAATTAAGTGAAAGTCTTCCAGTGATCAAGGGCTAATTAATTTTTAGCCTGACTATAAATTATAGAAAGGTGGTTCATTAATTGTGAATATTCCTGTATTTTACCAATGCATAGATATTTGTCTATATTATATATTAAGTCCTAATAAGAAATGAACTAAAGGTGCTAAATACAATTTGCCACGGTTTTTTTTTTTCCTTTTTTTTTTTCCATTTTTGTTATGTTTCCTTCTACAATGGCTGCCTGCCTTGCTTGCCTCTGCTATCTAAAGCAGCTATACATTATCAGAACATTCTTCTCCAATATTTGGAAGGCAGGATCCTTTTTATCCACTTTGTGTCCACACACTGGGTGCAAGCTGCTTTATGAACATATGCACAGCTGTCTGCCATAGACTGGGGGTGAAGGGATGGGTAGATGCTAGTGCGCCAAGAGCTGAAACTGATGAGAATTAACTGCAACATAGAGTTCAAGCCCTCCTGTGGAAATTGCAAGCACTCACAGACTCCAGAATCCCAAAATAGTTACATTAAACACGTTCTACCAGGAAAACTGTTTAAATGGGGCAACAGATTCCCAGTGCTTCCTACTTTGTCACCTTTTTTTTTTTTTTTTTTAAGATTTTATTTTTAAGTAATCTCCGTCCTCCATATGGGGCTTGGATTCACAATCCTGAGATCAAGAGTCCCATGTTCCACCAATGAGCCAGGCAGGGTCCCCGCCAACTTCTTCTAAAGCACTGTTTTGTTTTGTTTTGTTTTGTTTTTGTGATGCTGTGCTGTTATCAGATGAATATTTATTTTTATTTTCTTTTTTCTCCCCAAATACTTTTATTTTATTTTTTCAGTGTTACAAGATTAATTGCACTGTTTTTTATCTTTAAAGGAATGTTGCTTCTTGAGGCATCATTCTTTACAGCAAGCTTTCTTTAAAGATTTAATTCTAGTTATGGGTCAAATATAACAGAGTACAGATTTTTCAAATGGCAAGGAATTAAAGACTATGGAAAAAAGCCAAAGACCAAGAAACAAACATCAAAAACAATAGTATATACTGATTTGGGATATAAGATATAAAAATATCTTTTTTTAGGATATAAAAGGATAATAGGATATAAAAGGATGCCCAGCAATAAGAAACACAACTTTCATATAATAGTGACTTTTGAGGAGGAAAATAGTAGGCAAAAAAAAAAAAGTAGAATTTGTCTGTGTATTACTAATTTTTGGAAGAAATATCTAAAAGACATCTAGAAAATCAATACCTCCTCTTTCTGAGAAGTGATAATTTGTTGTTAGCTATGCTATTTTTGTAACTTTACATATGCTTATAATGTTAATAAATGAAAGTATAAAAATACTAAAATATTTCAAATAAAATTATCAAAAGTAAGATAGTATTGGGGAATTCACTTTGATCAAATTGTTGATTAGAAAATTATCTCCCAAATCAGAAAATTTTTGATTGAGTGCATCATTAAAACAATTAAAATATATAGGCTACAAATACATTATGTGAGTCATCATAATAACTCAGAAATCATAGTTTATTGATTTGACAGCTTCATATTAAAACATAATAAACCCACATTCACTAAAATAATTTCATTACTCTGATTAACTTAGACTCAAATGGTCTTACCAATAGTCATTTACCACACAACTGCTCCTGAGCTATAAGATTGAGCTAGTAAGTGCAAAACAAAAGGGAATTTTATTTCCTTGTTCTAGTCATAATATTGCTCATTATTGTTTTAAAATTTCATTGATGCAAGGGGTTATAAAACAATCATATCTTAATTGGTTGTTATTTAAAAATAGGTCATGAAAAACATTATTTCCATTATCCAAACAGGCCAAGCTTGCCTCCACCCCAGGACCTTTATATATGCTATGTCTTTTACCTAAGATGCTTTTTCTGAGACTCTTTGAATAGATTGTTCCTCCTAATAACTGAACTTTATATGTCACTCCCTCAGAAAATCCTCTTACTCATGAGTTCTCGCCTTTCCTACTCACACTCTATCCCTTTACCTTCTTTATCTTCCTAGCCTTTATTTGAAATTATACATATATTCATATATTTGTTCTCCTTTTTACCTCCCTCATAGAAAATAAAATCAATGAGAGGGAAATTTAGTTTCCTTGTTTCCTAATGTATTTCAATCATCTAGAACTATATATGACATATAGCAGTGGCTCAAAGAAAGATCTGTTCAATGATGTCAATACTAACTTTAAGCAAAGTTTGTGTTTAGAATGAAAAGGGCATCGAAAAAAATAAAGGCAAAAAAGGTAATTTTTTTTTAGATTTATTTGAGAGAGAGTGAGCAAGCAAGCGCATGGAGGGGAGGGGCAAAGGCAGAGAATCTCAAGTTGACTCTATGCTGGGCACGGAAACCTACATAGAACTCTATCTCATGACCCTGAGATCATGACCTGAACTAAACTCAAGAGCTGGATGCTTAATCAACTGAGATACCCAAGTTTCCTGAGAAAAAGGTAATCTTGATGAAAGAAGTTAGGAAAAAATCCGTATGTGTATGTGGTTTTCTGATAATGCTTGGATATTTCATATCGTTTATCAAAATAGCAAATATTGAGGCAGAACAGCTTTGAGAAGTAAATGGGTACCTTTCTTATCTGGATTTTAGGTCAGAGAAATTAAATAAAAAATAAAATATAAATTTACAAGCATTGGTTTGTATTTCTGGAATTAATTAGGGATAAAAACATTTGAAGTCCTCACAGAGAGAAAGTAATACAAATCATGGGAGTAAATGAGATCACTCAGGGAGAATATGGCAAAGAAAAGATGGTCAAGAACAGAACCTTTAGATGTATGAGAAGAGAGGACAACAAAATGATGACTAGAGAAGTAAGAAGTTGGCATTCTGGTAGTCAAAGTTAAGGACTATTTTAAGGATGTGACGTTGGCCATTTTAGAGAAAAATTAACAAGAGGCTGTTGAATTGGTCAATTAGATCATCCTTTGTGACCAGAGGAAAACTGAATGACTCTTAACTAGAGTGTTATCAGTGAATGAAATAGGGATGCGATGCCTGGGTGGCTCAGACAGTTAAGATTCTGCCTTTGACTCAGTTCATGATCCCAGGGTCTTGGACTGAGCCCTGTGTTGGGCTCCTTGCTCAGTGGGGAGCCTACTTCTCCCTCTCCCTGCCACCACCTACTCTCACCCTTGTGCTCTTTCTCTTTCTCTGTCAAATAAATAAATAAAATCTTAAAATAAAAAGTGAAACAGTAGATGATAAGGATATGGGCAAAGATTTGTCAGGATATTGTGTCTAACCTGATATAAAGAAGTAAAAGATTGTACCAAGATTTTGGCAATGGATGACCAAGTCCTCGTTCCACCAATAGGTGTAATAAATTTAGAAATATGAGTAGTTTGTAGAGAACGAATGTAAATAGTCAGTAATAAACTGGATGTTTTTATTATATCTATTCCCAGATAAGCCCTTTAAAATTTCATAATTTAATACCTTAGACAAGATAGAGCAAGAGCATATAAAAATATAACAATTACAATACAATAGAAAACATCTCAAATCTTGGTCTAAGAGTTAATACTAATTTCTAATAAAGCATCACTCACTAGCTTGTGCAATACTATTAAAGAGATCCTTTCCCCATTTTCCTAAAATCGTAGGTGAATAAGTTTAATGGACTCATTTATTCTGGTTTACCTAGAAATAAAGGTGTAATAATTTCTTACAGCTATGTAAACATATACAAAATGAAATGAAGATTTGAAATTAGATTGTACATCACTCATCTCAGTCATTTGACTATATCAGATAAGATTTGCCCTTTGAGAAAGAATGAAGAGCTATAGATAAATCTAAATTTCCGACCTGGAAAATATTTTTAAACTCCATGCAGTAGTATTATCTTTTCTTCTGTTTGCTACAGGCATAAAAACTCCCACAAAGATTTAGAAGCTAAAGATTTAATTTCCAAGAAACGTGATGCTATATCCTTCTTTAGGCTGGTTGAGAGCACTATAATTCTGCCCAAATTAGCAATTAGAAATGTTATAATGCCATAAACTAAACAAAGGACATCAAGACAAAAATCTATCATTCAGTTCTTCTAACTCCCCAAAATGATTGCAACTTCTCCCCTTATTCTTTTCAGCAGCCTATCATTTAGGGTATGTGGATACAGCACTGGGAAATGCAAATAAGCTCCCTGAGTTATTTATTCAGGACCTGGAATTCTTTAAATCTGAAGCAATACCTATATGATTGAATCACTGTTTTCCATTATCAACAAACACATGGAAAGACAACCAGATAAAGTGTATTGGCCTTTCTTAATATTAAATGAGAAATGTGAGAGCCTGGTGGCTATAAAACAGTAGAGAAATTGGAAGGGGATACAATCTGTCAACCTTCTATAATCTTCATTAATTATTTGGAAAATAGAACTGTTGTAAACAAATTTTGGAAATTACACACACCCATGTGCCATACATTTCTCCAACTTTTTTCTCATACATAGTAACATTTTAAAGTATTACATGCTGTCTT
>CM052809.1:124347401-124380314 GCA_028533885.1 Nasua narica
TCTAATAAAACTGATTCTCTTTTTACTCCATTGTTTAGATGAATTATATTACCATCTGATCTTGAGGGGACCCTAGGAATAATATAAAAAATAATCAAGTTTTAAATAAATGTATAAGACCTGGTAATAAACATTGGACAGGTACGAAAACATATTAGTTGCTACATATTTTAACAAGACCCACATCTTTAATATAAAGGGCCAATTAGCTAGCTGACCCCTTCTAAATATTTTCTTTAAAGTAATTTAATAGTTTAAAAATAAATTTTCACTTAGGAAAAAGTAATAACAAATCCTGAAAGAAATAAAAGTTAAAGGTGAAATTTAGTAATAAAAATCAAAGGATTCCAAAGGTTTCATATAATATTTATAGTTTATAGATGTAAGGGAATTCAATACAAGGCTATTTTTAAATTAGAAAGGCAAAATGTCATGTATATATAATTGACTTGGCTTTCCATTGTATTTCTCATCCAGTGTTTAAAATGGCCACCTTATAGCATCTTTCACAGAGCTTGTAATGTAGTAATATGTGTTGTTAAGTTTACATCAGATGGGCAAAGAATCAATTTTAACTCTTGTAAAAAAAATCCAAAATTTTTCCTTAAAATCTATCTTGAATATTGACTACACATGTGTTTTTTTTACTTTAAAATACACCAAACTTAAGAGTGTCTTTGCTCCAAATACCTGTTTCCTCTTGAAATTCCTTTCTCTCTCTGACATCTTTTATATCCTCCTTCTACTTTGTTATTTTATAGTTATATCTGTATTTCAAAGATGACTTTCAAATCAATTCCCACAGTCTAATATCAGTCCTTAGCTTTGCTTTGAAAGGCACCCAGCATATCTCAATTGTAACTGTACTTGCTACCCTTTCTTTACTACTTGCATTTAATTGTTTATACTGTTCATTAGCTGATGTTCTTAGTTATAAAAAGATAAATGCCTTTTAGCTAAAGAAGAAAGGGATTTCGTAAGTTGCACAGATAGTGCATAGAGTCTTTAATGGTGCTTAAAAGTCTGAGCTTCCATGAAGAATTCCAAAAACTACACCACAAAACTGGGGCACCAAATGAGCAAGATTAGCCATGACATAAAGCACTCAAGGATCACATTGTCTGTGATCTAAGTTGACAAAATGCTCAGTCTCATATATATGAGGGGATGGAATGTATAAGAGAATGAAAAGGTTGGAGAATGTTAAGTCCTTAAGAATGACTAAAAAATTGGCCTTTTATGTTGACATATGAGGTGATAAGTGGATGAAAAAGAATCGCATCAGCTTTAGTAAGGGTTTAAATTGTGTCGTACAAGTGGCTGAGAGTCACTGAAGGAGTTGGAACAGTGATGGATGTATTATTCCTTTGAATAGGATAGTCCGTAGAGTGAAAAGTGTGGGACTAAAGCCAGGTCGAACACTTAGAAGTAATACTCTAGGGTCAGATCCAGATTCAGGCAGTGGTTTTGAGTATTAGGAGTCAGTTCTTTGAAAACTAATGAGGATGTAGTAATATCATGACTCAACTTGGATGGTCTTCAATATTGTGGCTTATTTATTAAAAATTTCCCTGATCTCACTCCAGTAATTCAGATCTTTCTTGACCCTTTTTTGTTTCATGCCTTTGTACACTTCCTTCCCTCTGCCTGGACTAGCCTGTCACTCTTTTCTGCTCAGATTTCTACCTAACAAGATCTAGCTCAAAAGAGCTTTGCTTTGTAAATCTTCCTTCACTCCGTGGCAGTGATGGACATTGCCTCTTCACTGCATGAAGAAATCTGCCTTCTTTCCTAAATAAAAGCACAGACATATTATACTGTAGTATTTGTTAGTGGCCTACATTCTCACTTGGCTATGAGTTTCTAAGGGACAGATGCTAGGTCTTAATTTGTGGAATGTCGCAGTTTTTGAGAAATGTGGAAAACTCATATAAATTAATGTAAAGTATACAAATGTTTTCTGGGATATATAGGACAGCCTAAGAAAAATAATAAGATAATAAATACGTTGAAATGCTTCCAACTTTTCTATTCTCTTCTTATACTTAATTGGTGATGTTTCCATTTAGGCAATATTGATATAAACATTTAAGATGGATTCATATACTTTTAAACTTGGGCATGTAAATGACCAAAGTTCAGTCATTTAGTTAATTAACAAATGCAAATCAGCATTTACCTTTGTCTTTGGTCAAACCTTACCAGTCTCTGCTTTGCAAATATGACTTTCATTTCCTTTCAACAGAATAATGTGTGGCGAAGGCCCAGGTCATTTTTAACTATCTTTTTTTCTCTTAATCAGTTTTCTTATCCTAAGCCTCATTTTCCTTTAGTCAGTTTAGACATTTCCCATTGTTCATACCAATTCCAAATTATAATCTTCAACTCTGTTTTCTAAGGTAGCCGCTCAGCAAATTCTTTTCATATGTATGTTTTACAAACTCTGTTTCTTTATATTCTCTGTTACATGCTCCTTCCATGACTATCCATTTTCGCTTGATCCTTTTCCAGAGTGATAACTTCTGCTACAAAATATGTCCTATTAAATGTCCACCAACTACCAAGTCCAATAAAAAAATCTTATTTGGAACCATTTCCCTCATAAAGCAGAGAAAGAAAATAAAATAATCTAAAACATTACTGTTTTTTGTATTCTATCTCTTACAAAAATTAAACGTACTCGTACACCATTCCATCTTAGGTAATTTAATTTTGCTTCATGTTGGTAATCTGACCTGAGATTGTTGCACTTCTGTAACAGGAGGACGTATTGAAGAAGGTTGTTGGATGGGAATTTGTGAGGGAATTTGTGGATAGGCAGATATGATGTTTGGTCAAATAATGACTTTACAGGTTAGTTGCTATGTGATCACTGGTGAATTATTTACAGTCTCCAGTTTCCTCAAATGTAAAAACAAAAAATAAACAAACACAAATAGATATTATCTTTCTCATGAAATTTCTGTGAAATTTGGAAGTTTTATATGTATAGATATATATATAGTTATATTTATATAAATTTGGAAGTTATATATACTTGTCAATTTTGATCACATATATATATTTGGGGTATAAATTAAATAAGTTATATATCAGTTATATATACTAAGCCTATAAACTGTAGTTAGAAAATATCTGACATAAACCTATCTAGATAATATATGTTACTTGCATCTATATGTATGTAAGCATAGCAATTCCAGGTTTTTATCAGGTAGCAAAATATAAATGTCTTATTGTCTAGCTTGGAACTCTATTTATAAAGCCATATTTAGGTTGAAATTGAGGACATGTTCAACCTTACTTGGTAATAGTGAATGTCAGGTCAACATTAGGAATAAAGTCAACACTGTCTATTGTAAATAAAAAGGAAGTACTTGCTAAAAAGCAGCTTCACACAGTAGAAGTTGGACCTTAATATAAGGATCCACAATTGTGTTTATGAAAATAATTCTAGGGGGGTGCCTGCATGGCTCAGTTAGGCATCTGCCTTAGGCTCAGGTCATGATCTCAGGGTCCCAGGACGGAGTCCCATTTTGGCAGGCTCCCTGCTCAGCAGAAAGTCTGCTGCTCCCTCTGCTCCTTTCCAACCTGCTCCTGCTTTCCAATAAACAAATAAAATCTTAGAAAAAAAATACTGTTATCCCATTGCTTTTATAAAGAAATGAATTAATACACTTTTTATATATGATTAAATTATATGTTCAAACATATAAACTAACTCCCTAACATCCACATAATATGTATGGTAGACTTTTAGTTTGGTTAATATAATACAGAATGAGGAGTTAGCCTGAATAAAATATAATACATAATCTAATTTTTATCAATTTTGATAATGGTTTCCTCTAGTCAGTTCAGACATTTCCCGTTGTTATTACCAATTCAAAATTACAATATTCAACTCTGTTTCCTAGGGTAGCCAGTCAGCTACCTTATGTTTAAAATACATGGTAGTGAAAAAGCATTAAAAATTCAGTGGGAAAGAGGGGGAAAGGATTTAGCATTTATTAAGAACTTACTTCACATCATAACCAGTGCAAGATACTTCTACCTACTTTAATTCTTTGGGTCTTTGAGTATTACTGAGGGAGAAAGTTTATTTTTCCTACATTTCACCCAGGAGCAAAGGAAGCTCTGAGAAGAATTTCCCAGGCAATATGGGGCAATCAGTGCTGAGGTTAAGACCATTTCATTCACTGGGCTCTACTACACTATACTGCATAAACTCTCAGGGGAGTTTGGTTTAACATTTATGACTTAAAAAGTTGCTTCTGATTTTCATATTGTTATCTTGAAAAAAAGTCATTGGACCGGTCTGACTTTATATTGGGTTGCTAAGGATCAGGCAATAATATAATGAACTTGGTTTTCTCCCTTTGGGAAAGGATGGATTAATATCAGCCATCTTCTCTCTTGTCATAAAGCTATATTAAATTTTGTCAAATATTTGTGTAATTAATAGACATCTATTTCAAATTAATGACTAGTGAATATTAGTTTACCTAGAAGTGTTTTGAGATGCTTTAAGAAATAGTTTCATTTCTTCAGTGCTTTAGTTTTATGCATATAAATAGAGCAGATTATTTATGTATATATACACACACACACTATATATATAATCTATAAACACTCCAGTAAGCATAATGAAAACTTTCTGAATTATTATTAAATTGTCATTTTAATATGAATCATTATTACAAATAAATTATAGGGTACTATATGTGTATCTTATTTCTAGAAAAGAGGTCCTTCAAGTCTATTAGAAGACTAATTTATTTAAATTACAGCCCAGAAATGTTACACAGATGAAAGAAGATTAAAATTAACAAAGGTGACAGAAATTCCATGTATCCTTTCTACTATTTTCTCATTTATTTGAAATAATAGAATATATGTATGTAATTTAGATGGTAGTTTTACTATCGACTTAATGAGGCATTTATCTACAACTTCCTGAGTAATTTCAAATGAGTCAATATAGTCACATTTGGAGCATCCAAATGGTTTTGTAAATGTTCAGTCTAGAACAAACGATACTTTGCTGATAGCTGAGAATTCTAATTCCTTAAAACTACTAAACAAGTGCTCCTTTTGGCCCATATGGAATAAATTTATCAGTTTAAATTAAAGTGCATTAGCTCCTACTTTCCTGTTACAACTTTTCACAAAATCATTTTTTGGACCCAAAGTGTGTTGCTTTTATTCACACATTACCTTATAGTTTGTAGATTATATATTGAAACTTCAAGCCCGTTATCACTAATTTAAGCACCTAAATTGTCACTAAGAGAGTAGGTTGCCTAAGGGAAGAAAAAAATAAGAAAGAGAGAGAGAGAGAGAACTCTATGGTATTAAAAAAATTCTGTGCATATTAGCACTATTTTTAGGAGGTGATTCTTGCAAAGCCCAAAGAGACTAAGAATCTTCATGATCTAAAGAAAGTAAATGCCTATAGTAAAGTCTGTCTCTGAGGAAGCAGGGTCAGAAATGTTATATTATGTCTTATTATGAATAGGATAACTATGTATTTTTATAATTCCACCAATTAGGGGCACTTAGGTGGTTCAGTCAGTTAGGCATTTGACTCCTGGTTTCTGCTTGGGTCATGATCTCATGGGTCATAAGTTCGAGCCCTGTGTTGGGCTCTGTACTGGGCAAGGAGTCTGCATAGACAGATGAAAAACTAGAGTCAGAAGAAAGTTGCACAAATATTGTGAAATAATGGGGTTGACCTAATATAATCATGCTTTCCCTGTCAGAAGGAATTTGGCTTGCAGTGAGAAGAGCTGACTATTTAAACAGAAAATTTCAAAACTGACACTTGGATCATCCATCTCCTTAATGCAGAGGACACTAGTGTCTGTGTACATTTCTTTTACTTCCTCTAAAATTCACAGAAGCCCAGGAGAGTCATGAAGGGACTGCAGCAATATCATTATTGCTACCTGTGCATGAACTGCCTGAGTTTGTTCAAAGGAAATTCACAGATGAAATAGTTCTGGAATCCTGTAAGCTGCTCTGATCTTTATTAATTCTGGTTTATGTTGGACAGAATTTTATCTGTACAAGAAAGGTTGTTACAGTCGAATTACTATGATGATAATGACTAGAAAGAACGAGGATCCCCTTAACCTGTAACAGGAAGAAAAGAAGGACTTGAAAAATTAATGGTTTAAAGCATTTATGCATTAACAAGCTTTAGAAGAGGGTGGTGGTGTCACAGATTCCTGGGTATAGTATTTGGAATAACAAATTGGCAAATCTAAAATGGCAGGTAACAAAGACATAAAAATTCCCCAGTGACCTCATGCAATTTCTGAGAGCACTAGGGAGTTGGCTAACTACCTCACTCACATCTCATAAAGTGAGACCTCAGCTTCACCCCTGAGGATCCCTCTGCTCCAGTTTCTATTTTCTTTAATTGGAAAGTCAGGTAGTGACACTGGTTTTGGAAGAAATCCAAGGTATTCATGCATAAACTACTGTGTTTTTCAAAAAACAAAAACCTAGAGCAACAACTCCTGAGAATCTTTAACCTTTACATGATATTTGTAAAGAAATAACATTAAGATAATTAGTACAGAATATAAATATTTCAAATGTGATAGTACACAAATATCCTTACGTGGAAGCAATGGACACTAAAGATGAGTTGTCAAGGTAGATATTTAGAGAAAATAAATGAAGTGAATTCATTTTCCACCAATAAACTAGAGAGGTGGAGCTCATCTACTGCAAAGAAAATAGAACGTCCAACATCTGTGATTAGGAAATATGGCTTCTGGGATCGTGGTTGGCTGATATCAATAAAGAAAGACAGAACAAGGCCAACCTATCAATCTACACAATGGAAGTCATTTCTTTAAGTGTTAAACTAGAAATATAAGTCCTTTCTCTTTTTGACTTTTTTTTTAAGCAGTTGGTCACTTCTGGATTGTTAAGGGGAAATAAAATCTTATAAATCAAAATTATTTAGATATATACAATAAAAGCAAAGTTTGGAGGAAAAGTAGAATTCAATGAATGACCCAGACAACAGGATCTATTAGAAGTCTCAAAAGAGCAAGCTTTTTAAGATCTTTTTCAGCAGGAATGGACAAGCCTTTTTACGGAAAAAGGTTGGGGTAAAACTAGCCTTAAAGAGAAGATTAGAAATCCTAACAATCAGAAATTTTAAAAATTGGTTAGTATGGTAAATAAAGTAATATCTTCCCAAAGATGCCCATGTCCTAATGCCCATCTCCATGAAGTTGTCCTAATCTCCCAGTTAATAAATCTATTATTTATGTTGAATGCATGGCACTGTTACATTTGATTACATACATAATAGCTTACCTCCACACCAACCCAGCTGGGTGGAAACAGTAGATAAGGACTCAAGGTTTGGAGAGTTTATTTTCTACAAAGTCCCCCATGTCAGTCTTTGAACCTAGGTGTGCATGTTTCTCAACTTTGCACTTTAATGCCTTACTGCCTTTAACTGAATGTGCCAGGCCCTCTATTAGACGTTTGAATGATCTGGATTGTTTGGGGTTATGCAATTTCCAGTAACATATGATTCACCTGCTGTCAGAGGCTAACCATAGCCTTTGAGGGAATTATACTCTTAAATTTGAGAAACTAATTTCATATATAAAGCCTGGGTAATATCCCTTTCACTGAAAAAATATTTCTCTCATTTCAACAAAACATTAGAAGACTTCCATGTTTCTGGGGCGCCTGGGTGGCTCGGTGGGTTAAACCCTCTGCCTTCAGCTCGGGTCATGGTCTCAGGGTCCTGGGATCGAGCCCCGCATCAGGCTCTCTGCTCATCAGAAGCCTGCTTCCCCCTCTCTCTCTGCCTGCCTCTCTGCCTACTTGTGATTTCTCTCCTCTCTGTCAAATAAGTAAATAAAATCTTAAAAAAAAAAAAAAGAAGACTTCCATGTTTCAAAATTTAAAAAACAAAACAAATCACATTTTCCTTTATCCAGATGAGCAGAAGAAAGCTAGATTAATTTGTCTAGGTTTAAATGACACATTAGTAGTAAATCTATAAAGGAGGCAGCTTCTCTAAATCATCCTTTAGTTGTCCCTTAATCTTATGGTATATGTATGCTGACATCTACTAAATAAAATTAGATCTCTGGAAAGAACAGAGTTGTGAGGGAAAGGGAACACAAATGACATTTTCCCTTGATATTTTCCTTGCATAAGACCTTGGAACAAACTGTCACCTTTCCACAGCTCTAAAGCAACCTTTATTTTACATGCAATGCATGTTCAGTAAGAGGTTCAGAAAGAGGAAGCGATTAATGATACTTCTGTTAGTGACAAGAAGCTGCATCTGTCTCTTTTTAAAAAAATGTTTCTTCTTTTACAGAGTGATGAGGTTAAATGAGGTAATCCCTAAAACTTTGTTTTTGTCATCTGAAATGTCTTTATACTGCACACAACTATCAGAGAATATTGAATGTGTCTGAAGGACAGGTGTGTCTCTGATCAAACAGACTGGAGCATAAACATTGTGTTTAGTTGTACCGAAATCTCCAGGCCACTGCAAAACAGACTCAGGAAAATCACGAGAGATGGAAGGATTGGCTCAACCGGAAGAAAGCAGACTGTCTGAAAACCCTGGTTTCAAAGTCTCACTCCTAAGAATGAAATGATTTCAACATTTAGATTCTAGAGTTGTTTTTGCCTAATGTGGTTATAGGATTCCTTTTTCCTTTCCAATTTGAAAAATTAAATCTCTTATTTTGAAATGGTGGAAAGAAATATCAAGTCAGAAAGATTTTTTTTTGCAATATATTAGTTGCCATTGACAATTAGGTTCTTTACATTCTTTTATGCCATTGGTAAACCATGTATATGAGTATTTTAGTTCTCATAATGACTAACCTATTCCACTAATGTTAATAATGCTTACATAATTGAAATATAGTTGTGTAGGTCGTCCTTGGTTTATAGACATGAACAGTAATTATTGGCTATGTAATTCCAAACTCTTCATGGTGATTAGATGTCATTCTGGTGAAAACATAAACATAAACACAGCATAAAACGTTATATACATTTATTTAAAAATCCTCTGATCTTGCAGCGCCACAATATAAAAGAAGAGGAACCTCATACAAGAATGACACAATTCTCAGAAATTACATAAAATGAAAAGGAGTACTTACAATAAAACAGATGGCTACAGAAGCAGCTGTGTGGTATCATTTCTGAAGTGTGTTAGACACATATGTGGCTGGGAATATGGAGTGTTTTGGGGGGAGAGAACTGTGACTGTACATGGAAATAAGGAATTGATGGAGTTTTGGTTTTTCTATGGTGAGATTAAAACATGAGGGCCAGGGATTCATTTACCTTCAAGTACTTTCCTAATCACAAAATGAAGAGGAAATGTTACCCTTACATAAAATTTTCTTTAAAAATGCACTATAATAGCTTTCCCTTTCCTGTTTATTTAAAATAATTCTATCATCTGGATTTTTTTTTCAAATCCCTACATGTATTCCAAATTTACGGTATTTGGGAGCCACTGTTTATGAAGGTTAATTGTATATGTCAACTTGACTGAGTCACAGAGTACCCAGATATTGGCTCAAACATTATTTCTAGATGTGTCTATGAGGATGTTTCTGGATGAATTTAGCATTTAAATTGGTAGACTGAGTTAAAAGGATCATTCTCCCCACAGTGGGTGGGCCTCATTCAATCTGTTGAAGGTCTAAATAGAGGAGTAAGAAAGAGTTATTTGTCTTGACCTAATTATCTTCAAGCTGGAACACTGTCTTCTGTCTTTGGAATTGGAACGGACTATACCATTGGCTATACTGGGTCTGGATTTCTCTGCTTCCATATCACATAAGCCAAGTTCTTATAATATCTCCCTTTCTTTCTCTCCCTCTTTTTAATATTTATTTACTTAATATAGTGAGAGAGAGAGAGTATGAGCAGGGGGAGGGTCAGAGAAGGAGAGGGAATCTTCAAGCAGACTCCCTGCTGAGTAGGGAGCCCAATATTGGGCTTGATTTCAGGACTCTGAGATCATGACCTAAGCCAAAATCAAGAGTCAGATGCCCAACCGAATGAGCCGTGCAGGCACCCCACGAATCTCTTTCTATACACATATCATACACACACGATACACATACACACAGAGGCATACCCTACTGGTTCTATTTTTTCTGGAGAGCTCTAATACATGGTTCAACATTTACTCTTGTACTCCTCCTTTCAGAAATTTTGTAGTAAATTATGTAAGGCATATAAGATTTATTAAAAGGCTAATGAATGCAAGTTCACTAATTGTTTCCATGTGGTGACTTTAAAATTCATCATATAATCGAACATAGATGCTTCCCTTGTTTTTCTTTATTGTAGTTTTGTTTCATTTTGTTTTGTTTTGTTTTAACTTCTCATCAATTAGATGATATGTAGGAAGATTGTCTGTCATTCGCAGTTCTTCAGTAATTACAATGAGTAATATTTCCTGCCAAGTCACATTAGACACACAGAATTCATCAGACATCGACGTCATTCTTGTATAGAACGAGCCACTGAGTTATTGGGATTTGTTATCATTGCATAGGGTAACCTATGGCTGCTAAGTTCCTAGCATACTCATGCAATCTACTATATGCTGGATTTTATTACGGTTTATTTTTGTAACAATACTAGGAATTGCTAGAAATATTTCAGATACTAGAATATGAAGCTGTTTTTTTTTAAGAAATATTACCTTACTGAAACTCACTGAAGGTGACAGAGTTGGTCACTAAACTCAAGTCGGCCTGATGTACTTTCTAATATGCCCTAATAACGTTTGTTTTTGCCAATGCTCCTGGTTTCACTTCATAACTGCACAAAGTTTTGTGGTTGACTATTTTTTCCTCTTTTTCACTTTTTGTTATAATTAAAGTAATTTTTGGTTGAGATTTGAGAGATGAAGTGTATTTTTAGTATTTTGACCCTCAAGACAGTATACTAGAAAGTCATTAAGGTATTTGACAAAGTCATTCATAAAATTGTAATAAATATCATAAAGAAATATACACATCAAAAAGTACAATAAACTAAATGCACAACTGTTTCTGACGGGCGTGCCCCAAAGTTACTGGTCCATAAATTCCAACCAGTGAAGTGCATGAGTTTTAAGGACAAACTCTCAATCGGCCTATTTGCACAATGGAAAACTACCTGGTCTGTTGGTTGAAAGGATTAAAGATAATGTAGGTAAATTATTCAGCCTAGCAGATAATACAACATCAATACATTTTAAAATGATAGCTTAGAAAGAAGAAATAAAGGCAAAGGAGAACAAGGCGGAAGAGGAGGAGCCAAAACTCTGTCTTTGGGGCTGCCTTACTCAAAGCTTTTAGAGGACTAAAATCCTAAAGATGTGCCACATTATTTTTGGATGATTCACAGATATGAACATGTGCAATTTGTTAAACATTTCTCTAGATATACCAGGTAATAGGGATCAAAAGGGGATGTGGCTAAAAGGGTAACAAAACCAAATGAAAACAAGAACTAAATAGACATAGGCATTAAAGAACCCAAAATGGAAATAAAAGACACTTGCACTAGGCTTAGGACCAAACAACTAAAATACTGTGTTCACTAAAATGTGTTGTGTTGGAAGAGGGCTTTGAATGTGAAAGTAAGCTGGTGCATAGCATTTTGAAATTTGTGGTGAAGAAACTAAAGAGGGTTTATTTCAAAATAAGGAAATGCTTTAGGATGGGTATGATTGTGGTTTTCCAATATATGAAAGGGATCCTGAAGAAAAAGTTCTTTTTTAGCTTCAATGAACAAACAATTCACAAAGCAGTGTTTAGTGCTCATTCAAAGGGAACATTTTTTTTTAATTTTTTTATTTTATTTATTTATTTGAGAGAGAGAGAGAGAATGAGAGGGGAGAAGGTCAGAGGGAGAAGCAGACTTCCCGCAGAGCTGGGAGCCTGATATGGGACTTGATCCTGGGACTCCGAGATCACGACCTGAGCCAAAGGCAGTCGCCCAACCAACTGAGCCACCCAGGTGCCCCAAAGGGAACATTTCTTAAATGTTAGAGTTAATGGGTTCCCAGGAAAATAGTCATCATGAAATATGTTGCCTCATAGATTGGTAAATTTCCTTGTTAAAAACAGGATCAGAAGTTGCTATTCTGCCTTCATGTGGGATCAAAAAGAGAGATCAGTATCCAGTGGGATACTGGGCCAGTTGATATTTAAATATCCTTTACACTATGAAATAATATCATGACCTTTCCATATACTTCTGTCAGATGTTACTCACGGATTCATCAAACATTTACTAAGCATGTATTATGAGTAAGGCTCTATGAACTGATGTTTTATGTTCATCATCTCATTCAACTTATCAAGAACATAACATCTTTTTAAATTAGGAAAATGAGGGCTAGAGAAGTTCAACAATGTGTGCGTGATCACAAGCTACCATACCAATTTCCCCATGTAGGAACCCTAGCAACAGGATTCTAAAATTTGGGTTTTTCACACTTTTCTTTCTAAACTGTAAATAGTATATAAATATTTCAGTGTTCCTCATGATGTCTGGTATGTTTTGTAGAATCATAATATGATGACACCACATTACATTACGTCATCTGTATGAGTCATCTTTACGTGATACAGTATGGGGACATAATATGCATCTCTGATTCAGTGTAGCTTAGTTTTTACTGGCGTACTGCCATTCTTTTCATCTTTATGAAATGTTAATATGAAAACTTGATTTAAAAATTAGACCTAGGGTTCAGGAGACTTTAATCTGAATGTTATTTGAATGAGGTGTGTCTCTCAGATTGCTAACATCTCATACTACATTTCTTTGCTCTAATTAAATGACTCAACACTATAAATCTGTTTTTTGAAATGACTGAACACTTCAGGATGTAGTTTTCTTACTCTTTTCTGAGGGAAAAAAAATCAAGTTGCTTGGCCCATGTGATGAAACAAAGTAGATAATGTTCAAATGGAAAGGTGTAAGATGAAAGTGTGAGAATCATTGCTAGATTGTTCCAATGATGAACCTGGCACTTTCCTACTATCCAAATGCACTTATAATAATTTTTGAGGAACTCATTATTTTGTTTTAAACAGTAAATCTTTCTTAACTGCTGGCATAATACTGTCATATCCTTTCTGATGAATCAGCAGTCACACTGCCAGTACATTAAACAGCATTTTGTAGATGAGAAGAGACAAAATAATAATTCTATTGAAGACAACCAAGTAAGCAATATAATACTTGGAGACAGATCATTTGTATTATTTATACCACTGAGGATTCTAAACCTGTAATATCACCTACCTTTGCTATTTAAATAGCAAAAAGTATTCTATGCTTCAGGGATATAAAAGTATTGGTATTTGGAAATATGTGGAGTACACATTTGTGGATGTATCACCTGTATTCATATGTGAGTGAAGTTGTGAGCAATGTCAGCCAGAGTTCAAGGCACATGAGCATTTCTCATGCATCTCTATTCTAAAGCAAAATGATGCTTTCTCTGGCCAAGATTTACTTTTGTGTTTACTGATCCAGGATGAGGAGCATTCCTCTTACTATGGATAAATAAAACCTATAATCAAACTCAATTAAAATTATTTTCTACATATTTATTATTGTAACATTAATTGTACTTATATAACTGAGACTGAAAATCTTTAGACAGCATCCTGCAACTTCTATATTTGGAACTTCCAAAATTCAGTAAAGAGTTTCCAATAAAAGACTGGTCAAGTTTTTTCATGAATGGGCTGACACTTGGGGGGCAAAAATGTTGTTATCTGGGACTCACTGCTGCAGGATGGGGAATTTATCACGGATCTTAGTACCAAGAACACCGGTGGAACTCCCACTTTTAACATCACTGTCACCATGACTGCCAAGACACTAGTCTGGCTGATGTGGAAAGGTGCCCATAGCTTTATGATCAATAAAAGAATGTGATGAAATGGCCTCCCACATGTGTGTTCCTAGCACTGACCTCATCCATCCCTTCTCCATACCACTCCCCACTTTTTGCACCCTCCTCCTTCCCATACACACTCAGAGACCATTTTTATAGACTATTACTCCACACCCTTTATTGCTGCCAAAATCACATGGGCTGGGGTCTGGAGCTGTATTGACAGACAACTCCCCCTGCCCAAACCCCTACTGTGTGGTTGGAAAACTTTTTTGGGGGGGAGAGGCTCTGAATAAAAAAGATTCTACTAACAACAACAACTATATATATAATGAATGGATCAAGATATCAAGAGAAAATTCTTTAAGAATTACATTTCTGGGGGCCTGGGTGACTCAGTGGGTTAAAGCCTCTGCCTTCGGCTCAGGTCATGATCTCAGGATCCTGGGATCGAGCCCCACATCAGGCTTTCTGCTCAGTTTCCCCCTCTCTCTCTGCCTGCCTCTCTGCCTACTTGTGATCTCTCTCCTCTCTGTCAAATAAATAAATAAAATCTTTAAAAAAAAAAAGAATTACATTTCTAATTTGTAACACAATCTTAGGAAATGGCACATGTCAAATAAGATAAAACCTGTTATTTTTTGAGAAAGAAAAAGCTTGAAACCAGGTGACTTTTTTTCTTTCACATAAAAACATTACATGACAGCTTATTGAATAGCATGAAACAATGACTGCAGTAATAAAACATTTAATTTTCAGGAAAAATACATCAGCCAAAATTTGATTTTAGTGCCAATCTCCCTTCAGGAAGCCTTCATTTCTTCCTAACATTTTATACTCTTAAAAAACAAACAAACAAAGTAAAATACTGTATGTGTTCATTTAGGGTATGGTCTACACTCTTAACATTTCCAATTGGCTAATTCTTTGATGTGAGAGGCTGCCCTGTGCATTCTGGGATATTTAGCAACGTCTCTGGCTTTTATTTCCCAGATGCCAGGGGCAGCCCCTCAGTCATGACAATCAGTAATGTCTGCAGACATCGTCAGATGTTCCCCTGAGGGCTGAAATCCACAGGGTTGAGAACCACTGATTTAAGGCCACCAAAGTCTACCTGTACTTTCTAATGCTAGCTGAGATCATACTTCTGTTTGTCTTCCCCATTGGGCTTCCTCTGTTGAGGTTAATGTAGAGCATGGAATCAGCCATAATACTTGGCTTGCTAAAATGTAACAGGGAGGCTGCTGGGGGCAAAAAAGGTTTCTGAGAAGGGTGTTGGCTTTTGGAATGCCAAGGTCTTGTGACCACTCCGCCATGGGAATGTCTTCCCCAAGCCTTCTTAGCCTAAACAGCTGCCCCTTGATCTAAGAGGTATATGCATTGTCCCTTAGGCTATGTTGAGCAGAACTCACAGAACATGAAGATCAGCATATTGTATCTTTCCTGTAAACATATCCTCCTAGTTTCAGTAAGACCCTTTGAAACTGAAAAGGATTTTTGATTACCCTGAAGGACCAATTAAAGCGGAGCAAAGAGCAAAGGCTCTTCTTCCCGGAGTTTTGCCCCCTTTGGCTTCTCCTCTCTTTCACAGCACAGTTAAGAGTAATCTTTCATCTGTTGGTACAGGAATCACTGGCCATTCTTGGCAATCCTCTCTATTTCTTTTGCCTCCATTATAATTTAACACTTGTTTTTTTAACTTTATGGGAATCACCAAAAACATTTATTTGAAGGAATTCTGTAAGAGCACCTCTTCCTCCTTCTCCTGTGGTCCCACACCAGAATAGAGCCTAAGAGAGGATGGAGACTAGAGTCTCCCTGTCGTTCACTCACCAGACACAGTGAAGCTATGCAGGGCACTTACTGTACAAACTTCCCTGGTGCTCTGTTTATAATATTATGACATGCCATTTATACATGAATCATGTAGAACTTAGAGATTAATGTCTCATAGTGACAATAAAATAATGGGTGGCTGTGTTCCCAGGCCAGTCTCAAAAGTTTACCTATAAATCAGTTGAAATCTCTGAATGGTGATCTCTTCCATTTTAAGACCTGGTAGCAGGAATCCATGTAGTAATGTTTTAAATAAATACATGAAACAGAAAGACAGTGGATTTTCCTCCCTCTGATCCAATTTGATAAAAGATAAAATCAATACAGCTTAGCCTTGACATCTATGTCACTTATTCAACTCCCTAAAATTTATATTTATGGAAGTTCCCTGAAGTTATTCTGTGCTTATTCTCCACACATGAAAATGTATCTTCCCTTAGTGACACTAGATTTAAAGAAATGTCAGTTAGCCAGCAATTAGAGTCAAATATAGATTCGTATTCCCTATACCAGTTAATAAATATATTAATAAATATGCTTGTTGACTGCCTATGTTCACAATCATGTGTATGATATTATAAAGAGATGATTTTTAACCCCAAATTCTGTCTTTTTTGAAAAGCAGAGTGATATTAAGTGCCTATTTAGATAGAAGTCAATATACCTGGTATGAGGGTGACCACAAAGATGGTCAAGACATATTTATGCCCTTAGGCATTTTTGAAATTGAGAGAAAGATTTATAGAAATAACTATAGGAATAAAATAACATAAGTAGGAGAAGTTTCTTTATGACGACATATCCTGTGAATAATTACAATAGACTGAAGTGTTATGCACATCTCTTTCACCTCCTAGAGATTATAAGTGTGACTGGCCTAATTATGTACTGCTCACCCATATATTTAGCTCTCATATGCTAATTATGCAAAAACAGAATTAAGATTAAGTTAACCAAAGAGAAATGAAGCATTTAAGCGTTATATTCACTTGCTAACCTTTTTCTATAAAAAGTCCTCTTACAGTTATATTATGGTGAAAATGTCTTGTTACCTCAGTCTTGAAAACTTGCAATTGTATCAGGAGAAAACCTTGGATTGGCATTATGTCTCCATTCCTGTAACTACCTAAGGTTTTTTTCTCCTTTAATTTTACAGAAAGTCTAATTAGGATTATTATTTTTTTTTATTTGAACTGTCATGAAATTTGCTGAACTCACCAAAATCTGGTACTTCCTGTAATATTAAGGAAAATTAATTTGCCCTATTTTCTCATAAGAAATAGGACACGAGGTTGAGATTGTCAGTTTGCTATTGTCTCCCTCTAGCCACTGAGCCACTGTCTACTATTTTTTTTTTTAGCTGAACACATGGCTCCTAAGAATATAGATTATATTTCCCATATTCTCTTAAAGCTAGGTATAGCCATGTGAACATTCCTGGAAAAAGGTTTTAAGTTTAAATAGTATATATAATATGTAGCAGTGGTTGTTAATGAGAAAGTATGGTATTTCTTCTTAAACCTTTGTCTTCACCCTGTGGGATGTGATGGTTGGAATACAGTCAACTATTGTTAGCCTAGAACTTCTAAATTCCAGGGCCAGGTTAACAGCTGTCTGCTCGGAATGGGAACCTGATCTAGGACACCTTTGGAGCTCATACCAGCTTCGGACTAATTAACTCCATACTACTTTTAGTTACAGGAAAGATTCTGTTTAAAACATTGATTTTTTTCATTATTTCAAGTAGTATGTAATCATAATACAGGCAGTTTGGCTAGTCATGAAAAAAGCTAGCATCTTGGAAACAGTTCTTTCAGATGCTAGGAATTACCCTTGGCTTAAGGCTATAACCTTTTCTCTAGAGTGAGGAAGCACACAGGTCATGGAGCAGGCTCTTAATGCCACATGTATACCTTTGTTTGATGCCTGAGGTTACTGGTCTGAAAATACTGATATAAATGTGAATGCAAGTTTCGTAAAGCCTAAATATTAATAGTCAATGTTAATTGTGGAACTTTTGTTTCAGGCAAGTAAATTCTAGTACCCTGAAACTCTTCAATGCAGATAAAATAATACTCCTTGTATAAAGGAAATAAAAACGATTTGAGTAAGTTGCCCAATAATGATGACAATGAGAACAACTTAAATTCCCTGAATCCTCCCCCAATTCCTTTCTCAGTATCAGCCAACACCAATGATGTTCCTTACTTCATTCATGCTTTAGATTCTTTACATAGCAGTCACTTAGGAATGGGAACTATTACAATACCAGTTAACAGAAAAGGAAACTGTTTTAGGAAAGGTAAATCACTTAGCTAGATTCATAATAGCAGTTCAACTGTAGAGCCAGAATTCACGTTATATCATCTGATTCCACATTCCATCTTACTTTGCTACCTTCCAGGTCTACCTCCTTTCACCTCTCCTATTTCTCACCCTGCTCTTGCTAGGTCTGATAGTTCAGGGCACCATCCCTAGGTGTTTTTTTTTTTTTTTTTAAGATTTTATTTATTTATTTGACAGAGAGAAATCACAAGTAGGCAAAGAGGCAGGCGGAAGCAGGCTCCCTACCGAGCAGAGAGCCCGACGCGGGGCTCGATCCCAGGACCCTGAGATCATGACCTGAGCTGAAGGCAGAGGCTTTAACCCACTGAGCTACTCAGGTGCCCCACCATCCCTAGGTGTTAATGGAGTCATTGTTCTTGGCCACCGGGCATTTCCGGGCTCATCATGGCACATCATTGTCTGCCATGTGACACATAGCACTTTCACCAGAAAGCAAACATGAGAAATGTAACAGCAGAGACTTCCCAAGGCAGATAACCTATTTGCCCTATGACTTTATGCATTCCAAATTTAAGTGTACAATTGGCACTATGGTAAGTTTATATTGTAGGTCAAGAGATAGTCCCTTTGCCCAAGATAGTCACTTCATATTTGGAAGGAGTTAAGGTCATGTAAAAATAGAAAACAAAACATTTATAACTGTAGATTACTTCAGATCCAGACTTCACTGTACTTATCCTTATCTGGATGATTGATTTATTTTGTATTAGGAACTTCTTATCTGCTCTAATAATATAAGTAGTTCCTATTAGTAAAATCATATCTTTAGAACTAGGGACAGTAAGTTACTTCCTTTCTAATCAGACCTCGAGATATGTTTAAAAATAATGTCAAACATAGTCCAAGAGTCTTCCCTCAAAACTAAAAATACTTTGCAGTAGTGGCAATTACCAAAGAGTCCATGCGACCTATATGCTGTATGGAGTTCAACTCTCTTTTTCAAATTTCAAATTTCAGACTATCTGAAATACAAATATTTCAGATGGTCAGAAAAATATATACTATATATATTGACAGTTTTATGTTATATATATCATAATATGCAATGAAGAAACATAAAACTGTCAATACCATGACAAAAAATAAAGAATAAGGAAGAGAGAGTTAGCCCAGGATAGTGATTTTTAGATAACACTGTCAAGACAATCTTATCTAAGGAGAAGACCTTTGAACAGAGGCCTGTAATAAAAGAAGCAAGACATATGGAAAAGAACAATCAAGTCTGAGTGAACCAAGAATGTGAGGCCCTGGGATAGAGACATCCTTAATATCTTCATGGAAAATCAAGGAGGCCAGAATGCCTGGAGGATGATATGATGAGCAGTGAGAGTATAAGACAGTAAGTAAGGTTGTAGGCCATTGCAGGTCTTTAAAGACAATGGATTTGATATGTGTGCAATTTGATATGTGAAGGGTTTTGATGATCTTCAACCAGGAAAAAATATGATTTTAAATAAATTTCAAAAAATTCACCCTAGTTGTTGTGTAAATGATGGAGCATTTAGCAGAGAGAGTAGAGAAGGTCAAAAGGCTAGGATGCTATTTCAAGATTCCAAGGTAGAAAGTACAGTAACTTGAGCTTAGCTCATAGCTGTGGCAATAGTAAGCAGCAGTAAAAATCTGAAAATATTTTGAAGATAGAGTCCATGAAATTTGTTGATAGATTAATGTGGGGATTGAAAGAAACACAAGGGTCCATAATAATACCTTGTTTTCTGGCTCTAGTAACTGGAAGAATGGAATTTTCTGTATGAGAATTATCCCACCTGATGCTATATTTTTTTTAATGTTATACTTCTAAATCTATATTATTATAAAGCTACTGCATCTACTAAGATGAGGAACACTTAGGGAGAAGGGTGTAAAGCATGGGTACAAAAAAATAAAGTTTTAGGTGTATTATTTTAACCTCTGTGGAGATATCTAAGCTAATTGATGCATGAGCCTGTAACTTAGTGGGGAGGGGTGTTTGGGTCAGAGATAAATATCTCCATGTATTTGGAAATGAAACATTTATAAGTCTGGACTTCAAAGGAAATATATAAAGGAGACAGAGAATTACCAGTGAGGTGGGAGGAGAATGTCCCAAGGTCCAAACAAAAGAAAGTCAAAGATGAGGAATCGGCACACCTGCCAAAAGCCATGAATAGGTTTAGGAACATAATGATAAAGTGTGGACTATTGGATTTCAGTGCTTTTCTGGAGCAGTTTTGGCAGATTTCTTGGAAAGAAACCCTGTTGGTGTTTGTTCAAAAAGGAATAAAAGTTGATAAAGATAGAAAATAATGAGAATAATTTTCTCAAAGAATTTTACTGTAAGGAAGAGTAGGATGAAAATGGAGCGGATAAAGCAGTATACAGAAACAAGCGAAAAGTTTTAAAATGTCTATGTTTGGTATCTTTATATAGTGATGATACTAATATACTAGAAAGTAACATTGAAAACTAAAAGGGAGTTAAGCAGGAAAGGCTTGGAATTAGAAAATATTGTGTTCAAAAAAAAAAAAAAGAAAAGAAAAGAAAATACTGTGTTCAACCACTGGAACAAACAAACAAATGGCAGAGAGGTCATATATAAGAATGCATGTACACTGGTACATTTTGTAGTAAAAAAGATCTGATGAACAGCCACAAATTCTTAAGGGAAAATAATTCACCAGAAATATGTATTTTATATAGGAAAGAATAAATAGCCACTGGATAATACATGTGAAATTATTATTTGAATTTTAAAGCACCCTTGCACTATTTTCATTATTAAGTACAAGAATAGAAATTACTATATTGAGAAATAGTTAGGGAATCCTTGAAAGAAGTGAGAGAAATATACTTTTAAATTTCACAGCTAACTGGAACACATATCAGAAACAAAGGTTTGCAGTCTTATTAACCTAAATTCAAGGTAATTTAAAATAGAACTGTAGCACTCAAGTGAGCAAATGTTTGCTTTCAGATAGTCTATTGTTAAAGTTTGAAAAGCACAATCTCTTCAAACTGATTTTGAGTTTGCTACTCAATAGAGAAAAGCAATTAGGAAGCAGAGTATTAGCAAGTATCACTTAGAAAATAAATATTTACTGTGAACCTTACAGATGTGAAAAGTCTTGTTTCCACATATAGTTCTAATTGGATTTCAATGGCTTCTGAAGTATTTTATTAACTCTTTGATACTCTTTTTAAAAACTGCAGTGCCATCGTATTTTTTTAAGCTTTAAAAATCATGAATTGTAACTTAGAGCATTAGTTACCTAAACCTAAGAATATTTATTGGGACTTTGTTCCAGGGTCTCTTTTAGTGTTAAGTGATTTCAAAGTATAATTTATGAAACATTTTTCAACACCAAGGGCAGTCAGAGCTTACACCATAGTTTAGCTTTTATTATTATTAAAAGGATTTCCATATACTTTTAGTGTTTTCTAGTTATTGAAAAATTCTCACCTGAGTTTTTCTTAAAGTTTTAATCTTTTTCTTAAAGACATATTCTGAAATTATTGGATGTGACCAAAACAAACTAGGGTATAAATCTATATTCTTTTTAAAGTTATGAATTATGCTATATTTTAAGTACATCAGTTGCCAAAGGGGGAACCAGTCAAATGAGTTAATACTTTTCTGATACACTCAAAGTGCTTGTACACAATTTATTGTATCATAAAACCAGTCTGAGGAATGCAGCCTCATAAAATGCATGTTTTGAAAAAAATGATTGGAATGATGATAGACACTACCCTCTTTAAATAATAAGAGTATTCAATATAAATGTTGAGTTCCTACTATGTGGCTACCCTTCTATGAAATCATTTACAATTTTGTTACATTGAGATTTCAGGATAAGCTCAAAGCATAGGTATTGTTACATTCATTTTTCTGATGTGGAACTGGGGTCTCTGAGTTTAATAAACTTGACAAGAAATTCCAGCAATAATTAAATGACTAAGCAGGAACGTGAACTTCAGTTGCCTCTTTTTATCTACAGAGATTTCCCTGGTTACTAATAGGTGATTAGTTGATAAGGAATTTTCTGAAATCACATTTTCTAGTCCTTAGTGTTGACTGAATCTATACAAGTTAAATAAATCTTCAGATATATTATCATAATGCTTAGCAACTTTTATTGCATGAATGGTGGCATGCATGTACTCTGGAAACTTCTGGTTTTTCCATTTTTGGTTTTGTCTTTTTTTAACAAATGTCTATAATTAGTTTTGTTTTTCACTAGCTCCTTTGAAATACAACATGGATATCAATAGGATAAAATTTCAAGGCCAAATTGATTTCAAAATAAAATATTTCCTGCGATGTCTGCATTTTTCAATTCAAGCTATTCATATTGGTTTAAAGAGAATATAACTCAAATAGTTTATTTGATAATAAAGTGTGAAGTCCTCCAAGCATTTCTGAATATATTTCTTATTTCACTGTAGCTGTACTTTAAGCTGATGTAATTATATGTAGTAATGATTAAGCAACACTTTTACAAGGTGAAAACCTTGATAACATAAAATAATAGATGTATAGTTAAAAGGCAGTCACAAAATGCCATGGAGTGGAGAGTTCACAAAGAGCATGCTAGAACTTAGGGTATCAGAGCTATCATGACCATAAAAGTTTCCCTAGAGTTTCAATAAGACAGTAGGATATTAAGATCCTCTAAGAACGACCAAAAAGCCTTCCAAAAAATATATGATTCAAACATAGAAAATGCTAAAATCCAAATTTTAGAATAAGTTGTGAAAGCTGAAAAATAAACCACATATTCTATGTTGCCCTGAGAAAAATCTCCTTTGAGTACCACCTGTTTATGGCTACATTATCTACTAATGGATCTCAGTGGATTTTAACTATACACTTAAAATCATGCATGACCTTAATTCAGGAAAGAATGGAAATGTTACTAACCTTTACATTGGAATAGGAAAGCTATACCTTGCAAGCCTACTAAAAGCAGGGAATAGAACAGAATTAGGCAGACAGGAATACAGCCATGCTTAACTTATACAACATCAAGAGTAGAGACAGTTAAAAATTAATAATAAGAAAAACAAATTCAACTATACGAAGTTGAAAATATAAGAAAAAATCATGACAATGATTAAAATCGTGAAATGAAGGGGCGCCTGGGTGGCTCAGTGGGTTAAAGCCTCTGCCTTCAGCTCAGGTCATGATCTTAGGGTCCTGGGATCGAGCCCCACATTGGGCTCTCTGCTCAGCGGGGAGCCTGCTTCCCCCTCTCTCTCTGCCTGCCTCTCTGCCTACTTGTGATCTCTCTCTCTCTCTCTCTGTGTTAAATAAATAAATAAAATTAAAAAAAAAAACTTAAAAAAATCGTGAAATGAAGGAAAAGTTAGTTGAAGTATGAGCCAAGTCTTCATCCATTAAGACAGGAAGTGAATAAATAATGAATAAAGTTGATTAATGAAAAAATAGTGGTATATAACCTCTTATTTATGGACTTGAACGTAATCTACCCCTAAGATAGAGAAAATATTGGAAGTTTGCCTCTGGGTGAACTGGGGCTTGGGATTTTTTCCTTACAAGGATTTCTATTGTTCTTTGTCTTTAACATTTATTATTGCTTATGTTATTTACTAGTTATTCTGTTGCACAGCTTTCTTTTGTCTCGTTGTTAAGCCATACATACATATGTAATGCATAAAGTCCTAGTAACTTAGAAAACATGGATGTTCAACAAAAAGGCAGAGTATTAGTGGTAGTTTCTTCTATTATAAATTTCTGGTTAGGGTTTTACTATGTTAAAGATAATTTTTTCTTATATTTTTAAGATGCTGTTTATTCATGAAAGAGAAAGAGAGCATGAGTGAGCACAAGTGGGGGAAGGAAAGGGCAGAGGGAGAAGCACAGTCCCTGCTGAGCAGGGAGCCAGTTGATGGGCTTGATCCCAGGACCCAGAGATCATAACCTGAGCTGAAGGCAGAGGTTTAACCATCTGAGCCACCCAGGCACCCCAATAAAGATAATATTTTTAAGGAAAAAATAAGAATTACTATTCTGAAGTGTTTTTAGAAGTTTATTTTACTTCTTTTAATAGTTTAGTGTTGGGGCACCTGGGTGGCTCAGTTGTTTAAGTGTCTGTCTTTGGCTCAGGTCATGATGTCAGGGTCCTGGGATCAAGCCCAGCATCAGGCTTCTTGCTTGGTGAGAAGTCTGCTTCTCCATCTCCCTTTGCTTCTCCCTCCAGCTTGAGCGCTCTCTCTCTCTCTCTCTCTCAAATAAATAAATAAAATCTTTTTAAAAAATAGTTCAGTTCAAAATAGTTCAATAGTTCAAAAATTGTTTACCTAATAAAAACAATCAATAGGATATTGTGATTAAAATGAACAAGTTTTTCTCTTAAACAATTGGTTGTGTGGTTGTACAAACCACCCAAATAGAGTATTTAGAGTCCAGGTATGAGGAAATGTGGAATGATAAGTTATACTGATGGGGGTATATTCAAGAATACGTGGAACTGAAAAATAATTAGAAATGGAGAAATAAATTTAGGAGTAATCAACAGACTTGGATATAATTCCTTTATTACAAGAATAGAAATTGTGGACAAGACTAATGTTTCTGGTATGGAATGTGTAAGGTAAGAAACATCACTCCAGTGCAAGGGAAAACCCAAGTAAATGGGCTGGTGACAGATTCTAGTTATCATTTGGGCTCATACACCTTAGCCTGAATTGGCTCTAACTCCTAGATGTTCCATTAGATAAACCATTAAAAATGGAAAGGTGTCTGTCTAGTGTACTCATAAATACTAGTTCCACAAGTCAAGATGGATTAAGTTATGAAGAAACTTTCTCCAAAGCACTATGCCCAATTCTGAGAAAGGTTGAAAGGCAGAGAAGCTAAATAGGCTTGCATTTGTAGTAGTGACTCAGTTCTCCAGGGTTTAAAAACATGAAGATGGACTTACTGACTTCAAAGATTCACCTGGCACTCTAGAAAAATGGTATCTCAAGACTGGGTCAAGATGAGACATGACCCGTTCCTCAGAGAGTAAATGATGTTATTGCTATAATTCAAGTTTTTTTTTTTAATTCACAGCGTTTTATTGCTTTTAGGTATACAATATAGTGACTCAACAATTCCATACACCACCTGGTGCTCATCACCGCAAGCAAGCACCCTTCTAATCCCCATCACCTATTTCATACATTCCCCCTACCCACCTCCCTTCTGGTAACTGTCAGTTTGTTTGCTATAATTAAGAGTCTATTTCTTGTCTCTCTCTCTCTTTTTTCATTTATTTTCTTTCCTAAATCCAACACGAGTGAAATTATATGTTATTTGTCTTTCTCTGAATTATTTTGCTTAGAATTATATTATTTAGCTCCATTGATGTCATGGCAAATGACAAGATTTCATTCTCTTTTTTTAATATTTATTTATTCATTTTAGAGAATGTGAGTGGGGGGAAGGACAGAGGGAGAGAATCTTCAAGCAGATTGCAGTGAGCCTGAATTCCACCATGGGGCTCAATCACAGGACCCATAAGATCATGACCTAACTGAAACCAAGTGTCAGATGCTTAACTGAGCCACACAGGTACCCCTCATTCTTTTTTTTTTTTATGGTTGGATTAGATAGATAGATGCATAGATATAGGTAGATATCTAGATCACATCTTCTTTATCCATATCTTGGATATTATAAATAACGCTACCGTAAATATTGGGGTGCATGTATCTCTTTGAATTATCATTTTATATTTTTTGTGTAAATTCCCAGTAGTGTGATTACTGGATCATGTGGTAGTTCTATTTTTAACTTATTGAAGAACATTTACACTGTTTTCCACAATGTCTGTAGCATTTTGTATTCCTACCAACAGTGCAAGTTTCCTTTTTCTTCACATCCTCCACGACACTCATTTTTCTTGTGTTGTTGATTTTAGTCATTCTGATGGGTGTGAAATGATATCTCATTGTAGTTTTGATTTGAGTTTCTCTGATGCTGATTATGAACATTTTCTTATGTCTGTTGGCTATTTGTGTCTTCTTTGAAGAAGAGTATGTTCATGTCTTCTGCCCATTTCTTATTTAGGTTGTTTTTCGGGTATTTAGTCATATAAGTTCTTATATATTTTAGATACTAACCCTTTGTTGAATATATCATTTGCAAATATCTTCTCCCATTCAGCAGGATGTCTTATAGTTTTGTTGATAGTTTCCTTTGCTGTGCAGAGGCTTCTTATTTTGATGTAATCCCAATAGGTTATTTTTAATTTGTTTTCCTTGCCTCCAGAGACATACCTAAAAAGAATCTGCTAAGGCCGATGTCAAAGAGTTTACCCCTTGTATTCTCTTCTAGGACTTTTATAGTTTCACCTCTCACTTTTAGGTCTTTAATCCCTTTGGAATTTATTTTTGTGCATAGTGTAAAAGAGTGGTCCAGTTGCTTTCTTTTGCTTAGAGATGCTCAGTTTTCCCAACACCATTTGTTGAAGAGACTGTCTTCTTCCCACTGGATTTTCTTTCCTGCTTTGTGAAAGATTAACTGATCATATAGTTGTGGGTTCATATCTGGGTTTTCTATTCTGCTCTATTGATCTATGTGTCTATTTTGTGTAGTTAGACAGTATACTGTCTTGATTGCTACAACTTTGTAATAACATGAAGTCCAGAATTGTGATGCCTCCAGCTTTGCTTTTCTTTTCAAGCTTGCTTTGGCTCTTTGGGGTCTTTTGTGGTTTCATATGAATTTAAAGATTTTTTTGTTCTAGTTTTGCTAAAAATGTTGTTATTTTAATAACGATTGCATCAAATGTGTAAAAATGTTTCTTTGGGTAATAGAGACATTTAAAGAATATTCCATGAGCATGGGATATTATTCCACTTATTTGTGTCATCTTTAATTTCTTTCATCAATATTTTACAGTTTTCAGAACGCAGGTCTTTCACCTCTTTGGGTTTATTCCCAGGTGTCTTATGGTTTTTGGTGCAATTGTAAATGGGATTGATTCCTTAATTTCTCTTTCTGTTGTTTTATTATTGGTGTATAGAAATGCAACAAATTTCTGTACATTGATTTTGTTTCCTGTGACTTTACTGAGCTCATTTATCAGTTCAAACAGTTGTTTTCTGGAGTCTTTCAGGTTTTCTACACAGAGATTCATATCATCTGTAAATAGTGGGTTTTACTTCTTCCATACCAATATGGATGCCTTTTATTTCTTTTTGTTATGTAATTGCTGTGGCTAGGACTTCCAGTACTATGTTGAAAAAAAGTGGTTACAGTAGACATCCTTACCTTGTTTCTGACCATAGGGGCAAAGCCCTCAGTTTTTCCCCATTGAGTATGAAGTTTGCTGTGAATTTTTCATATTTGACCTTTATTATGTTGCAGTATGTTCCTTCCAAACCTACTTTGTTGAGTCTTTTTATCATGAATTCATATTGCACATTGTCAGATGCATTTTCTGAATCTACTGAAATGATCATGTGATTTTCATCCTTTCTCTTATCGATGTGATGTATCACACACTGATTGATTTGTGAATATTGAACCACCGCCAAAGAAGATTCTTGCTAAGATTCATTCTTCCTCCCTGAAGGCAACCCATATTCTTTTTTTTTTTTAAAGATTTTATTTATTTATTTGAGATAGAGACAGTGAGAGAGAGCATGAGAGGAGAGAAGGTCAGAGGGAGAAGCAGACTCCCCGTGGAGCTGGGAGCCCGACGTGGGACTCGATCCCAGGACTCCGGGATCATGACCTGAGCTGAAGGCAGTCGCTTAACCAACTGAGCCACCCAGGTGCCCAAGGCAACCCATATTCTATGATTGGTCATGAACCAAGGGAGGAAATAAAAGCTTGCACACTGGCTTCAAGGTGAAATAATGTTCAAGAAGCATTTCAGCCTTAAAACTGGAAAACCCTTTGTTAAGACTGTGGTGCAATTTAACACCTTTCTTTGTCCAATCCTTGTTCCTTCCCACCATAGGTGTTGATACCAAGAAGACACCAAAATTTCTGCAGATGCTTTTCTGCATTAAAGGCTATTCCCTAGAGAACCAAATCTAAGAAATATACTATATAATGTGTGTGTTTAATATATAATTGTTTATTATAGATCACTCTCTCCTAAATATCTGCTCCCTAAGAAGAGGATATTTCATCCCCAAATATCAGACCCATGGTAGATGCTCAAGATATGACTATCACATAAAACTGCTCTAAATATGGGAAGAATGGATAGATTTGACCCAAGGATTAAATTAAATAAAGGATTTAAGTCCTCAACATAGAATGACATGTTTGTGCCATTTATTACATAGTAATGTCTTCTTCTTCTATCTTATAATTACTTTTTGTGAGTTCGAAGTGTGATGATCAATAGTATGGTCAGGAAGCTCTCAGAAACTTGAGGATTATTTGGATCCAAGGAAAATTCATTTCCTTATCAGGAACTTCTGCATTAGGAGTGTGTATATTTGTATCTTAGTATCTCTTTATGCTACAAATTGAAGATCTTGCTCTTCTACTTTATAACTCTCCTCTCCCATACAATTTTTGTACCATCATAACTTCAGTATCCCCTGATTCAGATATATTCATAGTTTGGCTTGCTCATCATCTTTCATGACTTACTTCTGCCCATGAACGTCCTCTCAGTATAGCATTTACTATAATAACCAGACTGTCTCTAAACTCTCAATTACTCAGACTCTAATGGAAAAAGATATATCCATTTATAGATTTTTCATTTTTTATCAATTATTGTATGAATTAAATGCTTTGAGTTGGGTACTTAGCTGAATCCAATCACCTGCGGCCAGATGGAACAAAGTCAGGTGGTACAAACTTGAGGGTCTAAGGCTGTGCCTTGAGGTCAGAACATGGGAAAAGACAGGTTCTCTATGAAGAGTTTGCAAATATAACACCCTGAGCAATAGACATATATTATAACATCTTGCTTTCAAAAGACCCTGAAATGCAGCACCTCCATTTATACTTCTATGAAAGATAAGTGGCATAGGAAAATCTATTTTACTGTTCCCTTTAACAAAATTGTGATTTCATTTTACATAGCCAATTATTATAAAATACATGAAGAAATAATTATTTTAGACACATGTAAAACCTATTTGGCTTAATATCAATGGGAAATATAAAATCCCTTTTGAAATATGTTCAAGGCTATTAGCATATAAACTCAAGTGTAAGATATTCTTCACTTGTGAAATATACACATGTTCAAGTTTGGCAGCCATACAAACTAAGTTATAAATTCTCAAATCTGGATTCCAAAAACACCTATTCTTTCATTTGGGTTTTGTGCATGTGTGTGTGAGAAAGAAAGAGAGGGAGGGAGGGAAGGAGAAAGAGAGGGATATCAGCTTATAATTATAAACCAAATAGAGAACCTGTTTAGAAAGGATGATTTGTGTCAATAGGCAAGAGACATAAATTCTTCAAAGATGCTTGGAAACAGCAGGAAAGCATATGGTATATTTTACTTTCTCCAAATATTTGTATTCTGCACCCTTGCTCAGAGAGTCAGGCTAGGTGTACATTTATAAAATAAGTAAATAAAATAACCCAACAATTGGCTTTCAGGAAAGCCAGCTTTATTTTAGCTATTGGTATTTCAGAAATATAGCCCCAAGACTGAAAGAAATGAATAAAGTGAACTAGAGAATTTTGTGGAATCATCCCCTACTGAGTTAACATACAGGTTCTTTTTTGAAGGAATCTGCTGATATTGGAGTTGACACTTAGACTTTCATTTTTATCACCTGACCTGAAATAGAAGGTCTTTTATACTAATGACAGGAATGCATAAGCACCTGCTTCTAAGATCATTATAAGCAATAGCCACTGCTGTCAGTGGAAAAAAGGAACTGGCTCTTTGCCAACATTAAATGGGGCTTACACACTGAAACCTTCAGTTTATTGCTAAATTTAGAGTCCAAAAGATGTCTGTATGTATGTTCTAAATTTACAAATATGCACTTTAATATGCAGGGATGGATGAGAGACTTTTTAAAAAATAAATCTACTTTCCTTTGATAGAAGTTTTCAATTATTATTATTATTTTTTTTTTGGTGAGGTGTTTTTTTGGGGGGTTTGTTTGTTGGTCTCAGATCACTTTAAGGAAATGTGGTATCAGATTTTAACCATCCAGTTGTCCTTATTTCTCTTTTGAAGAAAGCTAAGAATATTCTCTGCCCAGAACCACTGAGACAAATTAGGAAAATAAAGAGTAGTTGATTTTCATATTCGCAAACAATACAGTAGTAGCCACAGTTGACTTCCTTGTTTCTTTGTGAAGACTTAAGATGTCACCCAAAAGTAAATGACAGTCATTGGATTAAAATTTCATAAGGAGAAAGACACAAGTTATTTTGTTAATTGCAGCATTCCCAGTGTTTAGCATAGTGTCCATTAAGCAATAAAAGCAACAAAATTGTTTGCTCAGCAAGTGATTTAAGTTATAACTTATTACTATACCCTTTATAAATTCTATCATGACCACCTGGTCCACATGAAATCTCAATAACTCAAAAGAGGAATATTATGAATTTACTTCAACATTGGAAAGATCCTAAATATTTTTTTGTGAATACTTTTTAAATTATCTATAAGGAGTAATTTATTTAAAAACTGGATTTCATAATTTAAACAGATTTTTATTTTGTTGCACTAAAATCAATTTGTATAAGATATACAACTTATTTATTGGAAAAAACTTATTTATTGGGTGGGTATCTTAAATAATTCATTATTAATTCACTTAACAAGTACCTTTGTTTTGTCAGATATATTCTAGACACTGGGACAGTCACTAATCTAAGCACTGAGGTTGCAAAGTCTTGAACAAAGACTGCTTTCATGAAATTTGATATCTCTTACTTCACTATCATTTAGCAAATAATATTTGTTGCACTTTTCCATAATGGGCTTGACTATTACATGTGGATGACTCCTTAGGTTTACATAAAGAAACAGAGAGGTCAACTTTACTCCTCTATTCTTTGAGACTATGAAACTCAAATTTTTTTATCTCCCTGACTAGTCTCAGCAATTCTGGGAACAGAATATTCTTTTCTCTATTCTTTTCTTTAAATGATAAATAAAGAGTTGATATGTTTAGAATTGGTGGACTTACACAAAATATATATGTAATACTTTCAAGGTTCTTCAGCATTTTTATTTATTTAATCATAGATTGCCTTTAACTGATAAAGACCCACCCAACACTGTGTAAAAATGAAATGATCTCATCAATGGGAACATATCCTTTCTGAAATCAGTATATTGTTAAAGTGAGCACTGATTTAAAAAAAGTTTTTAAACTATGCTTATGACAATTATCATAGATCCTAGCATAGTAATATTAAAGCAATGCTTATAGGAGAATATGTTTCAAAAATATATATCAAGAAGATGTAATTAAAACAAATAAAATTCAATGTTCAAAGTTTATACAAAGCAATATTTAATGACTAGTTTTTTCTTTAAATAAATAGCATTTTTGAAAGTTAGGTATAATAAAAATATTGAGAAATTATACCTCTGGACTACACTTTATTAAGAAATATGTATCTTTAACAAAACTTTACCTAAGCCAAAAAGTTGTTAACCATAATGTTAATTTCTCTTAGCTGATATTACAATACATCTGCCTTAGCTACTACTAAAATATCAGAGATGGACATTGGTCTACCCTAAATGCACATGCATACTGAATGGTATTCCAGATGGTATTAGGGCTTGCTGTTGCTCATAAAGAAGGAAGTGAACAGACACATTTATGAAAAAATAAAATCATAGCTTTTTGGCACTATTCTTAAGGCATACCTTATAGGAAATAGTAACTACTGAATACCTGTTTGTTTTTCCTTGTTTATGATTTAGGAGTAGTTACTTTCAGCTTTATTAGGTGGTATAAATTAAAAAAAAGTGGTATAAATTATTTCATGAGTACCATAATAGGGGAAAAACCTCTTTAAATTTCAGATCTGCATAAGGGCCTCATAATAAAGCAGAAAAGTTCATTTTCCTATCAGGAAGAATTAATGAAACTTGATGTAACATATGAGTTAGGCTATATCAGTAAAAAGTAGAGATTAAATACATTTTCTTCCCATCAGTTTGAATTTAGTATTACTCTGTTTTTCATTAAATGTGGAGGAGCATTAACTATTAGAACTCTCAGGAAAGATTTACCTATAAATCTTCCTCAATATCTTGCCTTAAGTAGCACTGAAGTAGTCCTATAATGAGTCACTAAAAAAACTAAAAGACTTCAAGAAAATTTGCATAATATCAAAATTATGATAAAAAGCAAATTGCACCCAACTTTGGAGCATCTAAATATATGAAGCAAGTGTTAGCAGAAAAGAGAGAAATACATGGTAACGCAATAAAAGTAGGGGACTACAATACCCCACTTTCAACAATGGATAGATCATCCAGGAAAATCACTAAGAAAACATTGGACTTAAATGGTATCTTAGACTATATCTGAAGGAGCAGAGCAGGGCTGGTTCCTTTTGCTTACACCTGCCTTCTTGTGTGTGGCCCCCCGCAGGACCTGCCTCTGGGAGGGTCTGAGTGTGGCTCAGCCCTCCCTTGAGCTAATAAGCCCAGAGGGCCTATGGGTTGGGTTTGGGTTAGTCAATAGGAACGCGGAACCCCTGCCCGGGAAAGAATATAAACCCCGCCTTTTGCCCGCCAAACTTGTGCGCCAATTCTGGCCAGGGTGATAGGCTAGATCAAACAGTTACTAAGCAACATTCTGTGTTACAATTTCATTGGCCACTGACCCCTCTAAAACTGTTG
>CM052809.1:124380814-124529565 GCA_028533885.1 Nasua narica
GATATATAACAGGTCCTCTTTAATCACACAATTAGAGATAACATTTTTTATCAATCTAAATTTTCTCCTTTCTTTCAAAAAGATATATACAATCTGTACTATCTATCACCCCAGGACATAAAATAAATACCTGCAAAGGAAATTGTGTGTTGCTTAAGTTCTAAGCAGTTGTTTCTATTTCCATAAAAATCAGATCCTCTTTAAATATTATTATACTTTCAGTAATTTCCGTTAAAAATCAAAGCACAGCACCCTGTTGGAGAAGTTGACTATTCTGAGTGCTGAATTACAACAAGGGCTATCCCTGCATTTCCTTTACATTCCTTCTTTATTTGAATTTGAAAACATTGCATAGCCTCCTGAATTTCCAGGGTAAAATTGAGCATGAGATAACATGTAAAGAGATAATTTCCTGAGTCTGTCTCTCAGAGAATGATCACAGTTTAGCATTACAATTTTATCTTTCCAGTTTCTGTAGTCTGACCAGCATCAATTGTGTGCTGGATGCTTCTCTGTCACCGGCGAAAATGATTCTTATAACTCTCCCAAGGTAACGTAAGTGGGGACTCGGGATCAGAAATGTCCATGCTTTCAGTTTCAAAGATTAAGTCTGTAATAAATTCTGCTGACTGAGACATTGTTCAGTTTTTTGAAGTAATCTTTGACATAAGGAGAAAATAAACACCTGCCCACCACCTGGCTTTCCCCCAGCAGCATGTTCTACATTGGTTTACTTACTTTATTCTTTTTAAACCGAAAATATAAGAGAATCACTAAGTGGCTGACAGGTTCACTTTTCTATGGCTAGGGAAGGTTGGCATGATTTCAGAATATCAAGTTTTGGAAACCATTTAAATCCAGCACACATTGCATCATTGGATTTGTGGAGAATCTACAGCCCTTAATCTGGATGCGGTCTCGTAGATACAAATCCTCCCCTGGTGAATTGATTCTTTTTTGAGAAATGGATTGTATTGTTTGGTGATGCTGACAAATCCCTCGGTATGTCATCCCACTCAGGAGCAAGTGCCTGTTGACTTCCATTATGACTGTCCACTAGATGTGCTTATTATGGTCTTATCCAGGGAAAACCACCAAGGAAGACTAGTGAAAACATATTTTGTTTTCAAGTGTGTCCCTAGGATGCTCATTGCTGGTGTCTCAGCAAAAACCTCAGTAGCAAGCTGGCAAACATTTTATTTCCTTCAACTAGAGGCAGTTAAATAAACGGGCTTCTCTAGAGAATGCCATAATGTGAAATTTTAAAATTAAATTACATGACCTCTTATAGACCAAAAATTCCTCTTTATATCCCCTTTATTTTTTTATAACTGTTCTGTTCCTTTGCTGCCACAAGTTCATAAACACAGAAAACATTGAAATAGATTATTGTCAATACTTCCTTCAATAAACACAAACAAGAACTTGTGTTGGGCTACTATGCAAGGAATATCTCATTTAAATTAGAAGCTGCATGAGAAAAGATATACAAAACATAAAACAACATTGGCTCATTATTCTGATGCTATTGTTTCAGTTCCACTTTTCCCTGAGAGTTTAGTTTTTGGCAATTTTCAAATCATAAATGACTTCTAACATTTTACCTAGGAAAAACTTTTTCCTTGAATGCACGATTCTTTCACAATTGGAAATAATCCAATGCAAGTGCTTTTTTCATTATTTCTGTTAGTTTGTTTTACCATATCAAAACCCCAAACCAAATTAAATCCCTTCACATTTCACATTACTCAAGCTAAATAAAAAAATAGTAAAATATAACTAGTTGATTCAAAACATCTCAGGTTAAGCCCTATCAATTTCCTGGAAATAACACTTACCTTCTCAACCTCTCTGACCTTTCTGGAAGCAGAAGAAAAGAAGGAGACAATTAGACATTAACTAACCTTTATTAAAAGTTTATCATAGATTAAACAGAATTGCACATATTTTTATTTAATCTTCACTAAGAAATGACGATTGCCTCTAGATTTTAAAGAGAATCATCCTGAGTCTTAGAAGTAAAACAGCTTATACCCATTCTGGTGTAGAAGAAAGTCTAAATCAGGATTTGAATACCTGTCTTCTGGATTTTAAAGGGTCTATCCCTCTATCCCACTGCTTCCCTTAAGTCTGTTCCTTTGAATCTCTGAACCTGAGCGTTTATAGGACTAGAGTGAATAAAGCTGCTTTTTTTTCAGTGGTTGCAATCACTGAGGGTCTTGTGGCATTCTAGGTAGATCTGCAAAGTGTCCCTTGGAATAACCACTCAATTTAGATAAACTCCTATGCTTGTTTGCTGCACTACTTTAAGTAGGGATCCTTGATGTTCTTTAAGGAGCAAATGTGAGTGACTTTGTGCTGGGGGAAAGTGCTGAAGCTATTTCACATCAATTTTGAATACTGCCAATCAGGCCCCAAATTCTTGTTACCAGTATCTGTGTGCTTTACAAATCGTTTTAATGTACTCTGGACTGATAAGACGTGAGAAGTTTGTGTGTGAGGGAACCTTTGCCCGTTGCAAGAGAAAGGGGGTAGGCAAGGCATTGCAGTTCCTATTCATCTTTACAAATGTAATGCTGACCTCCAAGGGAAAGCTCTATCTGCTATGTATAAACCCTCCATGCCAGGAGTACTTTGGGGTAAGACATTAAAGGGCATCACTCAAGCTAAATCTTACAGCTACCACTGGACTATGGATCACTGATGGATGAGCCAGCAGTTGAATGTTTAGCAGGCTGTGACGACTTTGCACGGAAATAGGAAAATTTATTACCAGCCTGCCACATCAGTGCCTGCTCTGCCTGCTTTTTCTCCCGTTCCCTCCCGACGTCTACTCCCACTCCATCTGACAGTCAAACCCTTTCTGCCCCCCCCCCCCCCGCCCAAACTGGGGGATTTGGGAGGGTTCTCTCCCCTCCCGGAAGGGAACGGTTGATCTAAACAGTCACGGAGTCCTGTCATTTTTCAGGAGCTGTGAGGCTAAGGATGATGCTGTTGATCCAGGGGTTTAAATTTATTTTGTTTTATTTTTTTAATTAATGGCACTGCTTTCCACATGACCTTGCAGAGGAGGCTAAAGGGTGTCCGTTCTGTGTGCTCAGAATTTGTGCAACCCCAAAGTATGCACGATGGGGGGAAAAAAAATAGAAGGAAGCAGAAGGGAAAGGCAGCGGCCGGAGAGCCAAGGAGGAGAGGAAGGAGGAGAGACAGGGAGAGGAGAGGATCAGGCGGACAGGCTGTGCCAGCCAATCAGAGGCGCGCTCGGGAGCTGCAGAAGACCAAGCCGCGGAGCCCGGGGCTCGCAGGAGCGCCGAGCCGAGTCTGGGGCTCTCCGAGGACGGGAGCAGCTGTGCCGTGAGCACTGGGAAAGTCCCCTCTTTGCTTCTTATAAATTAAGTTCCTTTCCACCAGTTAGGGCAAGTCAGCCAAGGTAAGGCTTCAATAAATGACACTTTACTATGTAGTGACATTAATATTTTTTGTACAATGGGGCTTCTTACCCGGTTGTGAGTCAAAGCAATATTGGGTGAAATCCTCCTCCCGGATTGGTTTCACAGGATCTAGGGTGAATGGGAAAGTTGTAGCTAATGCTTCGTAAGCCCTCTGGCTCGAATACATTATTATTATTATTATTATTATTATTATTATTATTATTATTATTAAATATCTTATCCAGGAATGCTGCTGTAGAGTCTATGGAATGTGAGTCTAATAACCCCGCTGGGTGTCTGTTTATGTTTATCTGTGGATGTGCTGTTATCTGCCCTGCCCCTGAAGAAGTTGGAAGGATAGTCTGCAAGGCAATCTGAGTAGTGATGGCATCAAACTGAGCTGTCATATATTTCTAGCTCTAAAAGTGAGAGATAGCGTTGTCAGAATAGAAACAGGGACGTTGAAATTGAAATTTGGGTAGTGCTTTTTAATTATTGCCTTTCCAATATCCTCTAAAATTACATGATAGCTGAGTATCGAAGCTGCAGCTGAGCAAAGCTCATTTTCTCTTTTCTTTCATTCTCTTTTTTTTTCCATGCATCGCTTCCTTAAGTGCTTCTTAAAGCTTAAGATGAAACTTTTACTTCTTTTAAAGGGCACTATAAATGATGCATAGAAAGGAATTAGGTAGGCTCCTGTGATCAGCAACACACTTTACTTAGCATTTGCCCTTATGTTTGTTAACTCTGATTCATTTCCCTTTCTTAACTTCTTGAACCTGATTTGTCTGAGTGTAGGAATAACAATTATTTTGTATTAATTTTGTGTCTAAAATTCAAGGCAAAATTGTGCCTTATGCATGTTTGTGTGCCTCTGTGTACATGTGTGTGTATGTGTGTGTGTATTGTGTGTACAGATGTGGAACTAGGAAAAACTGTCATGTAACAGGTGAAAAAAATACCATTTTATTAGCTAGTTATTACATTTTTTCCTTATATCAATGCCAGTTGTACTCAATGAACTTTCAGATTAATCCAGAGTAAATGTTTCTTGCTATTTCCCTGCTGGATATCAAAAATATTAAAATAAAATTCTTAGCTAAAATTATGATGGTCTTCCGTTTGCTCAGGTGATGGCATCACTGCTTTGAGCTAAGACAGACAGATCAGAGAAAGATTTTATTATGCAGCCAAAAAAAAAAAACAATAACCATAAGCTCTCACAGCGTTTTGGAACCTTTATTTTCCACTCTGGGATCACCCACAGATTTTTCAAAGCAGGGGGCTTTCCTTATGCAGTAATTGTTCTCTTCTATTTTAGTGGACTTGTCTTACCAGAGAAAATATTCTAAATCAAGAGTTTGAGGTCCAGATTAGGTCTCGCATGTACCTTGTTGGATGTGGGAGGGGAAAGCAGGATATGATACTAGAGAATTAGTTCTGTCATCTAATACTCTGGTCCCAGCACCAATCATCATTTTACTTTCTTTCAAGCCTCCTGTTAGATGTTTAATTCTGGATTTCTTGATAATGAATTAACCTAGTGTAGGACAACACATTTATTCACTTAATAAGGCATTCATTTAATGCCTTGCTAGACAAGGATTTTATATAACATAATACTGATAATTTTCACAGAGATAGCTAACTTAAGGAGGGAAAAAAAAATGATACCAATGGTCAATTTTGATTTCCTGACAAGAATTGGAGGTAGAAAATAAGGATTTACTGTTTTAGATGCAACAGAAATATCTAACTGCAGATAACCCAATAGTAAAGGAAAATATACTAGTAGAAGGAAAGTAAGAGCTGAGAAGCTCTAGCTGTAACTCTGCCTAATGCAAGTTGGATATAATTGGCTATAGCAGTTGTGAACATGGTCAGTAGAAACCAGTGTTCAAATAAAATCTATACATTGGGCAATTGGAAATTATTCCTCCCAATGCCCTATTTCATATGGATATATGGGAATCATGAGAATGAATAAGTCAGTCCAAGTTCATAAATTCTTTAGATGAAGGGTGCTATATGTAGTAAATGTATAATACTTTTTATTGGCTTATATAAATATCATTATTGTGCTTCGTGTTGATTTTTGTGATCTGATGAATACAAACCACTTGTTCACTGGTGTGTGTGTCTCATTTGCCCTGTATCTGGCTTGTTGATGATTAAAAGTTTGAGGTATGCCTGATGTATTTGCAAACGTGATATAATAATCCTTTAGAATCTGAATGTGCATGTACCTTTCAGTAGATCTAGGATAAAACATACTGAACTTACTGGCTTGAAAATATTTATTAATCTCAAATCCATGTTTTCAATGCTATGTAGTCAAGTGCAAAGTGAGAGAAATTGAGAGATTAAAGACAAGCGTGTAAGATGTTGTTTTGCTTTTTTTTTTCCTTAATAAGTAGAGGACTTCGAACTTTTTAATTTGTTTAATGTATGCCTTTTGTATAGTTGCATTATACATGTCTGTAGAATTATAGTTTAGATAAGGGCTTTTTAACCTTGGTGCTCTTGATATATTAGGCTGTATAATTCTCATGGGCAAGGGATGCTGTCTTGTGTTTTGTAGGATGCCTAGCATTTTGTAGAATCCCTGTTTTCTACCTACAAGATGCCAGTAGCAACATTCCCAAATTGTGGCAACCAAAAATACCTGCAGGCATTGTTAACTATTTCCTTGGGGGGCAAACTTGTGCCCCTCTCCCACTGAAAACCACTGCTGTAGTAAAACCCAAAACTTGTGTGCAGAAAATGGTCATACAACACATGGTTTGAGTGGACGATGGCTCACAAATAGTTCAGTTTGGGCATTCTGTGATGACCCCCCTTCTCTTGCTTTGGATGAATTTCAACTGGCGTTTCATTAGGTCCCTAACACAAACTGTGGAAGAGCTTATCAATATTCTTTCTGTAAACTGAGAGACTGGTCTGTATTATCATATGCTATTAATTGTAGGAACAAGAGGAAATTTTTAAAAAATGAAAAAAAGAAAATGTAGATATAAAGGCTGAAGACCCATTTCACTTCAATTTTTTTATCAGATGAGTCTTTAATATAAATAATAAGTAAATGAAAGATACTGATTCTATTCTATAATAGCTTTTGTAATTTTCCTTTTTTTTTTGATTATGTGTATGTTTGGAATGTCAGGAGTGGGCATTTACTCTGGTAATTCCATGTGCTTGGAGTAGTTTATAATGTTCAAAGGCTCCAGCAGTAAAAGGAAAACATTTTTATTTTAAATGCATAGTTCTTATTTGGTGGTAATGTATAGCACAATAAAAAGAAATATTGAGCTTAATGATTTGAAAACAAGACAGAACTTGATCCTGACCTGAATTACTTGTGTTATATATTACTTGTATATAGGCCATTTTTCCTCATCTGCAGAAGGGGATAAGGATAGGCATGAGAACCATATAATACAAGGTGTTAAAATGGGTTTCAATTTGCAAAGATCTACACCACTGTTGACAAATTATTGCAGAGTCAGTGTCTCTGGTGATTTTTTTAATGAGAATTGACTCAGCATGCTAAATCTTCCAGCTTAGAGGTTAAATATTATCTATAAGAAATGGCAATATTTTTTGTTTTGTTTTTATTGAAATTCCGGTTAGTTAAGTGTAATATTAGTTTCAGTTGTACAATATAGAGATTCAACATTTCCATAAAACAGCCTGTGCTCATTACTAGTGCCCTCCTTAATCCCATCACCTATTTTCATCCATCCCCCCATGACCATCAGTTTGTTCTCTATAGCTATGAGTCTGTTTCTTCATTTGCCAACCTCTCTCTCTGTTTTGTTTCTGTTTTTTTCTCTCTGCTTGTTTGTGCGAATGTCGGTATCTTTTTTTAATGGATGAAATAAAACATCTTCATTTAGAAATGTGATTTAAATTATAGATAAACCTATTTTTTCTCTCATTTCCATTCTTCCCATATTATCTACGTTTATAATTTGTTTAAAAATACAGAAATGTGAAACCTAGAATGCCCGTTGAAATTTACTCTTCAACAATAAACATTTAACCATTATTACCAATTTGGTATATATTTTCAAAATGCGTTTTAATTAATATAGATTAATATAGATTTCATATATAATTATAAAATATAGATTTAAAGTTAAAGATGCAGGCATACATATATGTATGCATTCATGAGTATATGCATAAAGATAAACACAGCTCAATATTATACCTAACTAACTTTATAGCATGTTCACTCTTCCATGTGAGTTTATAGAGAATTCATGAATGTTTAGCAAGAATCCAGTACACAATTATTATGCACAGATCTGCCATTTAACTCTAGCTCAGTGTCAGGAACACATGTTTGTTTTATAGCTTTCTCCTCTTATTAAGCCAAGGTGATTTCAGATTGGTTGATGCCCCTGCTGTAGTGAGTGGTGGACATTTTGACTATCACATGTGATTACATAGATATACTACTATTCATTTAAGTAATCCTCCGTTAAAATGTTTTATTTTTTTAAAGTAAAGAGAAGGCCAACACAAATTAAATAATTTAGTATCTCTATCATCACTGATAGTGTTTTGATTTTTAAGTGTGGCACATATTCCAGAAGGAGATTTCCAGGAAAATAAATGGACTTCAGGGAAATGTAGGAACAGGGATAAGAACATTCACTTTAGCATATCCTGATATGTGTGGGTATTGTTTCTTAAATACCAGACAATTCTGGTATGTAAACTTCTACACTGCATGGCTACATCAATTTAGGAAACTTCTTGGTAATCAGAGACTAAAATGAACAAAGTTCAATCCCTACGAGTATTTGAGCGAATCTGAATAAAGCAAGTATTTCACTTATCTGAGCTCCCCTAGACTATGCTTTATCCAATGTTTTACTCATACTGCATGGGATATGGTAGATAAATTGCCAGTAAAATGAATTTGGACTTTACAGACGCTTCTACTGAAAAAAGGAGAATTCACTATCATTTCTATTTCACTTATATTTAGATGACCATAGGGATCTTCAAATAGGTACTTATTTTCATTGTATTTATACCTTCAGGACAATATATATGACTTATTTATAACTATGCACAATCTAATGTGACTGGTAATTTCACTTGATCCAATTACTTTCAGTCTACCTGATAACAAAAGTATTTTAAATAAAAATATCTCTCTAGGTTAAATTCACAGTTATCAGTGGGATTTAAATGAAGATTAGATGCCATTTTAACCCAGTGAATCATCATATTACAAAGAATTTTTGAAACTAGTGTTGGCAAAGGTGTGATTAAACTCTTATTTACAGTTATCCCTTGTGGAAGTGAAAATTAACATACCAGTTTTGAAAAGCAATTTTCAGTCCATGGCCAGTGATGGGAAAAAGCAGACTTCCTTACATGCAACTTGTGGGAATAAACCACTAAAAAACAGTTCAAAGTATCAAAAAATGAAGAAATAACTCAAGTTAAACATAAGAGTTCAAATCAATCTAAATAATGATAAATTAATGGAACTTGAATATTAAACTTCATACAAAATGTTATATAAAAAGTGGGGTACCTGAGTGGGCTCAGACATTCAGTGACTGCCTTTGGTTCAGGTCACGGTCCCAGGGTTCTGGGATCAAGCCCCGCTTTGGGCTCCCTGCTCAGCAGGAAGCCTGCTTCTTCCTCTCCCACTCCCCCTGCTTGCATCCCTCTCTCGCGGTTTGCTGTGTTTCTCTGTCAAATAAATAAAATCCTAAAAAAAAATTTTTAAAAATGTTCTATAAAATGTGATTTTTGAAAGGACATCAAGAAAATCCATTCAGTTAGATAATGTATTGAGACGAAAATGTGTATCTCCCAATTTTTCTGTACTGTTTATATATTTAAAAATGTGTAATTAGTATCTTCAGCTGCAATGTGATATAACTTAAATGAGCCATGATAATATATACAAATTATTTTAGTTTTACGCAGTTTTTTGCTTTTATAGAGAACCTCCTTATTGGCTGATTGGTCCAGTTTAACTTACCAATAGATGAGAAACCCCAATATTATGGATTGGGAAGTAAACCAATTCCAAAAGACTGTTCAGTAAGATTTCCAATTCTGTGATTGCAATTCTACTTTTAGATGATTTATCATATTTTTAAAGAAAAGTCATATTAAATAATAGATTATACTTTATTAAATATTAAATTCGTTTATGGAGATTATATTATATTTGGGAAAAGTGATGATATACAAGGGAAATAATGTATTAGTTGTAGAAAATACCATTATTAAGGGAGAAAATAGAAGTGAGGTAGGGAATTCCCTATAAATAGGGAATAAAAGTTTTGAGGAAATAGGTGGTACTTTGTGTGTTAGCTATTATGGCTCCTAAGCCCTCTTTCAGAGGTGATTTAAATAAAGCCTTGGAGAAAGTATGGTTAAGTATGGTTGTTGATATCTGTTGATATCTGCCATATTCCGGAGAAGGTAAAAGCAAGTACAGAAGTGGGGAGGAATATACACAGCCTATGGAAGAACAGCAAGAAAGCCAGCATAGCTGGAATGAAGTAACAGAAATGGACCATAGAAGGAAATACCATTAAAAGATAATAGAGACCAGATCATGTGGAGATCTTGTAGGTTAGTCTAAAGACTTTGTATTTTTCCTAGGAGATTTGGGGTAGTCTTAACTGTTTCAGATGAGAGAAATGACTTAATCTGATGTCTGTTATGTTAGGTGGTAAAAGAAGATGAAGGATACTGATGCAATTAAGGTTACTAATCGACTATATATCAGCAAGGAAGTTTGGCCATGGGGTTGCATTTAGACTGAAGAGGAGCTAGGACAGAACGGGGCAGTCGTGCCATTATTTCAGTAATTTGCTAGAGAAAACCTGGTGACTTGCAGCAGAGTGAAAACAATGGATGTGGGGAAAAGAGGTTTATCCTGAAATTAAAGCTTATAGGACTTGACATTACATAGGATATTTGGGGTGCTGGGGGACAGTGAGAGTAAAGGATAAATTTTGTTTGCTGCATCCTGAGCAATTAGAAGGATGTAGCTGGGGAGCACCTGGCTGGCTCAGTCGGAAGAACTTGTGGCTCTTGATTTCAGGGTCATGTGTTCGAGTTTCACATTGAGTGTAGAGATTACTTAAATAAATAAATAAATAAATAAATAAATAAGAAGATGATGGAGGAGGGGGGGAGGAGGAGGAAGAGGAAGGGGAGGAAAAAGGGGGAGGAAGAGGAAGGAGGAGGAAGGGAGGAAGGGAAAGAAAGAATTGGGTAGAACAAAGTTTGGAAGGGGAAGGAGGTCAGGCAGTTAGATATGAAGAACCAAGTTTTATATATTTTTTTCAGGTTTTTTGTTTTGCTTTGTTTTGTTTTTTAAATAGGCTCCATGCCCAGCATGAAATCCAGTGTGGTGGGGGGACCAGACCCACAACCCCAAGATCAAGACCTGAGCTGACACCAAGAGTTAGAAAACCAACTAAGCCACCTGAGTGCCCCTGTATATATTTAGATTTAAATGTGAAAGTAAGGATGGCATGGAGTCAGTTGAATACACAAGTGTGGGATTCAGAGAAGAGCTGTCACCGGGAGGTAGGAAATCAGAAGTCATCCCTCATAGATTGCGTTTAAAATGAAGAGATGGGATGTGAGTGAAAAGATAAAAAACACAAGGCCAGAAGTTGGAGCAACTCAATACAGATAGGTTGGGAAAATAAAAACCAACAGAATTAGTTTCTTGAGGCCGTAAAAACGAATATTGGCACAAAATTATTGGTTTAATCATCTCTAGATTTCAGTGTTCATTAACATAGTTTTGCTCTTTTAATATTTTTATTGGCTTTAACTAAAGCATGATGTTACAATTATTGCTTTTTAGACTTGACAAATATGTAACATAAAATACATCTAATTTACTAATGACTGAATGTTTTCCTTTTTTCCAACCCAAAATTACTCTACAAATATTTTAAAAAGTAGATATGAAGTCTCCTGTAGCCAATATTAAAATTAAAGAACTGTATGTTTTTTATGTTGCTATCCTGCTCATGATTTGTGCCCAACCTTCGATGTGCATGAGAAACGTATAAAGGACCAAGATGTGAATTACAGGTTCAACTGCGGGTATGAGGTGACTATAAAATATTTAAATTGATCTTTAAACAAATATGCAGGATTACCATATTAGTAGATTTATCAATGATGCCCACACCAATGAAAGCATTCTTTTAGTAACTCTTCCAAGACATGTGCACACACGTTCACCCTCACAGCCCTATGACTTTATGATCACATCTGTTTCTTAATCTAAACAGATGAAAATCAGCTTGATTAACCAGCACTTTAGTAACAAAACTTCACTCAGAATAGTTTTCATCTCGGATGAATTAAGTGCTTTAACTTCTGCAACTGAGTTTTGTGAGAGAAGTTACAACAAGAGTTTGAACAATTGAAGGGCTTGTTTAAGTGTTGTGTGTGACCACACTGAAGGCTAATGTAGTGAGCAGAATAATGGTTCCCAAAGATATTCTGGTCTGAATTCCTGAAACCTGTTAATATACGAGGTGGTAGAGGAAGATTAAGCATGTTGATGGAATTAAAGTTGCTAATCAGCTCACCTAAAACAGGGAGCTGATCCTGGAGGATCCAGGCAGGCCCATAGTAATCGCAGGGTATTAAAAGTGGGAAAAGGAGGCATACAGGAGGTCAGAGTGATGCTATGTGGGAAGGACTCAAGTCTGATGTTTCTGGGTTGGAATATGGAGGAAGAGGGCCAAGCAGTACGTGCTTTCCAAACTGCTAGAAACTGGGAAAGGCAAGGATTCTCTGCTATTGCCTTTAGAAAGGAAGCCAGCCATAGCAGACACTTTTATTTTAGCTCCGTTATGACTCATTTCAGATGACTGACTTGACCGTTGTCAGACTCCTGACCTAAAGAACCATAAGTTAACAACTTCATGATGTTGGAAGCCACTACATTTGTGGTATTTTTGTTACGGTAACAATAGGAAACTGATATAGCTACCTAGCATAAGGGGGTGTTTTAAGTTCTGCCTTTTATAAACAAATCATGAATTTTTTGAGCATAAAGATATAGAATACTTTTGAATATATAATAATTATACCATTAACCTGATATTGTTATATTATTCAACATTATAAATTATTAAAAAAATCATGATATCAAACCTGAAGGATGTTTTCTAAAGCAGAATGTAAAGTATAATTAGACTCTAATGAAAGAAAACAATGTATCTTACCTGACGTATACATTCTCACCCCCACTAAGTACATTGTACTTCTGTTAATATGAGTGTACTGGACTTCTGGCTCCTGTGTCCAGATATGATTTAAAGAGGGTCAAATTCTTTTCTATAGCTCTTTTAAGTAGATTATTTATTTATGTAACAATGTAAACATCAACTGACAAATTAAGAAATAGAATGTATAGCAAAATATACCACCTTTCCCCTTTTCACTTTTACAGTAGGAAATATTCAACTTTTGAGCAATAACATGTTATAAAAAACACATTTCATTACGATAGGCCATTCAGTAGTTTAGAGGTATAAAGACATATAACCTGGTATGGTTAAGAAAGAATGAGAATATAGAAAACTGTATTCTTTCAGTGACCTATTTTTTTTTTAAGATCTTTTATTTTAGAGAGAGAAAAACTGTGCAAGCGGATAAGGGGCAGAGGGAGAGGAAGAGAAAGAATCTTAAGTAGACCCCCACTGAACCTGGAGCTCCATGTGGGGCTTGATCTCATGACCCTGACATAATGACCTGAGCTGAAACCGAGAGTCAGACACTTAACTAACTGAGCCACCGAGGCACCACTGTGATCTAACTGTTTTTAAATAAGTGAATGGGATGACTCTTAAACAGGAGAAAAGTTATTTAGCCTCCCATTCTGAATGGCTCTAACATGTTTAAAGCATAACATTCAGGTGAATGGTTCATGGAAAAATGTTGCACATATTTCAAGTGAATAGAAACTAAAAGAATGGAGTAAAGCAAATCTTCTAGTAGTATTTGGCTAATTATAATTTTATTGGTCTTTGAAATGTCCTCGACATATCATTTGCTCATACCTGGTTACAAAAGCCCTACTCAGCAGATGGTTCTAATAGTGACAGTAGACCTGCCCACCTGCAAGAGAACCATTCCATTGGAATGAACCAACCATTCTTGGAGGAGAACCCAAATGAATAATGCACACCTGTCTTCCCTAATCTGCTGGCTGGTGATATTGGAGGCACTGGAACAAATTGTTCATCTGAGCTTCCATAGTCTTGATCCACATTCCATGAACTGCTTCCAAAATCCCTGGCTGGCCACCTAGGGCAGAACCAATTCTGAGTCATGCATCCATCCCTGGCTCAAAATCAAGTGACATTTCATTTTCTTCTTACATGTTTTGCTTTTCTGTTTTATATTCACTCAATCAATCTTTTAAATGGTAGGTGCTCAGTATAACAAGTCAAATGATATGGTTAACAACCTCCAGTTCCCTTTCTTCAATCCTTCCTCAGCTGAAATATCCAAAAATTAGAATTTTTATCCATGTATACCTTTCTTTATATATCTATAAAAATGTGTGATGTTATTTTAGTGTACAACACAGTTTTACATAAAATTAGATCACTGATGTCTCTAAACATCAGTAGTATCAGTCTGATTCTTCCTTGTCTTTATTGTCTCTGGATTAATTAGTTTTCATCCCTGCTTCTGTCTTTATGTCCCACCACATTGCATCATTTTCTCCTTTGTCCCTCTTCAATCTTATCCCTCCAAATTTTCATTTGCTCTTATGTCAGTTAACTAGCTTGGACAACCATAACAAAATCCCAAGGACGATGTAGCTTAAGAAATAGGAATTTATCTTTCATACTTGTAGAGGCTGGTAAGCCCAAGATCAAGGTGCTGGCCCATTCAGTTTCCTGGTGAATGCTCTCTTCTTTCTTCCTGCTTACAGATGGCCAGTTGCTGTGTCCTCGTATGGCAGAAAGCAAGCTCTTACGTGTATCTTTTGATAAGGGTATTATTCTCATATGAGGGCCTCACATTCATGACTTCACCTAAACCAAATTGCCTACCCAAAGGTCCTTCTCCAAATACCATCACAGTAGGGGTTAGAATTTCTACATAGGAATTTGGGAGGTACATGGTTCAGTCCACGGCAGCAGTTCCTTCTTCTGTTATCCTATTTTCAACTCTTTTAAAATTATTATTATTATTAATTTTTAAATATTCTATTTCTTTTCTCTGCCATTCTTTATTTTACCAGTCATTCCAATCTCCTCAGTATGTTCTGGTCCTTATTCACCCCCTTCCCCAAAGTCATCTTATGTGACTTTTAAGAATGCACCTGAATATTATAGCCATCTGTTTTTCTGAAACCTTTCAAAATACTAGAAACTAAGTCTACACTCCTTCCCTGTAATGTTTGGTGACAATCATGAATTAGGTCCCTTTTCAAGATAGTTTAAAGGTCATGAGTATTGCTTGACTTCTGTGCCCACTCTGTACTCTAAAATGCTGACACTAGTTTTTAGTAAATGTAAATGTATATAAATATGCAGAGAATAATATGTAATAGTGCAGGCACAAAATGTATTATCTTTTCTTCAACTCTTTCTCCTGAAATCTGTGACATTTTGCCTTGTCTAGGATATCTCAAGACTTTTCCCCTGGATTTATTGAATGCATTATATAAAGTGAAATTTAAAATTATTTGTTTTAATGCTTTTAAATAATTTCTGGACATTTCATTAAGGAAAAAAATTGACTCTGATCCATTCATTACTCACTTGAGTAATAAAAAGAAAAACTGAGGAGATGAACAATCAGTACTCTCTGAGTATCACTGGTTTGAAATAGTCAAGGCATGAATCACTCTTTCAGATGAGAAGTTCTCATCAACTTCAAAGGCGATTCCTGTGTAACCGTGGAAATATATAGCAGTTGGGAATAGCTTGTTTCTCCCTGAGAAAGAATCTCACTCTATTTCCAGTCCAGTGCTAAGGAGGATTTCATGGGTATGCAAAAAGGTATTTTTAACACAAATTTGGTATTAACATCATGGAATTGCTGACTCTTCCGAGTGTAAAATTGTGGCTTTCAGAAAGAAGTAAACTGGGACACTCTGTCAGCATCCTGGAAATGATATCCATTCTTTACTAAAGAAAATGCCAAACATTTAAAATGAAAAAGCAACACATTAACTCAATGAAAAGGCTAGATTGTTCTAATCAATAAACTCTACAAGAGTAGATTATTCTTATCTAATACTTATTTATGCCTCTCACTTATCACAACAAAAGAGCATTCTTTATAAAATTTTGATTTTTCTAAACAACGTCAAATATTTGAAATAACAGTTGCTTCACTTCAGATTGTGTTTAATTATTATTGATCTTTCTGGTCTCTGTAAATACTAACTCAGAGCTTACTTTTCAGATGTTTATCAAATGCACATTTCTCCTGGAAACTCTACAATCTTCTTTTCTGCATATTAATTTTTCACCTAATACAGTACATTTTCTCCAAAGTATTGCATTTCATTTAAAAATTACTGCATTAGAAAATAACAATTTTATAAAATATAAAAGTAGCACATTATGGCAAAATATGTTGTACCGGATGAATTTAGTACAATTGTTGATAGACTATAGAGACTTGATATACTGAAAAAGTTGAGAGGAATCTAATGTATGCTTTGAACTCAGATTTCAATTAACTTATTGATTTATTTACATTTATCATTATATAAGTCATCATGTTTAATTTATTTGTATGTGTGTAGTTAGCCATGCTAACTGGAAGTCTTTTCTGGGATCTCCGGATGTTGGGCAGATATTAACTTCATTGTTTATATGAGTGAACTGAAGTCATACAAATTCACAGATTTGCCCAAGGGAGCATACTTCATAGTAAATGAATCACAATGGAGCATGCTGTGTCTTCCATCTTTTGTTTCTCTCCACCCCTCATCTTCCATACTCCCTTGACCTTGGATCTGATGGCCTTGACTCATGTTACAATTATTAGCTTTCTAAAATCAATGGGACACTTACTATCTCATGTTACTACCAAATCTACATGTAAACTAGTATCTAAGTTCTAATCCTTTTTCTCTGCTCAAGTTATAGTGAAAGAGCTTTCTTGCTCTTATCTATACCCTGTTCTCAGGATTCCCTCCCTAGACCTACCCTGACTCTTCCTCTGAATTAGTAGCATCATCATATTATCCCTTCCTAACTGATCAAATTCTGTATATTCATTATACCTAGTTCTCTATATTGTAGCCCTAAAATATATTTAAAATGTGTTCACTACTTTCATATTTGCTGGCATCACACTAGTTCAAATCAACATGACCCCTTCTACAAAGGCTTCTTCTCATTTGCTTTCATCAGCAAATGCTGTCCTTAAATCCTTTACGATATGCCAGCTAGCAAAACTTCTTAAAAATATAAATCAGTAGTGTTGCTCTTCTCTTTCAAAACCCTTCTATGAATCTCAATTTTATGTACAATAAAAGACTCTAAGTTCTTGTCAGGGTCTCTAAAATCCTATGTGACTTCACATAGCCTCCCTTTCCAACTTGATTCTCACTTATACCCACCAAATTATACTTTAATGCTTTCCCCTCCTCATATATGTTGAACCTTTCTTGGGGGCATTTGAACTTGTTATTCCTTTTGTTTGAAATGCCCTTCTCTACTATTTTTCTGTGACTACACCTTTGTCTTTCATGTTTAATCTCATCCAATGAAAAATAATGTCCCTTTTCCTAAAGTAGCTGTTATACTAGCATATTTTCTCATGCTTTTCAATGTTACTATTTATTAATTTACTCCTTTTTATCTCACCTCCAACTAGGAAGTATATCGTACTTGAACCAAGATCTTGTTCTCTATTCATTCTTCAGTCTCCAATACTTAAAATATTGTCTGGCACATAGCCCTCAATCTGTCCCATAAAATATAAGACAAATATAGACTAAAACTGAAACAAGTCAGGTTTTTAGAAGTAAACTTTTTTTTTTTTTAAGATTTTATTTGTTAGAGAGAGAGAGAGACAGTGAGAGAGGGAACACAAGCAGGGGGAGTGGGAGAAGCATGGTTTCCCGCCCAGCAGAGATCCCGATATGGGGCTTGATCCCAGGACCCTGGAATCATGACCTGAGCAGAAAGCAGACACTTAACAACTGAGCCACCCAGGAACCCCTAGAAGTAAACTTTTAAAAACATTTATTTGAAGTATACATAGAAGATACTGCATAAGTCATGCACATACACATAAATAACTACTGCAGATTGGACATACTTATACTACATAAAATAGAGTATTACCTAGAATCCAGAAACCTTCTTTGTTCACAACCCCTCCTTCTTCCCCAGATGTAACCTTTTTTCCTTCTGACATCTTACAATACATATTGATTTCATCTGTGTACTTCATATAAATAAAATCAAACAGCATGATTCTATTGTACCTGGCTTCTCAACATTACTTTCTTAAAATTCATTTTGTTGAGTGAATCAGTAGTTTCATTCTTTTTTATTTTTTACCGTAATTATTCCATTGTGTAAATATACCACAGGATACATTCTACTGAAGGGCATTTGGCTGTTTCCAGTTACAATTAAAAATAATACAACTACGAACATTATTGTATTTGAAATCTGGATGACATATGTGTACCTTTTACTGGGTATATACTAGGAATGAAATGCTATGTTATAGGGTAGTGTTCATCATTAATAGATATACCCTAATACGTTTCCAAAGTAGTTGTATTAATTTACACTCCCACATCATTGTATGAGAGTTAGTTGTTACTGTTAATCTTGTTGATTTTAGTCATCCTGGCAGATATGTAGAGATATCTCATTGTGTTTTCCCTAAACTATATAATTCATATTTAAAACCACAGTAAATTTTAAGAAATAATGCAATTAGCATATGTGTTCTGCAACTGAATCCTTCAGTTATATTTATTTGTCCTTTTGCTTTATTGGTAACTAGCTATTTTTATTTTTCTGGCCATTTGAATGCAGTTTTTAGTCATTAGATACAGGCTTTCTGAATGGGCAGATTTGGCACTTTTGACATCCTCTGAATGTATATTTTTTAATTTTTTAATTTACTTTAACAGTTTTCCCAAGTAAACTGGTAAGATGCAATATAAATTCAATGTAGTAAGTAGACTTACTTCAGATGCTAGAGAAACAAATAATGCTTTGTAACTTGTGAGAATAATATATAAATGAGAAAAACAAAGGCCATGAGAAAAATAAATGAGCTCATCCATTTTGTTCATCATATTTAAAATATGAATCAGGCTCTACATAACATTTATAGATAATACCACCATCAGGACAAAAGAACAATATCACCTTTTCTTTGTGTCTTTCATTAATTAGTGTAAAGATAGTTATTAACCATGAAAGGATGGTAGTTTGGATGCCAGGAAGCCAATATTTTTTTTAAGATTTTATTTATTTATTTGTCAGGGAGAGAGAGAGAGAGATCACAAGCAGGTAGAGAGGCAGGCGGGGGGGGGGGAGCAGGCTCCCCCCTGAGCAGAGAGCCTGATGTGGGGCTCCATCCCAGGACCCTGAGATCATGACATGAGCCGAAGGCAGAGGCTTTAACCCACTAAGCCACCCAGGCGCCCCTGGGAAGCCAATTTTTGCATTTTTTTAACTTAAACATTTTTCTTCATTTTTGTAATGCTTATTGGCATAATGGGGACAGCTAAAAAGTTATACCATGCTTGTCTATGAAAAGAAGCTCTAATAATGTATTTCAAATTTATTTCCACAAAAATCTTTGTTAGAGGCATTGGATTTTTTTTCTTTCTCTAATTAGCTCTATAAACATGTATATCATTAATCCCTTACACCCTGTCTCTGAAATGAATGAGAAACTACAAACTATTTTTGTGAAATACCGATTTACTGTTTATTGTTATATGAGATTGTTTTTAAAATATCTCCTTACAAACAAGCATTTTGGATATTTGTTGTATTATACAGTCTCATTATCAAAAATTTTACTTCATTTTTGTCTGTGAGAGTTGCATTTAATCAGTAAACATGTTTTGTTTTAATCTGATTTATCTTAAAATCATCATATTAAATATATTTTTGGAATAAAGTCTAAAAGTAAAGAAGATATGTTCTAGCAGTTAAAGATGGAATATGAGATCATGCCACAAACTTCAATAAGTTGTTTTCTTTTCTTATAAAACAGATTCATTCCATTTTCAATATTCTTAATTATTTGATGTAAAAAAGATTGCCTGTTTTATAACTCTGTATATCAATTTTATCTTCCCTATAAATTTTAATTGGATTATTTTCATTATTATTTAAAATACCAAACTGATCTTGTATGGAAGAGCAAATAATTTTTTTTTAATGTGCTGATACACATCTCAAGCTTAAACATGATTTTTAAAGTGTACATAAGTGCATTAAAATTTATTTTTTCCTAAGAATTTTCAAAAAATATTGTGATGAACTGCATCCCATGAGCCAAATAAGTTTAGCATTTCCATTTTATTCAGTTAAATCTTTTGCAGTTGTTGTCATTTATCCAGAAAACCACAGACCGTTTTAAAAGAGGAAGTATTATGGTATTAGTTTCAAACACTTGAGATAATAAATTAGAGGATTTCCTATACTATATACCAATTAACCTGATTATACTTAAAATATTTCATTTTCCTCTTACTTGTGATATTAAATTTAAAAAAATGCAATGTAGAAGGATAGAATGCTTATTAACATGCATCTTGGAACAAAGGACATTCTATCTTAATGGTAATTTAATTTCAAATATCCATATTTATATTTATTCTAAATTTAAAAACTAGACATGGCAGTATCTGTAAGTTTAGGAAAATACTATTTTATTTTTTATACTATATACTATAATTTCTTATTGGTTGATTGGTTTGCTTCTTTCTGTCTCATTTTTTAGTCCCTTTTATTCTTGCCATCTGTGGGTATCCCCAATGCACTTTTATTGGCCATTCATTACTTTCCATGTATTCTTACTCCCTTTTTCAGCTCATCAACTTTCATGGTAATCATTCATAATTTTATGACTCCATGTATCTAGCACTGACTCTTAACCTCTGATCTGATCTTTCATTTCCAGCAATGAACAGACCTGTACCCCATGTTCATGTTCTTTCCCTCAAACTTATTCGGTATATAACACTGTTAGATGCATAATACTAGATTTTTACTTATATCACTCTAACAAGGTACTAATTTATAAACTATTTAGGATCCCTCTTTGGAGTCTAAGAATATTCTTTTATAAGTGAAATAAGAATAATATGTACTATACCTTCTTTTATTTTTCTGAGACCAACAGGATGTAGTATAGAGAGATTTAGAATCAGTCAGAAATTGTTTTGAAGCTTGATTACATTAATATTTGTATCACCACAGGCAGTTTATTTAATTTTCTATTTATAAAATTGTACAACACTAATGGAAAGGATTAAAATGTTATGTTTCTAGCGCAGCACAGTGTAAAGCATAGAGAAGGGATTAAGTAAAACATGGGTCTTCCTCATTTCTCTTCTAACAATCTTCTGATTTTTCTGTTTATGTCATTGACAACACCGTGATTCCATCAAAGTCAGAAAGCCTAAAGTAAAAACTGAATATTCCTTCTCTAACCTGATTCCAGTTCCGTCATTTTTTGTCATTAACGTATCTTGTAGACAACCAAATTTTCTGTGTTCCAATAACTATCACTGGTCATTATCCTTAATCTAAACCATTTGTCTTGCAGTAATTCTTACTACATTTCTTCTCTTTTCCATTTACTATTATTTTTCACTTTTTTTTATGACCTAAGTGTTCTACAAACTGCTTGAGAGCAAATATCACATCATTAATTTCTCTTATACGTCTCCCTGGCCTGATGGCATGTTATGTGGATGACATATATTTTAATTGGTTGGTTTGAAAGAAATATATCTAATTCCATTTTGACATTTAGGTCTGATGCCTACTCAATATGATTATACTTTTTTGTTACCCAGGTATCATTTATTTTATAAATCAACCCAATCAAACTGCGAGGATATTCTGAAATGACTTTAAAACAGTTTGCCGGAACTATCAATTAAATGTATTGCCTTAATTTATTTCTTTATTATTGACTAGATGAATAAGTATGCACGTAGCTCTGAGAATAATAGCTTGAAGTTTGCTAATGCAAAAGGAAGTTTATCCAAAATGCCAATCTTTGAACTCATTTCAAAGAGTAGAATGTTCAACAACTAGAATCTATTTATTAAAAAAAGAAAAAGTTATTTTCCTATTTAATGATGTAGCAATTTTTACTTTTTTAAGAGCTTTTGCTTAATAAAGATTTGTTATATATATCATTTTCCATCCTCTAGGTGTAATATAGAGAATTAAAAAATTATAATATCCAATTGGAATATAAAGTTATGTGTATAGCTAATGTAATATTAAAATGTGATAAACTTTCCCCTTTCTTATCCAGATTTATGAGCTCTAAGTCTTCTCTCAAGGTTCCATATTTTTAGTTATTAAAGATTAGAAGCCCAGCTAATATCCATAAAGTTATGCCATATTTTTCTTTCTGAACAAGAGCATTATTGGAAATATTATTTGTGTCTCATCATAATTGATTTAAATAATCTGAACAGAACAGCTGCCCAGAAATAAGCATAAACTGTTTTAATGACCAGTAACCTCCACTTGGTGGTTAAAAGTGATCTATTATGTTTCTTTTCATATATAAATCCAATTAGAATGCAAAATAGCCAGTTCAGACACAAAATAAAAATATGTTTTCCCTTCCTGAAAGCACGCTGCTTTTTTTATGATCGCTACATACAATCTGTTCAGTATTTACTATATAGGTGTTGATATTGTAGGAAAAGAAAACAAAATTTTGTGTTCTATTATAGGACATGCATACCTCCTCAATCCTGCAAGTATCCCCCCTGGGACAGATTTAGCTATTTATTGACATGGCAGGGCAATATATTAAGAATTTCTGTTCTCTGGTAACACTCTTCCCCACAATGTTACAAGCCTAGCTCTGAAAACCTCTTCTCTTTTCCTTGTACCTTCGTTGAATCTAACCGCATCGGGAAATATAGCCTACAGTTTAGTGAAACTCATTATCCCCTATACAGTTTTTGTACTCCCCTCACTAATCACCAGAGTGAAAAATATCTAAAAAGTAAGTGCCATGGGGTGCCTGGGTGGCTCAGTGGGTTAAGGCCTCTGCCTTTGGCTCAGGTCATGATCTCAGGGTCCTGGGATCAAGCCCCCCATCAGGCTCTCTGCTCAGCAGGGAGCCTTCTTCTCTCTCTTTCTGCTTGGGTCTCTGCCTACTTGTGCTCTCTCTCTCTCTCTCTCTGTCAAATTAATAAATAAAATCTTAAAAAAAGTCAGTGCCATAATTCTAGCTCATGAATTCAACTTCAGTAAGTACCTTACTAATATATAATGCTATTTATGTACTCTACTCAATAAAATTATTTTGATTATACTTCTTTATATTAGGAAAATTTGCTACAAGATTTTTAAAATATACTGAAGATAGAAATGGTCTGTCTGAATGTATCAAGCCATCTAAACACATTGTGTATACATCAGGGCTCATAGTTGGTTTCTCAGATGTTTGGCAGGATTCACCAGTGAAGCCATCTGGTCCCAGAGATTACTGTACTGGGAGATTTTTGGTTACTGATTCAATCTCTTTACTCACTATTGCTCAGTTCTTATTTTCTGGTTCTTCCTGATTCAGTTTTGGTAGGTTGTATATTTCTAAGAATTTATTCATTTTTTTCTGAGTTTTCCAATTCATTGACATAGTAGTCTCTTATGATCCTCTGTGTTTTTTTAAAATCAACTGCGATGTGTCTTTTTTAATTTTTACTTTTATTTGAATCTTCTTTTTTTCTTTGTCTAGCTGAAGGTTGGCTCATTTTTTAAAATCATCTATTTCTTAGATTTTTTAAATCTTTTCTGTTGTTTATCTGATCTTTATTTCATTTGTTTCTACTCCGATTTTTAGTATTTCCTTTCTTCTGATAATTTTTTTTCCTTCTGATAATTTTAGGCTTAATTTGTTCTTCTTTTTCTAGCACCTGATGTGTAAAATTAGGTTGTTTATCTGAGATCTTTTTAATTTCTTTAAGTCTTTCTAATTTCTGAATAAAGATTTTCTCTTGCTTGTCAGAGTTATGGAGAAAATCTAATATGTTCCTTCTCCCTTATATTCTCACATAGAAATTGTTAGGCTGTTAACTTATATTCAAATAAGACTTATTTGTTGTAAATTTCCAGATAATTGAAGTTTTTATTTTTTAAAGACTACTTTGTAGCATTGTTATGCTTGCATTGTTCATTTTTACTGAAGTCTACAAAAAAGTAATACTAATTTATTTTTATGCATGTGTAGCTAACACATAAATTATAAAACAAAGACCTACAATCCCACTATTCAAAGATAATCTCTATAAATACTGAATATTCTTCAGATCATATATATATATATATATATATATATACACACACACACAAAATCACTTTTTTCATTACATATTCCACTTATATAGATTTTGGAACACTTTTGTACCAAATTATACAACATTGGATCTTTTAGTAGCCTTAAATATTTCAATATAGTATAGAATTGATCTGTCAAAATGCATATCCAAACATTGTTTGATTGAGCCAGTATTTGGTTCTTTATTTTATTACTGCTGCCCAAATTTTTGTATGGTCATTTTTGTTCATAGATTTTGAATTTCTGATCATTTTCTTAGCTTAGGTCTTTTAATGGAACTACCCAAAGTGCATGATTTTTTTTTTTAGGTTATAAATGTATAGTTCCATGTGACAGTTCAAAACCTTTACTCAAGTTCTCTTTAACTTACCTGCATGACTAACCTACTTTGTATACCTTCATTGACTACTCAGCTGGCTAAGTGCATTTTCTGAAACAACAGATGGAAATATTCTTGGTATGTCCTTTCCTTGATAGTCTATCGTGTTATAGTTCTAAAAATTTTCAGTCAAGTGATAGACTTTAAAAACATTTGAAAATTCTGGGGATTATGTTTTTTTCTTTCACACCACTCTTCTCACTTTTTCGACAGCATCTTTGTCTTTTACCTTGAAGGGAAGTTATATTGCAATGAAAGTCACTTAATCATTTTTATCCTCTTAAGGATTTCTGGAAAATTCATAAAATAATGTATGCAAACATATTGTGGAATCTCAAGAAACAAGTGTTTTAAAGACTTCATAAATGGAAATAGTGTAAATCAATGAGTTTATGAAACCTTCTGTAATCTAAATGAATAAACAGGGAGTAGATATTGACCTGCCCATGGGGGTTTTGCTTATTAGGGCTTATTATTGCTATTTATGTTGTTTTTCTTTCAGATCTCTTAATAGCAATAGTTTGGGTCAATTTTAAACTCAAGATCAAGAAATAAATTTAAATCAAGGAGATACAAACTGTTCCTTTGTCATTACATAGTATTAGTGAGTTACAAAAGAGAATTGATAATCTCATTAATATTTTTCCTGTCTTGGTGAGTTAGATGGGAAGTCATATCATTTTAAATGGATCATATATAATGTGTACTTTAAATAATATTCTCTGAGACTTAAGGATTACAGTGAATCTTGGGACACCTGGGTGGCTCAGTCCTTAAGCATCTGCCTTCGGCTCAGGTCATGATCCCAGGGTCCTGGGATCAAGCCTTCGCATCGGGCTCTGCTCAGCGGGAAGCCTGCTTCTCCCTTTCCCATTCCCCCTGCTTGTATTCCATCTCTTGCTGTGTGTGTGTCTCTCTCTCAGATAAATAAATTAAAAAAAAAAAAAACTAAAAAAAAAAACAAAACATTACAATGAATGTCTTTAAGATTTTCCTGGAAAACGTAAGATAATATAATCTAGCATAGAGCTTTTCATAGCAGACTTAAGTATATTAGATACTCTAAAGATAGTGAATTTTCTGATTTTTTTTTTTTTAGTTTTTCTGACTTATGGATTCATCATTCGTCAATTATGAGTAATTCCTCCATTAAATATGGATTTATCACTGGGTCCATATGACCTTTCCAACTTATTAAATGTTTGTAAATAATGACTCACAGATATATATTTCTATATTTAAAAACTAGAATCTGACACTGATATAAGATAAGAGAGACAAAATAAAAAAGAGAAAAATCATAGTAACAATATCCATAAGTAAATAATTTTACACATAAGCATTCATCATGCAATCAAGGAAACTTCATACTTAAGGTTAAAGAAGATATCTGATAGTAAATTACGCCAATATTGGAGAAGTCAAAATCTTTTCAAACAAGATAATAATGCATTGAGAATGGATTATAAAAAGTAAGATCTTAGAAAACCAGGAGGAATTATAATGAATATTTATGATACCTGTGGGAGGAAAGGTTAATATAATCTTGAAAATTTTAGAAAAAAAAACTATTGCAGAAGAAAATGGTTAGGATTGAAAATATATAAACTTAGAACTTTCTGGAATAATAGTAGTTAAAAATAGATAAATTGGGCTAATAAAATATTTACTGCAATCTCAATGAAAGGCCAACAATTTTATTATGTTATAATAATAAAAACATGGAAAGCCTCTTGACTGTAATCATGATTATAAAATAAAGAGTTATATAAATAATGCATAGAAACATTGAAATTAAAAGAATCATAGAGGACAATAGGCAGTAGACAAAACCAAGAATATAATCTCAAGGAACACATACTATGAATCCCAGTTTTGCGTGTAATTCATGGCATAAAATTATGCCAAAGAAATCATTTTACCAATATTCTAATATTGCTTGCAGTCTATCAAGTTTCTGGCACATGGTGGGCACTAGGGGCTCAGAGTGAGATTAAACACCAAAACCCTGGCCTCAGGCCAGCTTCGAAACTTACCAACAGCAGGTCATAGGTTTTAGAAGTATAGGGTCTTTTTTGAACAGGTAGCATGGCTCCAGGTCAGTAGTAGAGGGTATCTACTGACATCAGTTAGGGATTTAGGGTGCCTGAAGTTCTGCCATTAGCAATGTATGGCTTGGCTTTGTTCTCTCCGTAGGTCACTATCAGTCAGTTGAAGGGGAAACAGAATCAAAGATGGAAAACATAACGGGCTGGCCAGTCATCACCTAATCATTCCTAAGAGCAAAGTAGTTAAGAAAGAAAGAAAGAAAAAGAAAAAAAAAAGAACTATTTCAAAAAGACTTCTCTCATAAAGACTTATGTGTCTATTTCATTTTAAAATAGACTCATCAATGTAATGCTTAAGCATCATAATCATTAGTAAAGTGTTTCCCTTTTTTGGTTATCCAAATACCACATTTTAATAGCAAATACCTCCTTAATAAAAATGCAGATTTGATTTTATCATATGGACCCTTTAACTCTAAAATCAAATACTCTTCTCTCTGCATCAGTTCACAATTACAATAGATGATGGAAGAAAAGAAAAAATACATGTGATCTTCAAATGCACAAAAAGTAATGCCTGTGTCACCTCGTAAATAAATTGCAGACATGTTTTTACCTAAAAATCCAATAATAGGTTATTGGGGGTTTGTTGACAATTCTTTCAGTATACAGCTAGCCTTTTATAGCCATGTAAAAGTGATAACTAAACCAACTCCTTATATCTAAATAGAAACACTTTGGTCATAGCTGGCTGCAATGAATGTCTTAATTTAAAAGAAAAGGGTATGCAAATATTATTTGGATATTTCAAAATGAACCTTTATATATACATAACACACAATAGATAAATTATTCCCTGGTTGGTAAAATACTTTCATGTATGTTTTATTTTCTAGGTTTCATATTTCCAGACATACATGTTTCCAAACATACATATATATGTTTATGTATGCATGTATATTTTTTGTAGAGGTCTGAAATCACTGTGAAAATAGAAAAATGATTCTAAGTATTTTTTCTTATTTATTCATCAAATTAAATGCAGATTCCCTAGTGATTATATATCCTCAAAATGGTCAATAAAACAGGCAGAGATACTTAATTTCTATAGTATGAGAAACATAAAAAGGTACTGCTTGACACTTTACCAAAATAAGGAACAGACTTTATTTTTCTCCAGAATATTTGACACACTTACAGGGTAGAAATAAAACAACTTAATTAAAAGAGTATATATATATACTTATATATAAGTATATATATACACTTAATATATATATTAAATATATATAGTTTGATTTTATAAATAATTCAGATTTATATCCACCTTCACTACTTGAGATTTTACTAAGGTATTCTTAGTTCACAGTTTTCTGCTTTTGAGATTCTTATATGAATTATGTATGACAACTGAAAACAAGAAGTTGAAGTGTGAAAATCTCTGAGAAGGATTAACACCCATGAATAGTCTAAGGATAAAGCTGCATAAGATTCTCTACTCTACATCAATATTTATCCTATTTGTTGAGGTTATGAAACTCTATGATATTTAATGACAAATGTGCTCCACTTCAAAATATTGCAAGTGTATGGAAAAATGCCCTGATATCTTGTTGGTGCTGGTCTCAGTTGCACTGGAAATGAAATACAAGGGATCTACAACCTGCTACCAGGAAGTTTTAAAGAGAGACTGTAAGCTCCCTGAGTCCAGGGGTTACTCTTACCTGAGTCCCTGTTGCTCTTAGTGCCTAGCACATGTCCAAACCCAAGCAATATTGGCTGAAAGAATGCATGAAAAATGTAAGAGGAAATGGCTGTATAAAATACTCCCTACATCATACTAAGAGCCTGTTAGCCTCACCCTAGGGATCCCCAGGTTGCAGCTCTAAATGAGTTTTTTGAGCCATTTGATAAAAGTTTGGAAAAGATAATGAGTAAAAATAAGACATGAAGTCATGTGGGATGTTCTGTTTTGCACCATATTCTGTTGATTTTTATGGATAATGTTAAACTTTTAAAACAGTGTGATATAGTATCATTTTGTCAAATCACTTGGAGCCGTGTCCCTGACGAATGTTGCTGATCCTTCTGCTGTGTGTCGTGACTGCTGTGACCTCTAGCTGTACTAGGAAATAATTTACCCTTGTTTAACTCAGCGATGCCTGCATCTGGTCTTCCTGTTATTCTGAAGCTACTATTGGCAGTTGTTCAATACATTATGCAGTAGAAATATATATATATATATGTGTGTGTGTGTGTGTCTGTGTATACACATATAAAAATATATGTGTACATATATACATATTTTTCTTAATAGCTCAAATATTCCATCACTAACACATATTTGCTATGTTTTAGTTATGTGATAGATTTTAAAAGGACAATAATTTAATGTCAACTGGTTTCTTCATACCTATATTTTAAAATTCAACCTGTATTGAATATAATATCACTAAATACTTCAAGACACTTTTACAGGAAATCCTGTGCAGTAATTAATAGAGATGCTCACCATGGAATTAAAGACTAAATTTATTATTAGTTAATACTTAATGCCAGATTACTACCAACTGTTGATGATTAAAAATTATTATAACCTCTGCTTGCTTCGGCAGCACATATACTAAAAATTATTATAACCTACTTTTGTAGCTAAGAAATGTAGTCAGAGGGTTACCTTCGGAGTTCCTTACTACAAATAAATTATTTAGAGTAGAGAGATGAAAAAGGTTCAAAATGAGCATATGTTTATTTCATTATATATATAAATAGATTTTATTTATAAAAGTTTATGGAAAGAGTTACCTGAGGTTCACTTCACTTTGGTATCTAAATTATACATAGCATTGGCTTTCAACTGAGAAGAGAAAACCTACATTTCTAATGATATTTTCTGATTTTCCCCTTGATTTGAATAGACTTTAGTTTATGGAAATTTATTTCCCTTATATGTATACCACAGTAATGTAAATAATGTACAGCCAGTTTTCAACTTAGTATGATGGAATCAGCATAACACTCTGAAGTCGGCATTATTTTTAACTGTAAAACGCCCCTTACTGTGTTCAAAATTTGGTAATTTGAGAAAAAATAAAGCAGTATATTCATGATCAGATATCTGAAACTTTATATGTAAATTTGTTTTCTGTGATGAAATATTTCATAAAAATCAATATTTACAACTGGCATATTTCTCTTGGTCAGCAAGCTTATTTACTACATGACTAGACCCACAGACTTGTGTACACACTCCTATGTTGTGGAGCTACTAACCATGAACTGTGGCCACTTGTGGCTTGTGAATTCTCATGCTCATTCTTAAATTCTTTCTCATTTTGCTCTAATTTTTTCAACTCTGATTCTGCTGTCTATACATTCCGTTAAATTCTTTCGCCCCTGGTAATGCTCATTATGTGCTATAAAATTTAAGTGTTACTGCTTCCTTTGTCCTCAGGCTTGCCAGGCCACTCTAGTATATTTAAAATTAAGAGCGGCATTATCTCTTAACCATTCTCTTAAAATATTTTTTAAGTAGTATAAAATCGATATAAGCACAGGTTACAATAAATGCTTAATACAAAGGTGTGAAGGCACCTGGATGGCTCAGTCGGTTGAACAATGGACTCCTGGTTTCATATTCAGCTCAGGTCAGGATATCAAGGTCCTGGGACCCAGCCCCTTCAGCTCAGTGCTCAGTGGGGAATCTGCTTGTGGATTCTCTCCATGCTTCTCCCTCCACCACTTGCCCCACCTCGCTCACTTGCTTTCTCTCTCTCTGAAATGGGTAAGTAAATAAATGAATCTTTAAAAAAAATACAGAAGCGTGGATAAAAATTAATTTACTACTTTCACCATAATTGATGAAATTGTTAAAATTATTAAAATAGGCACTATTTTTTGTATTTTGTTCTTTTTGTTGCTTTTTTCCATAATGCTGTAATTGTGAAACTTCTCTTTCTTTACCATCTTGACACTATCATGAAATGATGAACACTTTAAGCTACTATTCCCCTAAATTTCACTTCGGTGCATTTTACAGTAATGTCCTTAATTCCCAAGCACTCCTTTTTCTGAGATGACTACTTTTCTTAATACATGCTTCTTCGGTTGGTTGATGCTGTTTTCAAATATGTAGCATATTTGACAAATAAAAATTAGGAAATAAATATATATATTTAGAATATTCAGAATAATATATATGTATATTTAGAACATGCTATCTTCATTCTAGAAATCTGTTCAGGTTATCTTTTTTTTTCTTTCTGCTGTGTTTTGTTTGTTTATTCCAACTGAAGTATTTTCTTTAAATGTCTGCTGATCTTTGGTCTTCCAATGTATTTAGGAATTAAGGACCTATTTAATATAAATCTCTGTACAGTTTTATCTATAGTTGTGCTGGGCATATCCCAAAAATGACAACCCAATGTAGCATATTTTTTTCTGTATCTGATGAGAACTTTGTAATCTTCCAAATATGGATCAATATTTCTGGGTTTTCTCTCAATTTTCATATTGAGTATACTTTTTTAGCACTTAATCTTGTTACTTCTCTTCACAGCATTAATGCACACTTCTGTAAAACTAAACAATCAAAAAAAATCTGTTTAATACTGATTCCAGTCTTTTCACCATTTCTTTTCCTAAGATTAGGTTTTTTATACTAACAGAAATCAACATGGAGTTAGTAAATGGTCAGTGATAGCTTTTTGAAAAGCAACATATATTGTTTAAATATATCAATTAAGAATCCTAAGTGATCCAAAAGCTAGATTTAGGTGGTATTTTTAGAGTATTTACTAAGTATAGATAATGATAATATAAGAGGGCCTGAAATGAAATGCAAATATACAGTAGAATGAAATTCCATTAATTCACTGATTATAGTCTCCTAAAAATAGATACTCTAAAATGATCCTATGATTTTCAGTTTTCACCTATAGATTTAGATTTTATAGCTATAGATATAGCTCTTTTGTTTAAAAAATTTCCCCTTTTCTGAAAACAATTAGAACTCCCACAACTCAATTGATCCAATATTATTTTTTTATAGTTGTCCCCCCAGCCTCACTCTTCCCCCCTAAATACTCATAAAACACAGACAAAAATCAAACCAGTCAAGCATTCCCATATTTTGACTAGATTCGAATGAACCAGCTGTGTTTTGGTGAGAAGAAAAAAGGCTATGTCGGGATGACATAAAGTAACATACTGATTTTCTTTGCTGTGTTCTATGCTGTGTTCTAGTCTGCAAATTATCTACCCTTTTAAATCTACTTCAGGAAGCAAGCTATACATCACTTTGTCAAACTAAAGATGAACAGCAAAGCGGATTCATTTTACTGGCCGAGAGAATATGTGTGATATTCATTAGTGATGGTGTTGTCTGTAATTGTTTTTAAACGCTAATCATTTCATATTTCATTCAAATAGTTTTTCTGCTTACCAAAAATGCCTATCAAGTATAATTAACAAACCAGCGGAATTCTAAAGTTTACTTATTGTTGCTATCCATTGCATTGAGCCAAAATAATGTAAACCAAGAAAAAGACTATAAACATTACACCAGTGAGTGAATGAATTAATTAATATTTCTGTAGGTATCAAAAGCACATTTATTCCTTGGTTTTTTAAGATACTCAGCATTAAGTCTATACACAGGCTTCATGTGTTTTTGTTATATTTGACTATACTCTTTCTAAATAATATATAGGCTACTATGAATATGTTTTTATCATAGATATTCTAGGTATTTTGGATACAGCCGAGATCATATGTTCTTTCAAAGTAATCTGTGAGTATTGTGCATATCTTTCTAAGTCCTAGACCCCAATGATAGATATTTTGAGCAGAGCTATTTACATGAAATACGTTCTTAGAAGATGAGACTTTTGAAATATAATCCAAGTAATTGCTTTATTTACTTATATGGCAAATATGTGTTCACCAATCTTCTTTCCCTGTTGGATCAGTAAAAATGGATAAAATAGATATTTGTGACAGTTCAGATGGTAAAATTTCTGTAGATTCATTTTCTGTTTTTGAGCTTCTAGTTTCAAGCAATTGACCAACCTTATAATTACATTTCACTGTTGTGACGGATCTTCATTTCTGTCAGAATTTTTCCTCTACATTTCTCTCCGATGGGTAAATATATTATTATGTAAAGTTTGAATATACACTGAATATTTAGAGGCCTGGATTACTAAATTTGCTGTGTCACAGCCAGTTCAATTTATTGCAAAATGCTGATAATTTAAAAATGCAGTGAAATATAATTTCACAAGTTACTTCAGTTACTTTTTATCTTGACGGATATTAACGTTTGCCTAGTCTATGAAATAAGCTAGTGACTGTATGAGCTAGTGATTACTAAAGAGTCATATAGAGAGAGCCACATCATTTACTGGTATGATGTGTGTTTGCATCTTTATATGCATATGTATGTGCGCATATGTATTTTGGCTTTAGAGCATTAGCAGGGCTTTGGAGACATAGTGGGATCAGTAAACCAGGAGAAGCCATCAAACAGTATTCTGGGAGGTAAAGTCATTTAGGTTACAGTTCAGCCTCTGTTGCAGTTTGAAATAGAAACAGAATAATCAGGGTGCCTGGGTGGTTCAGTGGGTTAAAGCCTCTGACTTCAGCTCAGGTCATGATCTCAGGGTCCTGGAATCGTACCCTGCACCAGGCTCTCTGCTCAGCAGGGAGCCTGCTTCCCCCTCTCTCTCTGCCTGCCTCTGCCTACTTGTGATCTCTCTCTCTGTCAAATAAATAAATAAAATTAAAAAAAAAAAAAGAAACAGAATGATCAGAGTGAGCATTCAGGAAAAGAACTAAGGCGTGCATGAGTGTGTGTGTATGTGTGTGTATATGTGTATTTATTTATTTATATATTTGTGTTTATATAGAATATATATTTAAATTTTAATTCTAGATTTTCAAGTTAAGTGAGTTGAGAATTAGTGAGTTGCTTTTGTGTTTAGAATATAGCAGATTTCATGACTTTGAAATGCCTCAGATTTCTAAATATTTATGACCATCTGGATGGATACATATGAATGGTGAGAAGTCAAAAGCAAAGTAAGATAATGAAAACATCCCCCTACTTCCACTACATAATTGAAAAGCGGAGAGTATATTTAAGATGCAAATGTATATTCTTATGCAAAATGTCCTTACAATAATTTTAGCACTCCTACCAGAAATATATTAATCTAGAATTCTGTACACTATAAAATAAAGCTACTATAATTGTTTTTTTTTTTAATTTTAATTCCAATATAGTTAACAGTGTTGTATTAGTTTCAGGTGTTCAATCTAGTGATCTGCTACGTCTGTACAACACCATTAATCCACATCACATATTTCACCCATCCCCCACACGCCTCCCCTCTGATAACCATCAGTTTGTTCTCTATAGGTAAGAGTCTGTTTTGTTTCCTTTTTTCTTAGTCAACACAGTTTTATGATATCAGATCCTTGATTAGCTCTGTTTAGATTTCTCAGGCACAACATTAGCAGTTTTATGATTTCTACTTCTAAGTAAAATGAGGTTTACAATGCCACAGATATACAAACTTTCAACCTCATTTATATTTACAGCATTTGGATGTTTCACCCGAGGTGAAAAATACATATCTGGTATGCCATGACACTTTGGGTCTCATATACTTGAAAGATATCTCCGATCTTTCCCACTGAGCCCTGGATTTCTACTCAAAATTGTGTTAAAAAAATAGCATTCCCAAAAAAAGAAAATGATGCTCAAGGCTGTCACAGACAATGAAAGGCACAGATACTAAAGTTGAAACCTGTTCACCCCACATCTAATCAAATATAATTGGTGCACAAAAGCATGAGTTAAACTAATTCTTAAAACAGTTACTGTCACTGAACCCAAGGAATGACTGACCCAGTCCAAGTGAGGCAAAAGTCTTCTGGTCATTTTATTTAGTATGATTTTAGTAAGGAAGTATGGGTTTAAAAATATTTGTCTGCAGGCTGACAAACTTTTGATAAATAATTTTAAGCCTTATAAAAATAATATTTGTTTTCAATTTATTAATATCTATATGCAATGTAAAAACAACACATTAAATATCAAATATACACATTTCAATAGCTATTTACAGTAACATTCTTAATTTTATGACTGAATGCATGCAATTGTTTCTTGATATCGACATTGTGTAGTTTACTTGATAATTTAAACTTCCGACAATAATTAGGAGAGGCAGTCGGTACTGAGAAAACTTTGGTCACAGAAAATTTTCACAATTGTAGTTAACATTTTCCACACATTATGGAGGAGAATTATCTTGATAGTTATTTTTTAATAAATATTATAAAACTAGGCTTTGCTTTTCTTTTGTAACTGGAGGCAGTTGTTAGACTGAAACCGACCAAATAATTTGTAACCATATTTTATCTATTAAGCAAAACTGATGTACTCTGGTTTAACCAAAAATTTTAACTTCCTACTTCCCAGCAAAATTAAAACAAAGATTCAATATAAAAAAGAGTAATGTTTTTATTTTAAATAATTTTTCTGAGCCTAAACTCTGAAAAGAAAGGTATGTTTACTTGCTTAGATTCTTTTTAGAGTTTAGAGGGACTGTTATTTAAAGATTTTTTTTTATTTGACAGAGAGAGATCACAAGTAGGCAGAGAGGCAGGCAGAGAGGGGGGAAGCAGGCTCCCCACTGAGCAGAGAGCCTGATGTGGTTCTTGAATCCAGGACCCTGAGATCATGACCTGAGCCAAAGGCAGAGGCTTTAGCCCACTGAGCCACCCAGGCGCACTGAGGGAATGCTATTTAAATCTAAAACTTAAACATACTTTGCAAATGGACAAGACTGAGCTTGAGGGTGCAGGTCTAGCTTACATAGTGGTTAGCTTATATAGTTCAAAATAGGAGTGAGATCTCACACATAGATGCTTATAAAAGCTTCTATCAAAGATTCTATCAGGAAGCCGGGAAGTGGCTATAAACTCTAATGTGTCAAATACTTAGATGAGTTTCAGTTACCAAGCATTGAAAGGGGGAAAAAAATGCACATACCTCAAAACTCGTTTTCCTTTTTCTAAACAGAAGACTAGGATCAAAGTACAAGACCAAGGAAAACTCATTTTAAGGCAGATTCTCTTGGGAGATATTAAAATAGACTTAGTGTTACTCCTTTTATGGCCAGAGAAGAAATATCCTGAGAACCTATAATTTTATTATTATGGTTAATATAATATTTGATACCACTTGCATAGCTGCACTTTTATTTGTCAAACATAACTTTCTTATGATTATGAAGTAGGTCAACCGTTCAATCATGTATAAAATGGAAGGCTTGATTCATTGCTTAGATGTAAGTGCTATGGAGAGGAACAGTTCTGACCACCTCAATACAGACTACACTTTACATAGTCAGCTAGCTTTCTTTAACTTGCTTGAGTTTTTGAGAAAACTTTGGGCACGTGGAATACATTTCATTTGTACATTTATTTTAAGGTAAGTATAGATTCTCAGAAAGTTGAAATAAGTTCAGGGAGGTCCAGTTCACTTTTAACTTCTCTTCTGCCATTACTACCCTGTATAGATGCATTATACCATGACATTTACATTTATACAACCCACAAAACATATTCAGATTCTGTTAAGTATGTACTCATTTGCATGTGTGTGTGTGTGTGTATAGTCCTATGTGATATGTAACCGCAACAATCAAAATGCAGAATTGCTCTATCACCCAGATTCCCTAGGGCTACCACCCCTATGCAACCCATTCAAATGGTAACCATTAATGTGTTTCTGTCTCTCCAGTTGCTTTTTTTTAAACATGTTGTATAATTCCTTGGAGGTCTATGCAAGTTATTGCATGTGTTAATGTTTCATTCCTTTTGATTGCTGAGTAGTTTCCTTGGTATGGATAACTCACAGTTTGTGTACTATTTACCCATCAAAGGACGTTTTGGGTTGTTTTCACTTTTTGATTTTCATAAAGTTGCAATGAACATTTATGTACAGATTTTTGTATGAACGAAACTTTTCGTTGCTCAAGGATAAATGCCCATGAGTACAATTGCTCCTTCAAATAGTAAATGTATTTTCCATTACATTTAAAGAGATGTAAAAAGAAACTGCCAATCTATTTTCAAAAGACTGGTTGTACCATTTTACATTCACACCAGCAATTAATGAGTGATCCAGTTTCTTCACATGACTGTCAGCATATTTTGTTTCAGGCATTCTAACAGATGTTAGTGATATTGCATTGTGGTTTTAATTCACATTTCCTTAATGGCTAATGATGTTGAACATCTTTTCAAGTGCTTCTGTGTTATCTGTATTTCTTAACTAAAGAGTTCTTCAGTGACGTGTCTGTTCATTTCTTTTGCCCATTTTCTAATTGGATTGCTTTTTTGTTTACCGTTGAGATTTGAGAGCTCTTTATGTATTTTAGATACAAGATGTGTGGTTTGCAAATATTTTCTCACAGTTGTATTTTGTCTTTCTAGCCTACTAACAAGGACTGTCAAAGAGCAATAATTTTTAATTTCCATGAAGTCAAACTTATCAAATTTTTCTATTATTTATTGTGCTTTTGGAGTTAAAGAACTCTTTATAAATATAGATATATGCAGAGATATAAGATATATAAGACATATGCATATTATATGTATATATAATATATAACAATATAAGATATATATTATATATACATACATAAATCTCCTGAAGGTTTTTCAAAATTTTTTCTGTAAGTTTATGGTTTTATATTTAGATTTAAGCCTTTGAGTTATTGTAAGTTTATTTTTATAAAAGTATGAAGTTTAAGTCATTTTCAGTATGTCTATCTTAATTTCTTTTCTCCCCTTATTGGTCTGGCTAGAACATCCAGTAGAATGATAAGAAAGAGTGGTAAGAGAAAACACTCTTGCCCTATTCCTGATCTCAGGGTAAAAGCAGTCACTTTTACAACATCAAATATGTTAGTTGTAGATTTTTTGTTGTTGTTGTTGTACTTTAACTATCCTCTAATTCTAGATTTCTAAGTATTTTATAATAAATGGGTTTTAGGCTTTGTCAAGTGCTTTTTTTTTTCTGATAATGATCACAATTTTTTCTATATTCCGTTAACTTGGTGTTTATTATGTTTGATTTTTGAGTATTTAACCAGTCTTGCATGTCTTGAATAAATACCATTTGATTATTGAATATAATTTTTTCATGTTTTGCTGGATTAAATTTTTTGGTATTTTGTTACAGATTTTTATCTCAGTTCATGAGAGACATTATTCTGTGATTTTCTTGTTTTGTACTGTCTGTGTCTGGTTTTGGTGTCAGGACTAACAGCCTTATAAAATATAATATAAATATAATATAAAATATAAATATAATATAAAAAGGGTGGGAAGTGGTCCCTCACCTTCTATTTTCTGGAAGAGATTTTATAAAATTGGTGTTAATTCTTCTTTAAATGTTTGGTAGATGCCCTGGTGAAACCATTATGGCTTGAGGATTTATTTTATGGGAGCAAGTTAATCACTTAATTTCTTTACTGGTTATTGGCTTATTATCTGGGTCCAGTCAGGCTCTTTCTTCCTGCCATTTTTGAAATATATTGTCATAAGTATTATTTTTACATACAGTGAACACCACAGATGATGGTGGAATTATTTTGATCCAGCAAAGAAATATGGTTTAAAAAACTCATGAGAAGGATAATATATTGTATGACAATCTTTTTTTTACCCATTACATTTTTTCTTTCCTTCCATTAATGTTTTATTTTTATTTACCTTGATTCCTTTAGCTGTGATTAAAGGAGAATCCCATCAATGACAGAAATTAGTTAACTTCTCTGAAATAGTGTTTCTCCGTCCCCCGTTGTGGAAGGAGATTCCCTGAATAATGACTGAATTCCTGGCTGACATTACTTTTAGTACTCAAAAATGCTGTTCTACTTTCTTCAGGCCTCTATGTTTTCAGATGAGACAATTGCTATCATTTAAATTGGTATTCTCCGTAGGTAATGAGTCATTTTTCTTTGGTTCCTTTTAAGATTCTTTTCTTTGACATTGTTTTTTAGTTGTTTAATTCTGATGTCTTGGTATGGATTTCTTTGGGTTTATGCTCTGTGGGATTCACTCAGTTTCTTGAATCTGTAGGTTTATGTATTACGTATTTGGGGAGTTCTCAGCATGATTGATATGGGTAATTTTCATTTCCACATTCTTTGTCTTTTGCAACTACAATGACATCAATATACAGATTGATGTATGCATGACAATATGACATCTTTTCATATTTTCCCACAGATCCCTAAGGCTCTGCTGTTTTTTAGTCTGTTTTCCTTGTGTTGATAGGATGCAGTAAATTATTTTAACCTGTCTCAAAGTTCACTGATTCTGTCTTCTGCCCTTACCCTCTACTCCCATCCAGATTGTGTTGTTGTTCTTCTTCTTCTTGTGCTTTTCAGTTCTATATTTTCCACTTGGTGCTTTTTTATAACTGCTATTTATCTGCTGAGATTTTCCACCATTTCATTTGTTTCAAGATTCCATAATTAAGTATTGAAACACTTTTATGATGGCTGCTTTAAAATTCTTGCCAGATGATTCCAAGATCAGATTCATTTTGATACTGGTATTAGTTGATTGTCTTTTTCTCACCAAATCATAAATGTCTTCATTCTTAGTATGATAAAAGAATATGGATTTTTATCTTGGACCTTTGGTTATAGTTAGGAGACTCAATCCTGTTTAAATCTACTATGTCACCAGTTGCCCTTTTAGTGTTTTAGATATGTTCTGGCCTTCCTTTGTAGACTGTGGTTTCAGTTTAATTTTCAGGTCCCTTGTAGTATTTTCTTATCTGCTTTATTTTTTCCCCCTGGGGCTTCTGGGTTTCTGGCTTGGTTTCTGATGGTGCTGCCTGTGGGATCACATAGTGTTTTCCTGTGCCACCTTCTGCAAGTGGAGAAAATCAGTCTCTTTCACTAGTGGAGAGCTGGCAGGTGCTAGGCCTGGGCGAGGCCCTCATGTCTCAGTAGGTCCCCCTGGGTCCTACTCATGCCAATAAGTAGAGGTTCAGAGATGCCAGAGTCTGCTGCAATGTGAATCTGCCTCACTACACCAGAATGTAGGGTGGGGCCTGCTCACTTGGTATTTGCTTGGATTCTCCCTTCTGAGTGATTTGGCCAAAGAGGTAGGTTCTTCTTGTTTGTTATTGATGGTTCTAGGTTATATGCTTCTCTGGAGGGCAAACTAAGAGTAATGGTAAATGAAAAAAAAAAAAAAATCCAGGCAATTCACTATCATACCATTTCTTGAATACTAGATTCCCTACCCTGGCACACATTGACTCTCTCACTTTCAGATCCTTTTATAGGTGTCTTTGGATTATTTCCAGAGTATTTAGTTGTATTTAGAAGAGGGTAGAGGGAAAAGTAAATCTATGCCATCTAATGTGGGCATGTATCCTAAATATTGAGGAAATAAATGTAACATGTGTGTATCTAGATCTCTAAACATACCAGCTTAATATATAGTGGCTAATTAGGTGGGTATTTTATTTTTAATGAAGATATTAAATGAAATGGGCAGAGGATAAATATCAACTCTAAAAGCAGAAGGTACCACTGTATAGTAGAGTGCGTTCCCTAGGTATGGACAGTATTGAAAGGGGAGGGGATTCATATATTTCTATCTTCTAAAACAGTGTAAGCAGTTGCTGCTCTAAACAAAATCTTAATAGTAGGAACTGTCTACCTTTATTGCGTATAGACTGTAGGGAGTAGAATTTCCCAAGTTTTACACTTTATTAAGTACAGAATTGTTATTTTTTTTCTCTAACCCTAAATTAAGATTGAATAGGTGGACTTTGTTCTTTTTTTCTGTTTCTGGTCAAATATCATTATATTAATAGATGTAGGACACTTAGATATTTAGATGAAAACAAAATAAACCTTGATAACATTGGAAATTCCATTACTCACTGGAAGATTGAATGTTAGACCAGAAGAGTCATTTGGACAATCATCTATTTTCTATTAAAATAGAAAAAGAAGAGGGAGAAGATGACAAGAGGTGCTTTCATCCTCAGATCTTCAACTCATATAGATCTTTAAATTGTATTGCTTTATTTTATTGGCTGAATTAATTAACCTGGTTTTTATGATAGTGGTAGTTAGAATGTTTCAAGTCAGAATAAGTATGTATAATAACTGCTTTTTAGTAGTACAAAATAACTATTGGAAAAACAAAACAACTTCCCGAATCTCATTTTTTATAGATTTTTTTCTTTAAAAATTAATGACTAATAAGTTTTCCACAAATAACACAGCAATGGATATGTTTTTCTTTATAGAAAATTTTTAAATATATGTTCTGCTAGTTTTTATTGTATCAATATTTAATTAGAAATGGAACATTATAATGGTCTAAGGAATAAGTGATCAGGAGATAAAAATGGTTTTAGAAGTATTCACTGGGGAATAAAAAGTATCCACTGGAAACTTTAGATCCTGATTCTCAAGGATTCATAGGATATTATACATTTTTTTTTATGTTGACATGAACAAAGAAGGGTTAACTTGTTTGTTTTTATTTTCTCTAAAATTAGATCATAAATCGTAAGGCAGATAATGGATCAGAGGATCAGAGAACTGTTATTCAAATATGACATTTAAATCACATCTCAGTTTATAGCTTGGAATGGCTTTTATATCTTGACAAGATTGGTTATTTACAATCTGAATTCCATCTCAGGATTCATATGTTTGGATTCATTCTATATCTCCTTGAAATATTACGTTGAACTTCATGTTTCCTTCCAGTTCACTGTGAGAACTGAATTACTTAGATTGATATGGTATAGTGGAATGAAAATGGCATTTGGATTCAAGAGACTGCATATGAATTCAAACTTCACCATAAAGCGACTGTATAGGCTTGTCAAAGTTTTTAAGTATTCTTATTCTTAGATCCCTTACTGGAAAACAAGGATTATGAGCATTTCTGTCCTGCGTACCTCATGGTCTTGTGAAGATCATGAGATCACAAGAAGATGAGATGAGATGAGATGAGATGAGATGAGATGAGATGAGATGATGTAAACATACTTTATAAATTCTTGTATTATCATTGTTTCTAAAATTATCTCTTTACATCAAACTTAGTTAGCTACAAATAGTCTTAAAAAGACATCATGCTATCACCTAGCTGAGAGTATATCATAAGGCAGGTTTTCCATTTGTGATATAGTTCACTCAGTCCCATCTCCAAATCCTGAATTTGGTGTGGACTAGTCATCAATCCCTATGAAGAGCTAAAGTCTATTCCAATGGCTGCTTTGACTTCTTGATCGTGAGATTCAGGGGATTTTTTGACATTGGCTATACACTGGAGTTTTACCTCATGTTTCTGCCTTCACCTCTGTTTTCTGCTCAAATTTGGCTCTGGCTTTTGACCTGATGTCAAGGGTTGGCTATTCAACCAACTTAGTCACCCAGGAGTCCCGAGGACATTTTATTTTTTCCAAATATTTTGGTCAATACCATTTAAAAGTACCTACATATACACTTTACGTCTTGAGAATTATTAGAAACAAATTATTACATGGAAAATCAATTTGCTTAAGTCATTGATTATATAAAGCGGAAAATATGTCCTACAAAAATAATAGCAAGGCCTATTCTTGAAATTGCTGGTGAGCTTTGCAATTTATTTTTATTATATTTACTTTTCTAGCTCTAAAATTGAATTATAAAAGTATGTATCTTATTGGGACATGAAGTGCTTTATATGATAATGTATCTAACTGCTGCAAGTTGGCATCTGTATTAAATAATCTTTGACCAAAGATATCTGATATAATAATAGTAATAATTAAAAAATAATTTTGGTTTTCAGTCAGGAAGACTATAAAGCAAAGTATAGGAAAAAAGTAAACCATAACAACAGAGTAAGTTCCCAAACCTGGAATCACTGGACTCTCAGTCCCTCAAACTTTGCCCTTCCTTTTGTCATGGTCTTGGGATGTCACATATTTCCTGAGTGTTTCATGGCTTCATGATATATGCTGTTAAATTGAATGGCTTTTAAACAGTAGATAACAAAGGATGGGTCTATGTATTGTTTAAATAAGAAAAACTTCTGGAAATTTGTTTTTCTTCGAGACTGGTAATTTCAAACAGGAAGTCTCATCCTTCTCAACCCCCACCTTAAAAAATAAAATGGAATAGAATAAGAAATCTGCATGGCCCAAAATGAGGATAGATACTCTTTAGTTATATTTTTCTTGAAGTTTTATATGTGTATTTCTGTGTTTGTGTGAGTGTGTGTGTGTGTGTGTGTGTGTGTATGTGTGTCTACACATGTATATTTGGTTTTTAAGTTTATGGTCCTGACTTGCTATATAAAATATTTAACCCAAAATAATTGAAAAACATTATTCTAATCTATATTTATATTCTACCTATATCACTCAGGTTCTCCCTTTCCCCTATTGGCATTCATTTAACCGTATTTGACCATTGTGCCTCACCACATCAGGCTCGAAGTTAAATCATAGCTTCACCACACCATTTAACACTTCCATGCTGATTTCTTGCTAAGAACGTCGGTCTCTATTACTTGAGTAGTGCTCAAGAAAAATTATTTTACAAAATGTGTTATTATATAAAATGAAAAGTACTGCCTAACCAGATGAATGAATGATAAGTATCCAGAACTGGCACTTTTCCATAACCACAATTATATTGTTATAATAGATCCTTTCTACTTCTGTTCTCAGATTTCTGTCCTGCAATAGTCTAACCATGGAAACTTAGACTCTTGATAGATGTTGATATTTTTTAAACATCTACGATGTTTAAAATAAGTAGATAATCAAAAGTGATTAATACTTTATTTTTCAAAGAATTATTTTAATCATGTATAATAATATCAGTATGTATAATAACTTTAAAACAGCATACCTAGTCATAGTGATACTTACAGAGGTATTATTATCCATGAAAAGCATATTTGAAAACAAGATCACAATATCACAATCTCTAGAAAAGTATTACTACATCTGTATTCATTAGTGATTTTTAACTGAAATATTTGACAGCTTCTATATTTTATTTCTAAATCTTTTCCCAAAAAAAGGAATTTTGTAGTCACATGCTATAAATAAATGCTATTAAAAATAAGATAGTTCTAGTGCGATTTTATTTAAAATTTCAAGGAATACCTTAAGAACCCCACAGTTTTCCCCCAAATGCAAACATTTATATTATTCCAGACCATCAAGTTTTTGTTTCATTTTGTTTTGTTGTTTTAAAGATATCCAAGGGGCATCTGGGTGGCTCAATTGGTTAAGCGTCTTCATTTGGCTCAGGTCATGATCTCAGGGTCCTAGGCTTGAACCATGCATTTGGCTCCCTACTCAGTGGGGAGCCTGCTTCCTAGCTCTCCTGTTTGTGCGCTTGCTCTCTCTCTCTTTCTCTCTCTCTTTTAAAAAATAAATAAAGATATCCAAAAAACAAAATCGTAGCATATTTGCAGCATCTATTCATTTCATTATATTGAGAGTGTCAGAGTAGCTATTTGATCCCTCTTTTTACAGAAGTATAGAGCACAGTGTTTTTAATCATTTTTGTATTGCTTTCAAATTTTTAAATATGCAGTATACAGTGTTTTAATAACAAGATTCAGGACAATTCAGGTTAAAGGACTTTCTGTATAAACATTCCCATATTTTTTTAAACATTTTGTACAAATTTTGAACCAGAGAAACAAAAATCATTTATAATTATTTTTTAAATAAAAAGAATGCCTTTTAACTTGCTTGTGCAGTACTACTTGTTGAGAAACATAACTGAGACAGAAAGGATATGTTGCTCATTTTATGCCTAAGGAGAAATAAATGCTTAAAACTAGCAAGGCAACAAATGACTCAACAAAACAAAAAAAAATAAAAACATTTAACACTACGTTTGAGTCAACTGCCTTGATACGGAGAACTAAAGCAACTCTTTGGGATTCTTAGCATAACAGAATTAGAACTGAAAATGTCATAGTGTTAGCATACTATGTGGCATCACATCAAATTCATATGGGTTGTCTAAACATGAATTTGTGTCATGATTATCATGTAGTACATCTTATATGTGATCTACAGAACCTGGAAAATAATTGCCATTTCAATTACACCATTTAGAACAATCATGATAACAAATTAAAGGAGACCAATCAGGAGAAAACACACACACACACACACACACACGCACGCACACATCAGTAGAAACAAGTATGGGGAGACATTCAGAAAAGAGGGGAAAAGAGATCCTTACTATTCCTAAAATCTAGCTCAGTGTTTATGAATGACAGATACATTAAGATTCTTCCTTTTTTTAGAAAAAAAAATGTTCTCAATTAATTAATTAATTAATTATGGCCTGATTAAGGATGCCCACAGAAAATACAATCAAGCATACTAAAACAGGCAATCTAATGCCTTTTCTTACTACCCATCTTTCCAGGTTGAAACAAGTAAATCAAACATTGTTCTCAAGATGCAATAAGCTGGTCATTAACAAGTGTATTGCCAATGAACCGTGAGAGCCCTTAAGAAATTTTGAAAGGGCCTTCTCTTTTGAAGAACAGTGCAAAATGCAAACAACAAAATGCCACTCTCTGGCATAACAACTTAGTTTCTCTTTCCCCACTTTCAAACTGTGTGTTTGAAAGCTTATGCATAGGAAATGTGCTAAATAATAATATTATGGAACCCACTTTCTTCCCACATTTTTTCTAGGATTATATTAACAAAACTACCCAGGTCTTAAGGAAAACGATTGGAAAGGCCCAAACTTACCCACTTTGATTGATCTAGACCTTTGGACCCTATCAATTTTCTTTTCAATTTCAAAAATATATTAATCATATGAAAACCGCAGTCTAAGCACTTGCAAAAAAAAAAAAAGAAGAAAAAGAAAAAAAATGATGCTTATGTAAATAAAAGCAATCCTATGTGTGGCAGCATGGCATTGTTGAAAGAATCACCTAAGACTCCCCTATATCCAGACTCCAAAGCTACATTTTTTCTAATCAAAGTCCCTCCACTGCATACTTTCTGTGCATGTTAAAATTATTTTTTCTTATTAAATGGAAGTAAAAACATGTTTAAATGTTTATTCTGGCATGCTTCAGGCTTCACTGTTAGTAAGAATTCTTTAGGGAACCATTTGTTAGCGAATGGCCTTCCCATACCTGTGAGAAAGAGAAGGCTGGTGCATAAAATATTACAACATTTAGGAAAGATGAAATAGGAATCCACTGGATTATCTTCATCCCTAAAAGAGAGATGTTTAATTTTCGGAAACTGAAGTGCAGCAGAGTGTTACATATAAACTCAGATTCACCTCATTCAACTGCCCTGAAGTATACAAAAACAGCCCAGCTCATTAAAACTCTTCCCAAATCTAATGCTCCTGAAATTATTCATTCATTAATTTGTTCATCCTTTTATGCAACAATTAGGAAAATAGCCCTTCCTGTCATAAATTTTATATATATCAAATTTAGATGTTTAAAACTTATAACTTAGATAGGGAGGAATTCAAGAGAAATAGGTTTGAGAAGTGTGGTGAGGAATATCAAAATTTAAGATCCTATTAGAGACAAAAGTAGATATGATGTGTTGGAAATTGAACATTTTAGTCTATTTCAGCAGATAAAGCCACAATAGAGGTAAAAATTGTCAAGGCAATAATACACATTTATTACTTAAAACCATGAGAATACATATGATCTCTTTCCTAGATAATACAAAAGTAAAGAGGTCCAAAGGCTGGTCCTCTCCAAAATTTTAAGGGTCAGGAGGAAGCTGAGAAAATGAGGCTAAAAAGAGATGCCAGTAAGATAGGAGAAAATCCAGGGGAATCTAATTCTTAGAAGCAAAGGGAGAAATTTGAAGTAGGAAAGAGTGGTCAACTATCTAAATGCCCCTATTTGGTCTAGAAAGATGACACCAAGAACCAACTATTGTAGTTAACAAGTCCCTGGTCATCTTAGCAATTTGAATGGAATGATAGCAAAATGCTGACTAAAACTGGTACAAAAAAGAAAAAAAAAATGAAGCAAAATAGAGACAATGAGTATAAGTAGCCCTTTCTCTAAGTTTTGCTTTCAGGAAAGTAGAGAAATGATGGAATAGCTAGAGAGGGAATTGGGGCCAATATTAAGTATATTCCTACACTAGTAGAAGTGTCCAAAGAAAGTGGGAAAAATAATGGATGGAAAAGAAAGAGGGAATGATTGATAAGATACTTTTCTCAAGAATGTAAGAAGTCTAATGCACATGTAGATTAGTTGGAATTTGATGGTGTCACAAATACATTTATTGATAATTTAAAAAAAAAGAAAAAACAGATAATATGGAAAATATATAAGTAGGCAGTTACTTATATTTCTTCTGGTTATTGCTTCTTGTGGAATAAGAAGTATGGTCATCAGTTGAGTGTTAAAGATGGGGGATAAGTGATCGAGGTTTAAGATAGAAGAAAGTATGAAAGGATCTGCTAGTAGCAAAGGATATTGAATAGTGCAAGATTGTATGGTTTCTAGAGTACTGGGAGCACATTTTAGAGTCATAATCATAAATTTAATGAGAAACCAGTGAGCATGGACACAACCATAGAGTAGACAAAAAGTTCAATCTTACCACTGTTACAATTTAGTCAAATGATGCATTTAAATAAGAGAGAACTAAGTGAGTTGCGTATGTATGCAAGAGAATATTTTTAATAATTCTACATGGGGCAAACAGGAAAATGGGAACATGATGGATGTAAAGTACTCTGAAAAGATGATAGAATCACTAGACCAGAGGTTCAGGAATGGTTAAAGAATTGTTAAAATTGGAATAATAAAGGGAATGAGCTGCAAAGATTGGAGATTGTGGGAAAGCAGGGATGCCTATGAATTGAAAGATTAAGTCTAGTGGATGACCATTATAGAGAAGAATTGAGGTATGGTGCAGATCAGTATCATTGGAGTAAAGGAGGACAAGAAATTGAAAAGCTCACTATTGAGAGGGCCATCTAAGTAGATATAGATGGTGTTATTGCAGAATATGAGTGATTCAGGACTTAAAAAAGCAGAGTTGGGGGGACTATATACTATACATTCTCTTGTATGCAGAAATTGTATGCTAAATATGTCTTCACATGGCTATCAAACAGAGCCTTTCTTGTGGCAGTAATTTTGACTGTGAAATCTTCAAGGTATTACCGGAAGTCTGGAACTTACATGCTTACTGCTTTCTCATCCTTCAAATGCCTAACTGCTGGATTATCAGAGAATCAAGAATCCTGAATACAGGATATATAGTGCATTCTCATTGGCTTGCAAAGTGATATGCTCTAGTCCTTGTTTAATCCATAAATTTCAATCCATAAACTCAGCTCCCAGAGGAAAAAAATCATACACTTTAATTGAATAAAAGGTAGACTAGGTAAAGAGGTCAGAATTGGGCAGTTGGAGTTACCTTTGCTTAAAAGGGAAGATAGATGGCATAGGAAAGGGGTAGACTGAGAGAAAAAGGAGAAAATGAAACTTAGAAGTAGGTATAGGTGTGTACCTAGAGAGATAAACACTCATAAAGCTGGTTGGAGAGGTACATAGGCCAAGAAAAGGACATTGGATGCAAGAGTTAATACAAGAGCAGAGATATACATGAAAGATTTGAGAGATTTTTGAGCAAAATTCTCATAGTAACACTCAGTGTTAAGCAAAAAAAATTATTAAAAAATATATGTGGAATTTTTAAAATATATTTTAATAATTACATTTTTATTATAACTTATTTTTTTAAGATTTTATTTATTTATTTGACAGAGAGAGGTCACAAGTAGGCAGAGAGGCAGGCAGAGAGAGAGGGGGAAGCAGGCTCCCTGCTGAGCAGAGAGCCTAATGCAGGGCTCGATCCCAGGACCCTGAGATAATGACCTGAGTTGAAGGCAGAGCCTTTAACCCACTGAGCCACCCAGGCGCCCCTTATAACTTAACCATATTTCGGGCCCCTGCACCATATACAAATATTAATGAGAATACTATTGTTTCTAATCTGCAGTCAGAGGCCACCAACAGATTTTAGACTTTCTGCTTTAAAATGCCCTGTGTCTGGGGCGCCTGGGTGTCTCAGTGGGTTAAAGCCTCTGCCTTCGGCTCAGGTCATGATCTCAGGGTCCTGGGATTGAGCCCCGCATCCGGCTCTATGCTCAGCGGGGAGCCTGCTTCCTCCTCTCTCTCTGCCTGCCTCTCTGCCTACTTGTGATCTCTCTCTCTCTCTCCCTGTCAAAGAAATAAATAAAATCTTTAAAAAATAAAATAAAATAAAATAAAATGCCCTGTGTCTGAAAACTTAAAGGAGCCAGCATTGTATTTAAAGCAGAAAAATATTGTCATTTCAGAATGATATCAATAGCTCTAATAGCCAGGTCTCAATTTAAATCATATTTGCCAGAAACAGATATCTGTCACAATTTTAAAAGGGCATGTAAATTTCAAAAGAAAGTGAGATTTCATTTTGGAGTCAGTAATATTTTTTCCCTTGTAAAACCTGTAAAACTGAGAGAAAAAATTAGCTATAGATATGTGTTAACATTTTAACTAAGTTAATGTTATCTTGACAGATGAAATCACAACTGAGATTAGATTGAAAAGACATAAAATTATCACTGAAGAATTCTGTGTTTGAACTAACAGGAATCATTTTGTTAATCAAATATGTGAAGGATTGTGATACTCTTAAATATGACAAAATTGGTAATGTAATTTATGTAAGCGGTGTACCTCGTGTGAGTTCACTGGCATTATATTTCTAATACTATTTGTCTACATGAATATTTCAGCATCTGAGTACAGTGTAGCAACGCATGACTGCAGCATATATTTGAATTATATCCATCAAGATGTAGCACATGTCAAGGCCTTGATCCCCTTTCCATTCTCAGATTTTCCAACTTCGACTTATTTTTCATTTCTCAGATTTTTTCTGACATATTTTTCTTGCATGTTTTGAATTGGGTTATTAAACTACAGAAACATCTTTGATGTAGTTTTTTGAGTATTTTTGCATTGTTTTCTTTTGTGAATGATGATGGCTATGATCTTCTTTAGCTACATGATAGATTTTGCATAACACAAACAAGGCCTGTTTTACAAGCTTAGCAAAGTTAGCATTCATGAAGCTTGTTCCCTAGCGGCCTGCTAGACCTCTTGTAATCAAGTACTTCTGTACTCCTTGCACTTGCTACCTTACAATTTTATTGCTTTCTCACACACGTGTCCCTTGGAGCTTTATGGAGGCTCTCAAGTAGTAGCCACCTGATCAATATTTCCTCCTCAATTGATAAGGTTATGGAACATGAAATGCCACTGTGGAAAATGGAGGCAGCACTTCTCTCACATTGTCATGGGATGGGGAGATTTTTGATTTTTAGTATTTGAAAATTCCTCACAGCCAACTTATTTTCCTTTTCATTGTTTTCCTTTATTCCTATGTTGTAACTCTGCTTCTCTAGTGTGTATATATTGTGTTTGTGTCTTTTCTTATGCTACATTTAGCTTTCTAACACATTCCATGTGCAATATTATAATTAAGAATGCACACTCTCGCACCACATTCCCTGAGTTGAAATCCCAGCATTATTAATTATCAGGGATGTATGAAGAAGGTCTTTAGTAAGTCACTTAACCTATCTGTATTCCATTTTCAGCATCCATATACTGGAGGTGATAATTATAAGATGTGACCTTTCAGAATCTTTTATGACTAAATCAGTTAATACTGCAAAGTGCTTTGAATATTACCTAGTATGCACTAAACCTCTTGGTGGATATCAGTTGCCATTTTTTACTTTAATTCTGTCACTCTCATGATGCACTTGGAACTATTTCTCCCATCTATGTGTCTACTTCTATCACTACTTCTCATTGTGATTGAGTCTAACCAGCATTAGCACTGCCACAGAAAGCCATTGTGTTTTCATTTTTAGTAAATCATTGGAAATTTGAAGATCCTAAAATATTTATGGATATAATATGAAAATTCAACAGGTTTAAATAAGTTTAGCTGAGTCCATTTATCACTAAAAGTGCAAATAAAACATGGTACCTAGGCTACAAAACTTGGCTTAAGGTAGTCATATTAGCACATCAAAAGGTGAGGTTCTGATTAATGAGGGTCTTTCTTGATTATAAAGCCCTCATAAACCATGCATTAAATACCATGTAGGGGCACCTTAGTGGCTCTGTCAGTTAAATGTCCAACTCTTGACTCTTGCTTTTGGCTTAGGTCATAATCTCAGGGTCATGACATTGAGCCCCACGTCAGGCTAGGTGCTCAGTGTAAACTCTGCTTGTACCTCTCCCTCTATTACTGCCCCCCATAAATAAATAAAAACATTAAAAAATACCATGCATATGATTCCCAATTTTTGGGTTTCAGAATCTGAGGAAAATAATGCTGAGACCTAATTAAGGCATTCACTGATTGATTGATTCATTCATTCATTCATTCATCCATCCATCCATTTATTCATTAAATAACTAGTGCATGTCTACTCTGAGGTAGAAAATCAGATTTGTGCAATCCATATGCCTTTGCATACTAATGGAGACCTAACACGTATGCACCAAACTTAAAAAGTTGATTGACAAGGCAAATTATAAGTGCAGGAAGATGCCATGTCCATAATGCTTCCTGTCTGCTCTAGTCTGGTGCCACCTCAATATCCATCCCTATTCCTAACACCTCGTGTTTACTGGTCTCCCTAAGATCCATTTATATTATGTCCCTTCCCTCTATGGCTTAATCCCATTTCCCATAGAGAACATTTGAGCCTGTCTGGTAAGTCAGCCTTTTCCCTGATGCCTGTAATCTGTGTGTAGAGTAGCACTGTTTTGTTCACACGAGGCATATAGGTGCCATCAAGAGCTATACCTGATGCCAAGTTAAACCTACATGGTTAAGCAATTAGGTCCAAAGACCTATACTTTGAGTCATCTAGTACTGATGAATGGAAGAATTGGTGACTCATACCTATTAAAAGGTTTGTTGCAAGCATGAGTTGGGGCTTTTTCTTTTCTACTGATCATAGAAAATATGAATGTATGGGTACTTGGCAGGCATAGTGATTTCCAATGATTATAAAAAGTAGAAAACATGTTTTATAGCCTTGAATGAACTCCCAAAATATTTTATGGAAGTCTACTTCTGCTATATGATCAAGAATAGAAACCACCTTGTGAGGCTGAAATCTTAAAAACATTGCAAAATGCTCTCATCGTCTTTCAGCCCAGTTTCTGGAACTGCCTCTGACTAAGGTTCATCAGCCATAAAATGGGATAATAATAACAGTCCCTGCATCCACCTATGTGGTGGGGATTAAACAAGGTCACATTTTAAGGAGCTTAGTAGAGCTTGACTCTCTGGGAGCAGTCAATAAGTTTATTAACAGATCCCGAGGGTCAGGGTTGCATTCAGCTGACAGATGATTCATAGCAATACCAGCTTTAGGCTCTTATCTTCCCAGGCTCATCCCTGGCCTTCTTCCCAGTGTCTTGCTTTCTTTTTTTCTTCTATTCTTGGCCATTTTACCTTTCTTTCTTTAAAAGTACTTTGTTCCTTGCATGCAAGTACTGAGTATCGGGTTATCACTTTTCCATGTGAAATCTGTATAATGTTTGGCAATTTCTAAATCAAATGCAAAAGGAAGTAGTCTTGACCATATCTAGGATTCCAATCTCTTATGTTTTTTTTTTTTTTAACAAACTCTTCAGTAGTTTTTACATAAAGCTTTCTATGAAGGATCCTATGAAGAGTGTTTGCAAACATTAATTCATTTCTATCAATGGTTTCTAGTACTGGGAAAAATTAATTCATTGGTGAGCCGGGTTTTTGGTGGAATCCCATTTTAATATTTGTTTCCAGTATTTGGGTGCAATTTAATTCAGTTAGAGTGTATTTAGACTACAGCCATTGAGAGCCATGTGGTTCCTTTGCAGGTAATCTGGAGACGCTTTTGTCCTCCATACAGAATCTGAGTATTGCTTGAGCTTCTCCATGGCAATAAATCATGTGACATAGACCCTGGTGTGCTGTGTTGTTAGTATCTCTGCATGATCAAAGAGCAATTTGTGTAAATAGATTCATCTCAAATAAACACAATAAAATAGAATGGATTTAGTAGACATGAAATCTCTTATAGGCTCAGTGGCCAAATTCTGTTTAAAGGGTCAGAATCACAATAAAAAGACAGAATTTAGACAAAGCTCTCTTGGGTCAGAGAGCAAACACTTGTAATTTATTTACAAATATATGTGTACATCATAAATTGTTCAGAATTCTAAAGATAATTTGAGACTCAATTGCACAAGCATTTCTTAATTCACATCAGATTAATATTTTTCCCTTATGTTTTTTATACATAGTCTTGACAAAATTGCCTTCCCCTATTAGAAACCAGCTAACCTGCTCTGGCTCTCATCAGAATATGATTTTATTAAAATAACATCACAACAATTTCTTACATCTTACTGTGTTTCAGAATCTTATTTCTTTAATATTAAAAGAAATATGTTATTGCTATTGCTAAGGTACTGGCTACATTTATGCATTTGAATAGTCAAGATGGTACATTTGTTAAGAATTTAGTATCTGGAGTTAGGCACTTTCTGAATTCAACTCAAGGCTTCACCACAATATAGTCTCTTGACTTTGCAAGTTACATAACCTCCTCTATAAAGTGAATTCAAGAATCACTGTCTCATAGTTTTGTGAGAATGAACTGAGTTTGTTGTTTTTTTTTTTTTTTTAAGATTTTATTTATTTATTTATTTGGAAAGAGAGAGAGTGAGAGAGAGCATGAGACGGGAGAAGGTCAGAGTGAGAAGCGGACTCCCCATGGAGCTGGGAGCCTGATGTGGGACTCGATCCCGGGACTCCGGGATCATGACCTGAGCCGAAGGCAGTTGCTCAACCAACTGCGCCACCCAGGCGCCCTGAACTGAGTTATTAAATGTAAACTATTTAGGATGCCTCCTGAGAGGCAGAACATTTTCTGTGCCTCTCTCGTGTTTTCTGCACATGTTCTGAGCAAGAGACATTGACTTCCCTGTCTAAACCATAGAAGAGAGATAGGATAGATATAGTAAGAACCATAGAGCATACAGATCAGATCCCCTTTCATGAAAGAGTTTACCACATAATAAAGATAATGTCTCCATCCTGGGGAAAGATTGAGCATGTGTGCTAGGAGCTACCTTTGAAAGACAGGAATTTTCAAAGCTTGAGATTCCTCAGGATATGTATACATGTGCAACATGCATACAAGCTATTTCACGGAGTCCCCAAGAAAACTAATGTGAGCATGAAACTCATCCTGTGTGCTGTGTCCTGAGTGATGATGTCTTTTGTGTCTGAGTTCAGAATCCCATGTTTTATGCCACCATTTATAAAAACCTCATAAGCGGGCTAACTTGGTTAACAAGGCTAACAAGGTAAAATCTTAAATCCTTTTTATAGTTATTTGATTACATAATTAGCACTCAGTAAACATTAGCTGTTGTTAGAATAAGTATTAGTATTATTGACTTTAAAGAAGTCAATGGAGGGGTGGCTGGGTGGTACAGTGGATTAAAAACCAACTCCTGGTTTTAGCTCAGGTCATGATCTCATTGTCATGGGATCGAGCCCTAAATTGGGCTCTGTGCTCAGTGCAGAGTCAGCTTGGGATTCTGTCTCTCTCCCTCAGCCGCTCCTGCTTGTGCTCTCTGTCTCTCTAAAAATAAATAAATAAATCTTTAAAAAAAATAAAGAAGTCAGTGTAAAATTTCCAACACTATCAAGACCAAGAGAATGTCCATGAACAAAAAATAAAACAAAACAAAAAACCAATCTGTAGGAATCCATTTAATTTTTGTTTGCCTTTTTTATGAATGACACAATGTTTAGATTAATCAGACTATTGTCTAGCTCTTTGGATCTTTCATCTAAATATGCATTTTTTTAATTTATGTAGATGATTTCCACATTGAAAATGAAAATTATTTATATTTAAAATAATTAATTTGGTTGCTAGCCATTACATTCTGAAATTCCTAGGCATAGCTTATCCAAAAGAAAAAGGAAAAAATGGTATATAAAATTTGGAAATTGGGTCACTGATTTTCATTTTGGGACCAAATTGAAGCATCATGCTATATCAAATTTTTGTAGACTCTTCATAGAAAGTATGCCAAAGCAATATAATCATACTTGAGAGTTAATTTTATTACCTATAATTTGTTTAGAGTCATTCATTTAGAAAAATGAGACTGTTTTGATTGATAGAAAAGTTGAAAACTAGGGCTTATAAATAAGAGATGTTAGTGTTAGGGGAGCCTGGGTGGCTCAGTCCATTAAACGTCTGCCTTCAGCTCAGGTCCTGATCCTGGAGTCCTAGGATTGAGTCCCATCCCAGGCTCCCTGCTCAGCAGGGAATCTGCTTCTCTCTCCCCCTCTGCCCATCATCATGCTTGTGCTCTGTCTCTCTCTTTCTCAAATAAATATTTTATTTAAAAAGAAGAGATATTAGTGTGATATTAACTTCCAGTCTCCAAAGTATGCTTTTGCTTTGTTTTGTTTTTTAAAAATTGAAAAAAAAAATCTTGATTACAAAATAACATGTACTAAGTGTTTAAAGACCACACTTAGCAAACTAAGAATATTCTTCAATTAAATAGGAATGATTAAAGCAGCTTTATCCTGAGGTTTCTACAAAAGTTAACTAGATAGGGGCGCCTGGGTGGCTCAGTTGGTTGAGCAACTGCCTTCGGCTCAGGTCATGATCCCGGAGTCCCGGGATCGAGTCCCACATCGGGCTCCCAGCTTCACGGGGAGTCCGCTTCTCACTCTGACCTTCTCCCTTCTCATGCTCTCTCTCACTCTCTCTCTTTCTCTAATAAATAAATAAATAAAATCTTTAAAAAAAAAAGTTAACTAGATAATACAGTGAATTAACGTTTGCTGTATGCTAACTTGGTATAAAACATGTTTGTTTTTTTCTTTTTTATTATAGTCTTAAAAATTATTTAAAATACCATACAAATGAAATTGAGAGCAACACTTATTGATTCTCTAAAGCTCCTAGTTTTGGCAGCATATAATTTAAAATCTACTCTGCCATGTCAGGTGTATGGGAAGTATTCAAGTTGTATTCCATTTGGGGAGGTGTTGAAACCGCACACTTTTAGATTCTACAGGGGTCCCCAGTTCTCTTTCGTCACGACTCTGCTTAGTGACGATTCCTTATCTATATTACTTCTTCACTTCCTGTATGCCGCTAATCTTAAACTTGTGTTAGAGGATTCCTGATGTCTTATCAAAATGTAAAATGCTGTAATGGCGAAAAGGGAATGAAAAATAGTAAACAATATTAAAAAATATTAAAAGACAAAGTAGGGAGTGAAACTGGATAGGGGAGGAAGGGACAGAATATATCCTGGGTTGTTGATTTAGGGGAAAAAAAACCCACCAGTATAAGAAGAGTATACCTCTGGATGCATCTCTCTCCCCTAATTGTTTCTCTCATCAACTAAATATAACTTATGTTTTCCTGTTAATAAGTGTTTGTTATAGATTCATGGTTGAAAACCATTACATTTGTAGCTTTGCTCATTGTATGGGAAGTCGGTCAATAGGATAAGGAGTAATGCAACTATGGCAGTGCCCCCAGGGAAAAAATTAGGTTCTAGTTTTGCCATACAACACAATCTCCTTGCTTGTTCAGCACTTAACACAGCTCGCACTGGCTGTTGGTATAGCACTCGATCCATAGCCACTTTTCCGAAAGGGGTGAACAACAGCTTTAGGCAGTTGTCAGAAGTTCTTCAGTCTAAATATGAATCTCTTACAAGTTAGCCTTTTGAGAAGAGTATATTATGATATAATAGCAAATCCTTATAGTTTCAGATTTTTTTAAAGATTGTATTTATTTATTTGACAGAGAGAAAGAGATCACAAGTAGGCAGAGAGGCAGGCAGAGAGAGAGGAGGAAGCAGGCTCCCTGCTGAGCAGAGAGCCCAATGTGGGGCTCCATCCCAGGACCCCGAGATCATGACCCGAGCCGAAGGCAGAGGATTTAACCCACTGAGCCACCCAGGCGCCCCTAGTTTCAGATTTTTAAAGAGGTTTGAGCATGATGTTTAGGTTTTAAAAATAACTGCATTGTCCCTTTACATATTCAGTTCAGTTCTTTGGCCTGAGTTGGAGATGTGGTGATAAAAAGTATAGAAAAAATAGGACAGACCATCCAGCTTTCACTTGACTCCTGTTTGAGGATGAGTTCTTATAATTTCATTACAGTACAGTCTAGACAGATAGATGTTGCATTTTTCTGCAACATGTGTGGAGTTGGAAGTGTAGAGACAAAGGGAAAGCAAATTCAACCCATATACAAGTGAGGAAGATACTTAAAGGAAATAATCTCTTCTAGACCTATTGATGTGTAACAAAATCCTTGTTTATTGGTATAAGGTAACAACTTCTATTCTTATGTTGACAGTTTCTATGGATAAAGAAATCAGACAGTCCCCAGAGGGCATGGCCTATCTCTTCTTCATGCTTCTGGAGCCCCATAAGGGAAGATATAAAAGGCTTGAAGTTTCCTAACTGGTTGGCTGCTGAAATTATCCAAGAGCTTCTTCACTGATATATTTGGGGTTGAGGGTGATACGTCTTGAATGCTGCACTCAGGTTGGGCCTATCAGTACATGCCCATAGGTGGCCTCTCCATGGGACCTGGGCTTTGTTACAGCCTGGCAGCCCATGGATTTACATCGTGGCTCAAGTCTCAATGAGCAAAGTGTTGCATAGCCTTCTGAGACGTACTCTTGCCAAATCAGAGTGTTACTTCCGTGTGTCCTTCGCTCAAAGCAACCACAAAGCTGCCCAGATCCAAGAGTGGACAGTACAGAGATGCCACTTTCTTAGGCAAGACTGTTACAGAATTGATGTTAAAGCTGTTATCAGATCTAAAAAAGAAAAAAATGCTGTCTTCATACTGACTTAAAAATATAGCAATCTATGGTTAATTTGGGGAGGGGAGTGAGTCAATGTTTTCCTTTTCTCCAAAAAATAGCTCACAATGCAGGAGCATCTTGAGCATTCTTAACGATACTAAGAAGACATATAATGCTTTCTTGGCTCAGTTTTGATTCCTCAAAATTATTCATATAGTCTTCAGAAGAATAATAGCAAGGTAAATGTTTCTTTTAACATTTACCTTTTAACATTTCTTTTAACATTTAAAAAAAAAGGCCAGTAAAATTAAAGACAGAGAATGTATACAAATTTCCAGGGATGAAAGAATAACTCCCAAGTAGAGAAATAAGATTAAAAGTAGATTCAGGGGCTCCTGGGTGGCTCAGTGGGTTAAGGCCTCTGCCTTCGGCTCAGGTCATGATCTCAGGGTCCTGGGTTGGAGCCCCACATCGGGCTCTCTGCTCAGTGGAGATCCTGCTTCCCCCTGTCTCTCTGCCTGCCTCTCTGCCTACTTGTGATCTCTCTGTCAAATAAATAAATAAAATCTTTAAAAAAAATAAAAGTAGATTAAGTGTGTAGCATCTCAGTAATTATATATATAATTATATGTGTGTGTGTGTGTGTGTGTGTGTATATATATATATATGCATGTACATATTTTTTTCTATCACAAGCCAATAAGAATTTTGTTAACAATAGGCAAGGAGGAGATTTAGGATGGTTTTTATATCTTAAACAGAGATCTGGCAGTGTCATTTACAATATTAAGCTACATGACAGCACCTGATGCTTATTTGACAGGGTTTATCTACTATAATATCTACATAATTCTCTTTTTTTAAGATTTATTTATTTATTTTAGAAAGAGAAAGAGTGTATGTTTGGGAGAAGGGGCAGAGGGACTAGAAGAGAGAGAGAGAGAGAATCTTAAGCAGACTCCCCACTGAGTACCAAGCCCTTTGTGGTGCTTGATTGAAGGACCGTGAAATCAGGACCTGAGCCAAAATCGAGTCAGATACTTAACCGATTGAGCCACCCATATGCCCCTTCACATAATTCTTTAACTGAAAAAAAACTTTGCTTCTGTAGTTAGCATTTCTGAAAATTTTTTTAAAGATTTTATTTATTTATTTGACAGAGAGATCACAAGTAGGCAGAGAGGCAGGCAGAGAGACAGGGGGAAACAGGCTCCCTGCTGAGCAGAGAGCCCGATGTGGGGCTTGAGACCATGACCTGAGCTGAAGGCAGAGGCTTTAACCCACTGGCCAGCCAGGTGCCCCCATTTTTGAACATTTTGATCATTTTTTAAAGCACCATTTTGTAGTAATTTCAGGCTCATTTAACCATATCACAACCTGATGGAGAGAAGTATTAATACTGCTTCAGTTGACCGAGCAAAAGCAGAATATATGTGAAACGTGAACAGAACGAGAAATGATTTTGTTTATATCCCTGTATTAAAGTATTTCCATTGGTAGTTTGTGTTTGAAGGATGGGATTAGTTATTCTGAATAAAAAACACTCTCCTTGCAAACTGAGATTAGTTGTGACAATGCACTAAGAGAGAAAAAGTTTGCCTATGAAACTGTTAATTCAGTAATACTCCCCACCTTCAATTCTGATGTTAATATTATCCCCCTTCCTTAATAAAAGCCAGAGATAAATGTGAGAGACCTTTACACTAGCCACTGGTTTTCAAACACCTTTGTTTCTAGACCTTTTTTATAGTTTTAAATATTCTTTTTTTATTTTAGATCTTATTTATTTATTTATTTGACAGAGATTGAGAGAGATCGCAAGTAGGCAGAGAGGTGGGTAGAGAGAGAGGGAGAAGCAAGCTCCCAGGACCCTGAGATCATGACCTGAGCCTAAGGCAGAGGCTTTAACCCCCTGAGCCACCTGGGCGCCCCAGTTTTAAATATTCTTGATGGCTTTAAAGCCATCCCTGGTTAAAGCCATCCCTGGCTTCCCTGGTTAGCTTTCTATAAAAGACCAACCATAAAGACCCTCCTTGACAACGCTGTTGGAACACCTCTCACTCTTGAGAACCTTTTCTGTATCTTCACTTAATAAATTTCTATTGCTTTACTCAAAAAATAAATAAGTATTAAAAAAAATAAAGAACCTTACTTTTTATGGGCTTTATTTTTTTATATTAACTATATTAATGAAACAGAGGAATTTTTATGAAAATTTCTTCCTTCATGCTTTATTACCAATATACTCTTTAAAATTTTTCTTCCCCATTTTAAGTGAAAAATATCATATAGATTTAATTATATTATGATTGAGGTTGTGTATCTTTTCATAAGATTTTACATTTCTTTTGTGGTAAAAACTTTATGTTCTTTGCAGTTGCATATTGAGTTTTGCATTTTTCTTTTCAGGAATTTTATATGTTTCAAGATCATTTGTCACTGAGATGAGTTACAAAGTTTCTATAGTTTCTCTTTGACTTAGACTTCATGTTGTTGTCATTTATGTGTATTTTTTATTTATAAAGTTGGATTTGTCAGTATTTTCATTTGTGTTTTCTAGTTTAGAATTACAATATTCTTTGTGACTTGAAGTCACATAAGGTTCTCCTATTGTTTGGTTTTTTGTTTTTTTGTTTGTTTTTTTTTTTAGAGAGAGATAGAGAGAGAGGGAGGGAGAGTATGCATAAGCCTGGGAGTGAGGGTGGGCAGGAGAAAGGAGAAAGAACATCAAACAGGCTCCAGACTCAGTGCAGAGCCTGACATGGGGCTGGATCCCATGACCCTGAGATCATAACCAGAGCCAAAATCAAGAGTCAGATACTTAACCCACTGTGACACCCAGAGGCCCTTCCTATTGTTTTTTGAGGTGCGTTATTCTTGTATATCTAAATTTTTGTGCTTTCTAAAATTTACCCTTGTATCATGTTTGAGGTAGTAATCTAATTGTATTTTTTCTTGATGACAAAAAATTGTCACAATATAATTTTGAGATGATTTTTCCTTATTGGTTTGAAATGGTATTTTTAATGTTGCACTTAATACCCTCATGTTTGCATGTGCTTACTTTCTTCTCTGCCTCTTAATTTCAGAGATGAGAAAAAGTAAGTTTATATGTTTTATCTACTATATATTTGATAAAGAGAAATTTATGTGAATATATTGTGGATAAATGGTGATTTTAGAGAAGATGGTGATAGTGACAGCAACAATATTAACCATACAGTTGGGACCCAAACAAGTCATACATGCTCACCACTTTATACCCAAAGAGTTTTCATCTCTTTGTATTATTGTTTATTAAGATAGTCCAAATGAGAGGCTCCTGTGTGGCCTAGTCAGTTAAGTGACTTGCCTTTGGCTCTGACCATGATCCTGGAGTCCAGGGATCTAGTCCCACATCAGGCTCCCCATGACTACTTCTCCCTCTAGCCCTCCTCACCTCTCATCCTCTCTCTCTCTCTCTTTCTCATTCTCTCTCAGATAAATAATGAAATCTTAAAAAAATGCTCAAATGATTAATTTGCTTGCAAATTCTTGACATATAAATTATCTCATGAAAATCAAAGGTAAAATAGCATTTTCTGTTTCAAAATTATAAGTTTCAAAAATAATGAGAATTAAAAAAAAATAAGAATTTAACCAGAGACATTTATTATGCTATATATTATGGTCTAGAAAAGAATATTTTCTAATGTTGTGTCTGGATTACTTCAAGATGGGTTTTGGGAAATAAAATAGAACTATAAAGTGATCTACTAATGCTAAATTTACCATTTATAAAGTCTTATTGTTCCCTTATAGTATAGAAATAGCTATCCTCAATGTAATTGAAAAGAGAAGAGAATTAACATAGTTAGAAACAATTTAATGTGTTTGGTGTTTTATGGACTTATGTCTTCTTTCACTGTTTGTTTCCGTGTGTGTATAGAAAAACATAACCCAGAAAGCCTACTATAAGTCTATACTTGGTGTAATCATCTCCTTTCTTTACATTCTTACCACCATTTTTTTGCTCATATTGGCTCAGAACTTAAATCATATATTCAAAGTAGAAATGAGCATCCCCTCTTTTACCAAACCATTTGGCATCTGTGAAAATTTAAATAGGATAACTGGTCTACCACAATACACAAAAACTTTTATGTCCATGATACTTTTGGGATCTCTTGCTACTTTTTCAAGGAATGGTCTAATTTTGATAAGACAAAAATATTCACTTCATTTATTTAATCATAAAATGGGTTTATTATTTACTCTATAAATAAATAGTGAATTTTTTTTTGCAAGACATAGAAGGAACATTTAATAATGCACTCCTGAACAAACAAATGCAATCTCTGCATTAAACTGTGTCTGTGAGTCTTGTTACATTGGGGCAAGACCTAAGCACATGTCATGATGGATTATGTTTACTAATTCTCAGAGCCATGTCTTGTGTTGCCTGAATTTTCTCCATGATTCTGTTTAAGATAATAGAGTTTTAAAACCTTATTTTTTATATATGAAAAAAATTAACTTGATGACAGTGCAATAAAATCTAATCACTAAATGCTAAGTTGTTTAAAGATAAATGTGGATTCACATTATCTTGGCGTGTATTGACTTTCAGTAGTTGAATTGTCATATTAAAAATCATTCATTTTCTGAAGTCGTTCCATTTAAAGGCAGAGATTAAGGCTAACACTGACATATTTTGGCTGTATATTTGTGTCCTGTACATATGCAAGTTTTCCTCAGTATATAAAATTCTCCATATATAAAGAATGCTACTAGACTACTAAGACAAACATCATTTTAGAGACTTATAATACTTCTCACTTTCCAAAAGAGTTGTGAGCTCCTGAAGACAGGATTTCCCTTTCTTCCACATCTTACTGTTCTCTTCAACTGTCCAAGAATTAATACCTATTCGTACTTGCCCATTGTAGAGGCTCATTTCATTTTTTTTTAGTTGTATCAAAGAGCAACCTAATAAAATTGGAATTTTTGGCTACATTTTATAATGCATTATGGTTCAGCATGTATTTTAAGCTATCAACTTGTATAGTCTTCTAGGTATTGAGGAACTGTGACAATAAATAATGTAGTGTGTTCTTCCTTCAAAGAGCTTGCAAAAATAAGTTCTTGCCTTAATATGATGTGCAGTAATATGCATCTGCATCCATTAACTCTTGTTTTCTCATGAGAGGTAAACTGAATGAATATCACTTGGTACCTTTGTATAGAAGTTGCATCTCAGGGACATGTAACAGCATTTTCCAAGTCTCGGGGCTATTACATGGGAACCCAAGAATGTGAAACCCACCTCTTTAAATCTTATCCTAAAGTCTTTTCTATTCTTCTAGGCTGTCTCACAGATAGGAAGCTGAATTCTCCAGCTGCTTTAAGTATTTTAAAGCCTCAGGACCGTGATTCTAGAAGAATGTGCAAATATGGTTTTTAAGTCCTCAGAGCCAGGGAGAAAAAAGAGAGAGAGAGAGAGAGAGAGAGAGAGAGAGGAAATACAGGAGAATGAGGGAAAAAAGTCCAGAATGTAGGTGACACAAAAGAGTCCTTGTTTTTTGGAGCTTGTAGAGAAGTGGAATCCAATCACTGTGTATCAGATTCTTTTTAATCCTCAATTTGCAAACTCTTAAAAAAGGAAATAATTTTTCAAAGTCACCATGAATCAGTTGTTTCAAATTGGAAAAAAATGTCATCATGGAACTAGTAAAATGAACTTAAAATGTAGACATAATATATGTTGATTTCAATCATGAATTTGACATTTTCTCAAAATAATTTGCAGACATTCTAAAAGTATGGATTATACAATCATTAATTTATACTATTTTAATAGAATATTCACAGAAGATTGCTTATAGGAAGTCTGCCATCTTGATTAACATGTGCATGTTGCACAGCTCTATACTTGGCATTGGCTGTGAAAAACAGAATTCTTAGCAGCAAATTCTGTTGAAACCATGTATATAAAATATCTAAGTTTACCAGAGTTGCTAGGTTTAGCTTATATTTTAGATGACAAGATAAAAAAAAAATAAATGCCCTTCATAGACTGGAATGATTGCAATAAATTAACAAAAATAAAATTGTATAAGAATAAATGTGAAATCCTGATTTAAAAACAATATTGGGTATCTACTAGGTTTCAGACAGTATTTCAAGGACTTGGACTACATCTATGAGATATAGGGACAGCTACCACTGCATTAATGGATCATGGATCTTATAGTTTAGCTGGGAATGCATAAAATAAATACTAGGCATAGTGTATAGTATTTTCAAGGTGATGCATATATGTATAGGGGAAATTTAGGGAAGAATAAGGGGTAAGGAGATTGGCCCAAGAGAGACAGGTGAGCTGTGGGTTGCACAACTCTTAACCCAGAAATTTTCTGGGTTAAGAGTTGTCTCATGGAAAGGTAAGAATTGAGCAAGAACTGGGATAAGAGGAAAGAATATCTAACCCATGTGGATATCTAAAGGAAAATTTTTCAGCAGAGGAATAGCTAGAGCTGGGCTAAGGGAAGGAATGTAAGTCCAGTGCAATCTAGTACATCAAAAAAGGCGTGTGTGATGGGTATGGAGTACATGAAAGGGATCATACTAAGAAGTCAGCTCCTATAGCATCCTGTGGGCCAGCATAAAGGACTTTTGGCTTTTGATGGTGTTCAGCTGAGGAGTGATATGATCTGACTGATGATTTAAAAGGATCCCTCCTTGTTACGGCTATGTTAAGATTAGACTGTAGAAGGGGACACGACAGAAGCAAGAAAATTCCTTAGGAAGCTACTGGGGGTGTGAGTGAGGGATCAGGGTTGAGGCTCTCTCCCATAATGTTGGCCTGAACAATCTGAAGCATTTAACATGAATACGTCCATAATCATTCAGAAGTTAAAATAAAGGAATGAGTAGTTTGTGGAGTAAAACCAAGCAGTGGTATTGCTTATAAGCTTAATGGAAGTCAAAAACAAAAGTTCTGTTAAAAGATGTAATAACAAATAGATGTTTATGGAGCCCTAGCTACAATCTGGACATTGGTCCAGGCACTTATTACTATTTATCTCCTCTGATAAAAATATATCCAATGAGGAAATTAAGAGAAAAATTCATAAAAGAAAAATAAAAGATAAAAACATATATACATGTATGTGTACAGACATAGATAGATATTAATGTTTCATGAAGTTAGGCTGTCTTAATACAATTGAAATGTTAGTACTTCAACTTCTTTGAAAAAGTAATATTTTCTCCCAAATGGCAAGTTTTACAAAAAGCAGATATGGGATACATATGAATAAATGCAGTCTCAATGGAAATGTCCCAGACTACTTTGGGAAACTGAAAATTTGAAGAGCCCTATCCAATATTAAATAACACTCTCAGGTATGTTATACAGAGGATAATTTGAGAATTAGTACGATTTTATTAAGTTGAATCCATCACTGGTATTCAGTGATTTGTATAGTCTATGCCTATAAAAATTTAGAAAATAATCAGGTGTCTCATGGTCAGTCTTTTTCAAATTAAAGTTTAATTGTGCGTAGCCTTCACACATCAACCTCGATCTCTCTTCCACCATTGGCAGAACTTAACATCTTCTGAGGTCAAAGGCTGAGACCCTCCCTGCTCCCACATGTATTTCACTTTACCAGATGTGTGGAGCATTCCCTTTGCCAATTTTCTCAGGAAATAACCCATGGATAAAAAAGACCCCAAACTTCCAACTACAGCTCTGACAATTGGCATCCCATTTTAAAACTGCAGTATTTACCATTTGAGAGTTCCAGCAACAAAGTTTGGAAAACAAAAAAGGCAGGAAATAAGACAACATTTTAGACAATTTGAGTTTCAGAAAAGGTCAGATTTAATTAATGGAAAGGAAAAAGGGCAACTGAAGTAGGTCGTGCATGCAGACACATGAAAGCAATGCAGTCTGAGGTCTCAAATTTGGCAAGATGAAGAGTTTAAGATGCTAATGAGGGAGCTAGATGGAGGAAGAAAAGACCACCGAGTAGTGAGTAGTGAGCTAGATAAAGGAAGAAAAGACCACACCAGTAGTGAACTGGGGAAGACCATGGAAGATACTCTATTTCTCCAAAGAAAGTTAGGGGCACCGGGGTGGCTCAGTCAGTTAAGCATGAGACTTGATTTGGGCTCAGGTCATGATCTTAGGGTCTTAGAATGGAGCCTCACTTCAGACCCAGTGGAAAGAATGCTTGAGTTTCTTTCTCTCTCTCTGATCTCTCTGTCGCCACCCACATGTGCTCTCTCTCTCTAAAATAATAAAGAAATAAAATAATAATAATAATAAAGAAATATTTAAACAAAAGAAAATTAATAAAAGATTCTCACACAAGACTAAGAAATCAAAAGCCAACTCAGGCAAAAATGCTAATTTTCATTTTTTCCTTAAAATCAAGCTGTTTGTCTTAGTGCAACTTCAAAGCTTTGCGTATTGCTGGTTTTCTGAGAGAATATTTACTGTCCTTCCTAGCACAGATACTTCTTTTCTAATGGGCCTCGATTACACAGGCTGTAGAGTAATTTTTGTTAGTTCATTCAGATAGACAAAAAAAAGAAATTGAGACTGTAGTCGGTGGGAACTAATTTCAATATCAGCATGAAAAAAACATTAAATGACCAACTTCTATCGGATGACTTATTTTTAACAGAAAATGTGACTGTGTTTGTGTGTGTTTCTTTTCAGAGATGTTGACTCCAGTTACAGTGAAATACTGAATTGGGGTTGTGTTTTGTTTCTTGTAGCAAAAAGTGATCCTTGAACCCCATTCTCCAATAAGCATAATATTCAAATTGCTTTTATTATTTCTGACATTCTCCTCTATCTTACTAGTTATCTGTTCGTATTTTTAACTATTGTTTGCCAATAATGAAAACACAAAGCCAAAATATTTAGTAGTGTGTGTGTATATTTAGATGGATGGATATATCCAAATATGAACATATGCAAACATTTGATTACCTCACCTGTCAATGTCATGCTAATTGCATTTTCTTGCAGGGAGGATAGGGGCCACTTTTTAATTGTACAGGTACACACTCCATATCTTCTTGCACTGTCACTGACTCATTATGATTCTTTAATTTCAGACCCAGGTTGTAAACCATGATAGAAAATTCTTGTTTGTTTAGTTTTGTTTCATAACCAAAAAGTCAAGCAAAGTCAGGGTCCCTGAAAATCCAGGACCCTGGGAACTCGTTAGCATTTTCAAGAAAAATCTCTGATTTTTTCTGTTGCAAATCAAATCTCTCTTTTGTCCTTCAAAAATATGTAAGAATAGGGGTGCCAGGGTGGCTCAGTTGTTAAGTGTCTGCCTTGGGCTCAGGTCACGATCCCAAAGTCCTGAGATTGAGCCCTGAATGGGCTCTCTGCTCAGCAGGAGGCCTGCCTCTCCTTCTCCCACGCCCCCTGCTTGTGTTCCCTCTTTCACTGTTTCTCTATGTCAAATAATAAATAAAATCTTAAAAAATATATATAAGAATAACTATTTGTATTTTTTCCAATAAGACACATTTATTTGTATTTTTCTCCTAGAATCAGAAATCCATAAGAGAATTGTGACAAGCATTGTATTTTCTTAATTATCTCAAATCATTCATATTTTCAGATATCCTTGTAACAATGACTAATATAATGAGAACCTCTTTTTTAGCACAAAATATGAAAGGATCCTGTACATACACAGAAAACATTAATTTCTGCTTTGAAAAAGCAGTACCTTTTTTCTGTCATTTTTCTTGATTCCTTCTTTTTTTCCACAGTGATGGGCAAAAGGGATTGATTTTCTTTAAAATACTCATAGTCTTCCTGCCACTTTCCTGACCGAATGCTTCAAAGGCTCTTCACTGTATCTAAGCAATGTCTAAAACCCTTTGGCTGGCACTCAGGCCCTGTGACAGTCATCTGGACCCAGCTAATTCCTCAGGCTCAGGGTCCAATCTCCCCTTTGAAGTATCCTCGTGACTCCCTATCTTCTCAGTCCTGCTCTCTTGTGGTTGTGACTCATAACACTGAGCACTTGAGCACTTTTAGTCTTCCCTCTCACCCACTGCATTTCACTTGATTCCATTAATTCTTCAAACTAAGCTCAAATAAATCTCTTTTATGCAATTTTCATCATTTTTTTCACGCTCACATTACCTTTCCCGTAGCATCTGCTGTCTATAAATTCAGAACACAAAATCAGCATTACCAAGATAATTCCACTCTTCTTTCTTCACTTACAGATGGAATAACATTTCAGGGGCAAAGGGGAGTGTTGAGAGTAGAGAAACTAGGAGATGATCTATAAAATTTGTTTCAGTCAATAAGTTCTTTGATTTTAGTCTCTAAGTTTGACACGATTCCCAGCCCACTCCAGTCGAGTGTGTGGCCTCGTTGATACACTGAAATGATTCTGTTTAAGGGGACTGCATCCTCCAGGTGACTGAATCCATGGGCACTCTTCAGTTTTCATCCCCTTAATCTTTTAGAGCTTCAGGCATGGATGGATTCCTCTGCCTTCTTTAAGAAAACTTCCATATGAAGTCGATGAATGTGCCTCCTCCTTCTCCCCTTTCTCCGTGGCTGCTCTGTTTCAATCTTCTTTGTTTTTACAAAGTTTTGAAATGCTGTAGATCCTGAATAGCCAGACAATCCTTTTTTCTTTTTTACTCTTTTTTTCTTACTCTGTGCTTTCTTCTTCAGCATTCTTAAACGTGCCTTTAATTATTACCTAGGAATCAATGATTCCTAAAATGTATCTCTAACCCAGACACCTCCTCTGATTTGCAGAGTTGTAAATCTAGCTGCTTAGCTGACACCACGACTTAAGAGCCTCAAAGATAGCTCAGGATCCACCGCATCTGAATGTGGTTACCGCCCAGCACCCACCAGCCTAAATACAGGCTCTTCCGTGGTTCCTTTTCTTCATGACATCTATTACTGAAGCAAGTTATCTAAAAATAACTCTTGGCAACTCCCTCCCTCCTCCCGTATTTGGTTCACTTTCTCTATGGGTATTGTTTTTTTGTTTGGATCGCTATCATAAAATACTCTAGACCAGGTGGCAACCAGAACATTTAACTTTTCACAGCTCTTGTAACTGGGAAGTTCATCGAGGTGCCAGCAGATTCAGTTCTGGTAAGAGTCCTCTTCCTGACTTGCAGACAACTTCCTGCTCATTGTTCTCAGACGGCGGAAAAAGACTGAGCTCTGATGTGTTCTTATAAAGATACAATCTCATCGTCATGGCCCCATCCTCATGATCTCATCTAAACCTGATGACCTCCCCAAAGTCCCTCTTCCAAATATTATCATATTAGGGGTTAGGTTTTTAACGTATGACTTTTGAAGGCACATTCCATAACAGGTGTTGTCTCCCAATGATCTCTGGGATCTGTTCCCCTCTCCATATCTTCACCAGCAATACCCTCTTTCAGATCACCATCCTGTTTGATCCAGACTCATAGCCCCCTCCCCATTTCTTGCTACACCAAGAGAACAGAGCTTTAAATGGAAATGTGAGTGTAATCATGACACTGAAATTCCAAATACCTTTGGAAAATACCTTCCAAATACATGCCTTCTCACTATTTGGGGATGAGAACATAATCTAAAAGAGAGGCTGGAGCCAGCACCCAGTTAGGGCTCCAGCTCCTGTCTCCAGCTGACTTCCCCTCCCCCACTTCTTGCTCTTTCAAGAGTCAGCTACAATAGCTTTCTTCCAGTTATGAAGTGCTTTCAGGTATTTGAAGATGTCCTACCCTCTGCCCAGAATGTTCTCTCTGCTTGCAGTGTGTTTGCCTGGTAGATATCTACTTATCTTCATCTCATTAGCTCAGATGTCACTTCAGAATGAATGCTTTCCCAGGCCAGAGTAAACCCTCTTTTATATACTTCCACTGTACATCCCCCTGCCCCAGAATTTATAATGTTTTATGATAATTATTTGTGTGATTATTGGGTTGATGTCCATCTGTACCCCACTGCCTGTTCTGCACCATCCAAAAAAGCAGGGTCTTTCACTACTTGGCACATGTTTCATCTCCAATTCTAGGACACATTGTGCGCCTTACTCAAATACTTTTGAATAGATGATTATATTGTGTATTGCCTTCAGACATGTTTGTGGCTTTATTTGACTTCTGTAGTACAATACATTCTTAGAGAACTTATGTCAACTCTGCATTTCCTTGCCATCATGTCTATAAAGTTTATTAATTATTAATATAAGTAGAGGAGTATTGATTGATTACCTAGAAATATCTCTGACCATATCCATTTGTGAATCCATAATAAGTGAACTTACATGCAAGGGTGCAGCTGTGATAGTCAAATTCCAAAGATAGAAAAAGCAAATAAATCCCCGCAACATCAGTTCATAATACAGAGCTTAATGGAGCACGAGCCACTGCTGCCGGGTCCGTGAGGAAAATGTGCTTGTTTACACTCGGGGGTAATCTAAACCTGTATAGAGTCGTTTCTATTTAGGTAGCTGAGACACTTCAAAAGAATGATTGTAGTGTTGCTAACTAATTTGGGTTCCAGTTCACTAGGATAGATTTCATAGTATATTGTATTTCCTCAATAAATGTAAATAACACCAATTTGCAAGCAGTACTTTTTATATTTCCCTCTTATTATATCCCATCTTGGCCACAGCTATTGAGCAACATGGGGACTGATTTATTTCCTGAGAAGTAATAAACTATCCACAGTTTGAAGGTTAACTGATACATTAGCAGAAGAGAAAATCTATTTAGTGGACCCCTAAAGGATGTTTGCCACAACAAGAATGAACTCATAGGCTGAACGGAAGTCAATGTTCATGTATCAAAGAGAAGAGGAAAATAGCATATGACACAGTGCACATATTTTAAGTTCTAAACTATAGTAATTATCCTTGAAAGAAAAAAAAAAAACAGAAGAGGGCACAAGGCATCCTCATACCATGGTTATTTTATTTGGATTATTGAATCGATTATATATTTACTGTCTCATGTTTGGCAGGAGGATATGCATCTACTAGAGTTGTAAAGACAATGATAGTTGGAAGTGATGTTCTTTATGTTACAGTGATCGTTTCAGGGAAGGCAGATTGAAAACATGCACCAAATAGGTTTACACTCCTTTTGGATTACTATCATTTTTGACAAATCTGAAGTAAATGGTAATGCAAGAGAAGAGTAACTACACTGACAGATTTCAAGACTCGTCTATTTTTATTACTTATTTGGTAATTATTATTTTATTTTTACTGTTTCATGTATTGGATATTTTTGGCATCAGATTTCTAATGTGATAATAATGATTAAAACAGTAACATTTGCCAAAGAGCTTTAGTTTAACAAAAATGTGGGAAACCACTTAACTTGCATTGTTTCATTTACCCTCCCAACAGGTCTGTAGGGTTAGTATTTAGGTGGCTGAGGTACTTTAAAAAAAAAAGATCGTGGAAATCAGAAAGGGGAGACGAACCGTGAGAGACTGTGGAGTCAGGGAAACAAACGGGGAGTTTTAGAAGGGAGGGGTGTGGGGAGATGGGTGAGCCCAGTGATGGGTATGACGCCGGGCACGAATTGCCTGGAGCACTGGGTGTTATATGCACACAATGAATCATGGAACACTATATCAAAAACTAATGGTGTACTGTATGCTGACTAACATAACATAATCTTAAAAAAAGAAAGATCGTGGAGCTGCTGACTCATTGAGGTTCTAGTTCTCTGGGATAGATGCCATTGTGTGTTTTATTTCCTCAAAGAAAGTCGAAAACACCAATTTCTCTTCTTCCCAGTACTGTAATTCACATTTTGTAGTTAATAAAGGTGACATTTCTGAGGTGAGGAGAGGGGTCTGACATAACGGGCTGGAGCCAGGCTACGAACCCATGTCTGACCAACCAACACCGAAGTCTCTGCTCCTACCCACTGAACCTGGCCATCTCCCTCTTAGCACGAATGCTCAACCTAATAACCAGACATTATTTTATTGTTGTATTTCAGATTTAGGGAAGCCTCTCTGGTAAGGACATTGCAATATTAGATTTTTACATTAGCATTCAGGGCTGATAAAATATAATTAAATTTACTACTGTAAATAATTATCCTTATACCACTGCCTCCTTGGAAGAAATGAAAATCTCAGCTTAGATGGAAAATAGGTCACACGACTGTCTGCAGGTTCCAATGTATTTGGCATGCACCGTCAGTACAGTCTACCAGGAGGAGCTGTCAATGACCTGGGAAGGCATGAATAAATTCTAGAATTTTTTTTTTTTAACATTTCAATATCCTTCAACCATATAAAGCAAAGTTCCTAAAACTACACAAATTCGTTTTAGAAGAATAGAATTTTCTAATAGAAAATATTAATGTTCTTTGTAACTACATTAGACTCAACATGTGTCTTTTTTTCTTACTATAGATAAATTAATATATAATAAGTATATCTTATTATCCGGTCTTCTCCTTACGCATACGTACCTTTAGTCTACGGATATAGCACATGTTCAGACTATAGAAAGCCATTTTTAATTAAAATTTCTATGTATGTTTAAGAAATAGTGCCATTGTCAATATTAGAACTCACCAAAACAGTCATGCTTTGAAATGTATGAGTACTTGAATTTCATTTTCCATTGAACGTTTAATTATATTCTGTTGGCTTTTTCCCATAAAATAAAGGTAATGGGTGATCAGTTACTTCTGACAATTTTTATAGTGATAGTAAATAAGCCTTCTGAAATCAGATTTTTATTTCCTTACCAAGAAGAGAGAAAGTAAAGCAACAACTAGCCTTTCATTGTTGCTAGGATACATAATTGAGAAATAATAAAGGCAAATTATATATTAGACATTTCTGATTAACTCTTCCTTATCTACATTCAAAGAATGCAAAGCATATATATCAGGTTGCTATAATTATAAGATATTATTTCATTTTGAGTCAGAAATATAAAATATTACTCCTAAATACTGAATGAATGTTGGTTGAAAATTGAGATATGTATAAAGTTCAAAAAAGTATAACAATTTTGGAACTTAGTAAATTTGCTAAGTAAATTAATCAAGGCAAAGTATAGTGTTATAATTTTATATCAGTTTATTTTATGAATATTCTTTTCCTATTTTTTAAGATAAATTAGTCATGGTCAAGAAATAAAGAAAATGATCAGAAATTGTGGAAGAGAAAAAGAATAGTAAAAATATATCATAATTTTTAGCTTCATAAATTATTATAATATTGTATTTGTAACCAAATACAAAATATAGTGATTTTCAATTTATAGAACTGGGTTTTCTGGACAGCATTGGTCAAACATATATAACAAGAGATTTTTTTTTTTATGGTGGTGTCCTGCAACACTTGTCTTTTTAGTATACTGAGAGAGAGGTTGCCACAAAGACAAAAAAAGTAAGAATTTGTCTTTTGAATTAGTAGGCACTTTTGAGTAATCATCATGTTCTTTTTAAGTTTCAAACTTATTATGGTAGACAACCACTGTTACTTTATAATTAATCACCTAACATTGGAAATTCCCTTTTCTCATTGGTCTTTATTTCTTTATAAAGTGATGGATCACTATGTTTCAGTTACCAACTACTGACAAAGGTGTATGTGAAAGCTTAGAGAAACACAGAGACTTGGTCAGGTGCTTGTTGCGTTTGGATTGCTTGTTGGTTTTGTCATGTCTTTTACCCAATTATGAATGTATTTATATTTTCAAACATTCTTCCTTTAATAATTGATCTTAGACGGATGCATATTTGACTGTATTTTTTTGACTACATTTTCTATTTGCTTAGTACACATGCTATTTTGAAGAGGTGAAGGAACTGGTACATTTTTCTAAGTATGCTTCTCAGAATTATGCAAGTTCGAATAGTACTTCAGAATGATTTTATATAAAGTCTTGGAATTGTGGATACTGTTAGTAGTTCACTTTGATAATATTGCAATAAAAAGAAGCTTAGGATGGGGTGGCTGGGCGGCTCAGTGGGTTAAAGCCTCTGCCTTCGGCTCAGGTCATGATCTCGGGGTCCTGGGATCGAGCCCTTCATTAGGCTCTCTGCTCAGCAGGGAACCTGCTTCCCCCTCTCTCTCTGCCTGCCTCTCTGCCTACTTGTGATCTCTCTCTGTCAAATAAATAAATAAAATCTTTAAAAAAAAAGCTTAGGATAAGGGCTTGCAAATGAGTATGTTTTCAAGATACAGAACTTCTCAGTGTAATAACATTGTTTAGGTTAATAAGAAATATCTTTAATTAGATTAACTAGTTTATATATTTTCTAGATACAGCTATATCTAGATATATTCTACTTAGAAAAGAACAAAATTTCATTAGATATTTTACATTAAAATTTAAACTTTTTAACATATATTATACATTTAAACTTAATATTGAAGGAACAATCAAGGAGGAGATTGGTTTTTGTTTTTGTTTTTTAATGAGAATGTGAGAATGATATAGTTAAAGCCCATGGATCACATTTACTAGTCCTATGAAATCCTTTCTCTTCATAGAGTTTGTGCCAAGTACCTTAATTATTTTTACATCTGATATCACTAGATATATGAGAACTATTGACATCTGGTTTTCATTTTTCTGAAGATTAGCTCTTCATTAATTAATAGATTCTTTCTTCCACTATCTCTAGGGACTATTGTACTATTAATGTATAAAAACATACATTGTTGAGGAGTATGTTAATAGCTAGAGAAAGAAAAATATTCATTTTATAAATAAGTGTACTAGCTTCAGAATGTGTAATTGTTTAAAAAAAATACAAGTGGTGGTAAGGATGGCCAGTGTTGGTGCATACAACTAGTTTTCCCCACTTGAAAAAAAAATAATAATACCAATTGTAGTAAACACTACATAAATTTAACTGCTATTTGTCAACTTTTTCCCTGGATTCTCTGCTAACCTTAATTTTACAAGTCCTGTTGACTTTAATACATTGTTTCATGGCCTGTGATATAATTAGTCTATGCTGACACTTTCATTGCCTTTTTTTTAAACAGGTTAAAAATGTATACAGAAGCAAAGAAATAAGCCATTAGATTAACTTACCTATAGTTAGTGTTGACCAGTGCTTTTTGAAGATCAGAAAAATTTTTGAAAAGTGATTTTTAGACTAAATTGCGAATCATAAATGTAGAAACATAGAAATCATTTAAAGTCATTATAAAATTGCTATCATTCTAAATGTATTCCAACTCATCCCTTATCCCATGGCCAATATTTTAATGAATTATTAATAAAACAAAAGGATTGCAAATCATTCCCAAATCATAAACAGGTTGGTTGTACTCTACAAGTTCATTTATAAGCCACTGTTAGAATTTGGAACATATTTCCTCATAAAACCTGTGTGATGAATGTGGTTAGGACACAAAGCCAACCTGCAAGATTCTACCTAAATCAAAATGTAATTAAAATGTAGCACCAGATTATTATAGAACCCCGCCATTACTTATCTAGCTGCTTCTTTAGGCAACAGTCTTCAATTTCTAACTTGGAAATTGGAACACTTGAGCTTCATCTTTCTTCTCTATATCTCCCATTGTTTGCAGAATGCTCCCTGCCTTTCTCCAGCCCTACCTTTCAGAAGCTCCTACTTCAAATAATATAAATTGAGGTCCTTTATCAGTATAGAGAAAGCTCTCTTTGTAAGAAAACATTTACAGTTACAAGGTCTTCATAAATCCTATGGTTATCTCTGAGACTTGCCTTTAAGACTGTGTTCTGTTCTGTGTATATCTGCATTTTTCAAGAAAGCAGATCCACAGTTGTCACTGTATTCTCAGAGGAATTATAAACCTCCTTCCCCAATGAAACAAAGATATTGAAAAGTAAACTATACCTAGTTAGATCATAATCAAGCGGGAAGCCTGAGTAGCTCAGTCAGCTAAGCACCTGCCTTCAGTTCAGGTCATGATCCCAGGTCCTGGGCTTGAGTCCTGCATCAGGCTCCTTGCTCAGCGGGGAGCCTGCTTCTCCCTCTGCCTGCTCCCCCAGCTTGTGCTCTCTCCTTCTCTCTCTCTCTCTCTCTGATGAATAAATAAAATCTTTTTTAAAAGTAATCAAATTAACTTTGTGATTAACAATATAGTATAGAATTGATCCCAAGAAGATACTTTGGGATCAAAAACATGTGTTTTTCAAATGAGACATGCAAAAGCCAAAAGTAGTAGTCATTTAGCCAAGCTTATGCATTTAGCTCGTTTACAAAGCTAAAGTTGAGCAAAGATCAGTGTTGTATCACATTAACTGAAAAATTATGTAAAAAGAGATTTCTGGGACTTTTTTGCCTCTGATATTATTTTCCTGAAGTACTCCTATATACTTATACCCATAAGTGCCTCCCCACATTCTTAGCTCTAACAAGTTTTCACAACTTGAGGTCACTCATTAATCTCTCTGCTTTCCTATCTGCTACTAATTATGTTTATGGAGTAAAGACTTTTATAATATGGAGCAATTAACTTGTCTAACACAGGAGCGCCTGGATAGGCTCATTTGGTTAAGCGTCTGACTCTTGATTTCAGCTCAGGTCATGATTTCAGGGTTGTGAGACCGAGCCCTGTGTGGGGCTCTGTGCTGGGCATGGAACCAACGTAAGATTCTCTCTCTCCCTCTGCCTCTCTCCCTGATTGTACTCTCTCTCTCTTTTACTCTGTCTCTCCAAATACATAGATAAAATCTTTAAAAAATAAATAAGTAAATTTTCTAACAGGAATCTGAATGTCATGTGTTTTAATGATCTTATTCAGCCAATGACAAAAAGATACTTAGGAAGATTGTACTTTCCTAGAGCACAGTGCATTTTGTCAGCATGTTCTTGGGAAAAAAAAAAAAAAAAAAAAAAACTCCCTATGCCCTTTGAAGTAATGGGAGGAACATGGAGACATTTTTTTTTGTTTCTCTCGTAGAAGTGGAAACAAGCAGAATCAAAAAAAAAAAAGAAAAGAGAAAGGAAAGAAACAAGCAGAATCTTCTTCTTCAGGTGCTTGAGTGAGTTCTGTATGCATATTGCAAAATTCTGTTCAGATGATTTAAACGTCCACTACTGCAGAAAGAAAACGAAAACAAAAACCTTTGTATGCATTACTAAAAAAAAACTAAACTGAGGGCCAAAGTTCCTGATTACATCTTTAAAAATGTCCCTGATAGGGGCACCTGGGTGGCTTATTGGATTAAAGCCTCTGCCTTCGGCTCGGGTCGTGGTCTCGGGGTCCTGGGATCGAGCCCTGCGTCGGGCTCTCTGCTCAGCGGGGAGCCTGCTTCCTCCTCTCTCTCTGCCTGTCTCTCTGCCTGCTTGTGGTCTCTCTCTGTCAAATAAGTGAAAAAATCTTAAAAAAAAAATGTCCCTGTTATGTCGTTATTTTGAGTTTTAACTACCAAAGTAAGGTTATGTTGCTCTGTTCATAATCAAACACATAACTTTCTTTTTCAAAACCACTTAGAAGCCAGCAGATAGCAAAGGTCACTCTCAGCACTATTTGCAAGGAAGGGGAGAGATACTGTTCCTGGTAAGATTAATCACCTACAAAATTTCTAAATTTGGTATTAGTAATTCTGAGGCAAAAATGTTATGACTTAACACCTTCCCTTTTAATTTTAGACTGAAAATGTCTAAGGCTTTATTATTGTATGGGGATGTTTTACAGTCTGTGACTGAAATAATAGCTCTTTCTTGGCTTGTCTTAAGTTTTGTACAGGTTTAGAAGATCTATTAACAGTATCCAAGTTTAACATTTGTTGGGAAAAGCTGGCATATAGAGTTATAGAGGAGTTATTGTAATTCCTTATTTCTTTCATTTTAAATAGTTCAACATTTGAAATCATACTCAAAATTAAAAAATGGTAAAATTAAAATACATTTCATTTATTATTTTTCTTGATAACCATTTGCTTGGTATAGTACCAGGTGCTTGATAAGAGTTAAACATTATTTATCTAGATTATAGTTGGCTGGTTCTGCACCCATCTGAAGGCTCTATTAGAACTGGAGAATCTACCTTGAAGCTCGCTTTCCTGGTTGTCCATTCTGTGCTTTAAACATCATGTGAAAAAATATCTATCTAATATCTGGACATGGGATATGGCAGTTACATGTATTTCACAAAATACCACAATATAAACCACAGAAAAGATCAATATTGGGTTTGTTTTTGCATCTAACATTTTGTTTGTAGAATATCTTTATCTGATATTTCAAATTCTACCAAGAAATATATTCTGAGTTTATGTTTCATAGATATTTAATGCTTTTTATGTGAATTTTAATATTAAATATATTTCAAAGGCATACCATATTATACTTAAATACTTATTTTTGCCAAACAAAGTGAAAAGTCCAGACCTTCTGAAACTTGGAACTATCCATATCAATTTTTTTTTTTGAGCTCGATATAACCTTGTTTGTTGGTTTCAAGTTTTTATTTAAATTCTAGTTAGTTAACGTAAAGTATAATGGTTTCAGGAGTAGAATTTAGTGACGCATCACTTACATATCTCAACAAATGCCCTCCTTAATACCCATCACCCATCTAGCCTATCCCCCACCAACCTCCCTTCCAGTAACTCTCAGTTTATTCCTTATAGGTAAGAGTCTGTTTTTTAGTTTACCTCTCTCTCTTTTTCTTTGCTTTTTGTTTGTTTCTTAAATTCCACATATGAGTGAAATCAAATGGTATTTGTCTTTCTCTGGCTGACTTATTTCACTTAGCATAAGACACTCTAGCTCTGTCCATATCTTTGCAAATGAAAAATGTCCATTATTTTTTATGGCTAAGTAATATTCACACACACACACACACATATATATTCATATATATGGTTATAGAAAATAGTTTTCAATATATAATATATGTCATATATATATGTATACATATATACATATACATATATATATATATATATATATATATATATAAAATCCATTCACCTGTTAATGGACATAGGGACATTTGGTCTTTCTGTAATTTGGCTATTGTTGATAATGCTACTATAAACAACAGGGTGCATATGTCCCTTCGAATCCGTATTTTTTAATCCTTTGGGTAAATATCTAATAGTATAATGCTGGATCATAGGGTAGTTCTATTTTTAACTTTTGAGGAAACTCTATACTGTTTTCCAGAGTGGCTGCACCAGTTGGCATTCCCACCAACATAAGAGTGTTCCCCTTTCTCCATATCCTTGCCAACATTTGTTTCTTGTGTTGTTAATTTTAGTCATTCTAACATGTGTGAAGTAATATCGCACTGTAGTTTTGATTTGTATTTCCCTCATGATGAGTGATGTTAAGTATCTTCCCATGTGTCTGTTAGCCATCTGTATGTCTTCTTTGGAAAAAAGTCTATTCATGTCTTCTGCCCATTCCTTAACTGGATATTTGTTTTTTGGGTGTTGAGTTTGATAAGTTCCTTATAGATTTTGGATGCTAGCGCTTTATCAGATGTGTCATTTGCAAATAACTTCTATTCTATAGGCTACCTTTTAGTTTTGTTGATTTTTTTTTCCTTCACTGTGCAGAAGTTTTTTTATCTGGATGAAGTCCCGATAGTTCATTTTTTGCTTTTGTTTCCCTTGCATCTGTACACATCTGGAGATGTGTCTAGTAAGAAGTTGCTGTGGCTGAGGTCAAATTGGTTACTGCCTGTGTTCTCTAGGATTTTGATGGTTTCTATATCAGATTTAAGACTTATTCTCAAAGGCTCATTTTGCTTCCAATGCAATTAATGTAAGGGATTCAAATGTAAGTAGATAAATTTAAGGATAATTAGTTTGGCTCATTTCAAAATGAAGAAAGATTTCTTGAAAAAAGTGTAACAGAAAACATGGAGTTACAGAAATGAAGGTGCATGATTATATATTTTTTTCTGTTCGAACTATTAAATTTATACAATTATTTTTAAAGATATTACTTATTTGAGAGAGAGAGAGCATGCACAGGTGGGGGGAAGGGCAGAGGGAGAGGGAGAAGTAGACTGCCTGCCCACTGAGCAGAGAACCCAACATGGGGCTGGATCTCAGGACCAGGGGATCATGACCTGAGCCAAGGGCAGATGCTTCACTGACTGAGTCACCAGGTGCCCCTAAATTTATAAAATTATTGAAACTGGTTTTATTCTTTTTTGAAATGATAGACATTTTGAAAAGTAACTATATAAGAAGTAAACAACATATCTTAGAAACATACTGTGTTGATTCATGGTTACAGAAAGTAGTTATCAATATATGAAATATGACTCCCAAAGGTTTCTCCATTATATTAATAATTATGACAAAAGTAATAATATAAATATAAATTTATTTAAGACAAGCCCACCAAGCCTTATGTGATTATTTTATTTTACAAATTTTATAGATGAGGAAATCAAGTATCATAGAAATAAATTTCTCAAGGAATAAGGTTCCAAAAGCCAAGCCAGAATTTTAACCTGATCTGCTTGATTTATTCAGATGATATTTTGGAATCTTCGTTTTCTGCAGAGGCTTTATTGATAGTTTTAAAAATGTATATATTGTTCTTAAAAAGGAGGAAAGACAGATTTCTACTAAAAACATAATAGCTTATAAAATCTTGGTAATAAGGTAAACTATATGTTTAAAACTCAGGAAAAGATGGGGCGCCTGGGTGGCTCAGTGGGTTAAGGCCTCTGCCTTCAGCTCAGGTCATGATCTCAGGGTCCTGGGATCAAGCCCCGCATCGGGCTCTCTGCTCATCAGCGAGCCTGCTTCGCCTTCTCTCTCTGCCTGCTTCTCTGCCTGCTTGTGATCTCTCTCCTCTCTGTCAAATAAATAAATAAAATCTTTAAAAAAATAAAATAAAACTCAGGAAAAGAGATAATTAAAAAGAGTACAAACTGATCCTAACTATGTAATTGATATATTACTATTGTCAAAATTAGTATGTATCCACTTAGACTTTTTCTGAATTACATATATATATATGTATATTTTTAAGATTTTTATTTATTTATTAGAGAGAGAGAGACTGAGAATGAGAGGGGAGAAGGTCAGAGGGAGAAGCAGACTTCCCGCAGAGCTGGGAGTCCGATATGGGACTTGATCCCAGGACTCCGGGATCATGACCTGAGCCAAAGGCAGTTGCTCAACCAACTGAGCCACCCAGGCGCCCTGAATTACATATATTTAAGTGGACTCACACCATGAATGACATTTGTAACATGCTGTTTCACTTAGCAATGATTTCTCATTTCCATATAATTAAGCATTCACACACTATGTATTTTTTAAAATTTTATTTATTTATTTATTTAGATAGTATGCAAGCAGGAGGAGGGGCAAAGGGAGAGAGAGAGACTCTCTGGCAGACTCTACACTGAGCGTGGAGTCCGATATGGGGTTCCATCTCATGACCTGAAATGAAATCGTCAGACAATTAACTAACTGAGCCAGCCAGGTGCCCCATATACTATATTATTTTTATTTACTTGTTATTCCTTTATATGACTGTACCCATTTTATTTAAGCAGTCTTTTATTAGTAATCATTTTCCCTACATTTTCAATGAGTAGATTGGGGTGAACCCCCATAAAGTTCTGTATTTACATATTAATTATTTTTATATAATTCATTCTGAAATTTTGAATATATTTCCTAATATTATTATTAGCAAATTAGAAAATGTAATATATTGATCAGTTTTTGGTCATGATAGCAGCAATTCTAGATACACATAAAAAATTAAGAAAATTATCTGACAAAAATTTTACACGACCTATAAAAAAAGGAAAATTTGAGAATTTTCTCTCAAGAGAATAAATACTGAGTAAATGTGAAGATATAGCATACTCCCAGATTTTATAATCTAAAATAATAAGAATAAAAATATTTTCAATTCTATACATGTAGTACAATCCCTTTTCTATATTTTGTTCATATCATAAACAGAATTGTTCATTATGTACTATTATATACTTTTTTGGTTTTTTCATTTAACGATTTTTGATTCATCCAAGATTATATGCACACTTATAATTATTTCATTATTCCTTTATAATATTGCTAAAAATAAATATAAGAGTATTTAATCATTAAAATGTAGACAACATTTGGGTCATTTCCAGTTTAGTAGTAGCATGAATTTTGTTCTAAGCATATGTGTATGTATATTTATACTTAACTTCTGCTGGGTATATATGTGATTGAAATTGCTAGAACATAGAGAATGTGTACATTCATCTTTATTACATAGTACAAAACAGTTTCTCAAAATGGATATATTAATTTAAATTCATTGTCAGTGTGAGAAAATTTCAATTTGTCTTAACCTAACACCTAGTATCGACTTCTTTTTTAATGATAACCATTTGGATGAGTGTGTCATAGTAATACATCATGGTCTTTATTCACGTTTCCTTGATGACTAATTAATCATTGTTTTATGTTTATTGGTCACTTAGATATGCTCTCTTGTGAAGACATTCTGTTTAAACTTTTTGTCTGTTTCTTTTTTCATAGTGACTTTTTAATTGTTTTGTAGGAACTCTTTACATATGACTAATTTGTCACAAACCTAAATGACAAACATTCTCCCATTTTGTCAATTGCCTTTTCATTCTCTTAATTTTTTTATGAAATTACATTTCTCATTAACATATTTTATTTTCTTACAATTAATGTGTGTTTTTGTATCATGTTTTGTATTTGCATACATTAGAGTCATGACGATATTTCCCAGTTCTTTTTTTTTTTCCCCTCTAATTGTTTTTAGTGAAACAACTCTCATCAGTGATCTTGGCTCTTCCAGCTCTGGTGTCTGGCTTTGTTTCTTGATCTGTGGTCATATTTCTCTGATCTCTGTATCCATGGTCACATTACCTCCTTTTCTGTATGCATCATCTCCCCATGCCTTTCTTTTTTAATACCAACAGTTACGATGGCACTTATAGTCTGCTTAAATAGTCTAGGGTTAATTTAATGACCCCATTTCCAAATTAGGTAACATTTATAAGTGTCAGAGATTGGAGCATGGATACCTGTTGGAGTCCAATTTTCATTCTACCATAAGTAGGTTTGTGTACCTACCACCAAAGTCAAGATACAAAACAGCTCCCTCACCACGTGTGTTCCTCTTGTAACCTTTTTGTAACAATATCTACCTTATTCTCACCCATCTTTTACTCTCTTCCCTAGTCTATGGCAACTACTCCATCAGTTCTCCATCTCCCATCTCTCTATTTTTATCATTTTGGTAATGTTACATAAGTGAAATCATCTGTAAACTTTTGGGATGTTTTTTCACTTAGCATAATTCCCTGGATCTTTCTTTATCCCAGGTATTCCTGACTGTTGTCTTTATCAGTAATCCCTCCTCCTTAACTCTGACTAGTTTTCCATGGTATGGATGTATGACAGTTTGTGTAACTATTCATCTCTTGAAAGACATTTGAGTTATTTCCAGTTCTAGGCAATAACAAGTAATGCTGCTATCAACATATGTTTACAGGTATTTGTTTGAAAATAAGTGGTCATTTCTCTGGGATCAGTGCCCAGGAGTATAATTGCTGGGTCATTTGGAACTGTCAGAGGTTTAGAACTCTGTCATTTTTAAGTCTTGTATCCTTTGCTTTTTGATACTGAAGATTTTACAGCAGGGACAAATTCAATTTTATCTCATGGCTTTCTTCAGATAAACTCCTTTATAAAAATTATTACCTTAACAAGGTTAAGCTCAGCATTTGTGGCTTATTCTCTAAGAAGTCTCCATAGGCTCCTTGCAAACAGAACTTTATTGGGAGTCATATCAGTTTTCAAGACATATTATGAAAAACCAATCCATTTCAACTAAAATTCCTTTTCAAGGAGAATCTCAGTTCTATTCTCTCATTGACAATTCTCTGTATGTCCCCCAATGTTCAACTGACCTGCCTCTACTCCAACAGCTCCAACAGTGAACATAGTCTAGACCAAGACTGAACTATCTACTACCTAGATTGTTGTGTAAGTGAACATTTTGACTCAAGGTTCCATTAATAACAAGAATATTCAATAGGTTATCTCAAACCTAAAGGTTGGCAGTGAGAACGAAGATTCATGAGCCATCTTCAACAAAGACAGAAATATCTGTGTACATCAAAGAGAAAAATTCACCTTCAGGGGTTTTTTGGTCTTAACGATTAACCTCATCGGTCTTCTTAGGCCCCCAAGAAATTCTTCAGGCAAGTGTGACACAATGATAAATTACTTTTTGGTGTTCTCTAATATTGGATGAGTCTGAGAGAAGATAGAAACATTCAGAGGTCAAGTGTTACTGCCGTTATAGCCCCTAAATGTTTGTGCAAAGAGTTGCAAAGATAAAAAGGAATTCCTTTTGAAAAAGTAGTATGATAACAGAAAAATATTCCAATTTTTCTACTCCTGACAATACTTATATGGTTTAATTCTCCCTAATGATGGAAAATATCTCCATAGAAAACATAAAGGAAAAAGGAATTAAAAGGAATATAAAAGGAATATAAAACATGTGTGTTTTAATAATTTAAAAAGTCAAGTTATAAATTTTGGAATTCTTCTCCCTAATATTTGGGATGTGGCCACTATCTACTTAATTCTAGAGATCTAATATTTTGGCATTTTTAATGTTACTTAATGTATCTATTTCTCATATTAGATAAGCAATTAGAATACTACAAAGATATATGCAAACATATATTCATATAAAATATCAGTTGTATTTAATCCACATCAAAATAGACAAGAAGTCACTACTTTTTTAGTGTACACACTGATATCTATAATTTTTTCACTTTAAAGAGAAGACTGATAAAAGTAAAACAGATGCAATTTTAAAATATCAGTGAATTTTCTGATAGTGATTCCTTATTCTTATACTAATGTATTTTAGGATGATCAAAATTTAAAGAAGCCTTACATCTCTCCCTTTATTAAAAGAAAATGAAAATCTTGGGCGCCTGGGTGGCTCAGTTGGTTAAGCAACTGCCTTCGGCTCGGGTCATGATCCCGGAGTCCTGGGATCGAGTCCCACATCGGGCTCTCAGCTCCATGGGGAGTCCGCTTCTCACTCTGATCTTCTCCCCTCTCATGCTCTCTCTCACTCTCTCTTTCCTAATAAATAAATAAATAAAAATCTTTAAAAAAAAAAAGAAAATGAAAATCTTACTCTACAATCAGTACAGTCTATTTAAAAGTAAGTATATTTTAAATTAAAGGAATATGGGTACCTGGGTGACTCAGTCCATTAAGCGTCTGTCTTGGGCTCAGGTTGTGATTCCAGGATCCTGGGATCAAGCAGCACATTGGGCTCCCTGCTCAATGGGGAGTCTGCTTCTTTCTGCCCCTCACAACCACTTGTGTTCTTTTTTTCACTCTCTCTGTCAATAAATAAAATCTTTAAAAAAATAAATAAATTCAAGAAATACAAACTGATGAGTTATACAAAGCAGAAGTAAAAAGGTTCATGATATAAATTACTGCTATAAAATAAGAGAACATTTTTCCCATCTTTGATCCTTATGATAATTTTTTAAGTATTAAATAATGAATTTATACAAGGAGCTTAAATATGTGTTTTTACCAGAAGTCATCCCCTATAGAATTTGAACATCAATAACTCCCTAAAAGAGAATTTAGCCAAGAAAAAAACAAAACAACAACAAAAAAACCAATATGTGTTGAAAGGTCACATGAATTTTAATAAAACTTCCTTGGATAGTCTCTACTATTCTTTCAATGAAATAAGCAAGACTGATGTCCTTTTACAATGTCCCTTTGCTCATTTTCCCTTGAACTTGCTATAATGTGAAGCTTAAATTATCATGCGTGTATATCTGTGTATATGTATAAATGTCCTTTCCTTATAAACTGGGGGTGCTTTTTAAAGTCATTATTGTGTCAGTCTGTGTGGACTTGAATGTACACTTTGTTCTTTTTAAAGTTCCCCTGTGAGAGTTAGTAATGTTCTGTGCCTAAGAATAGTATAGATATTTGCAAAGGCTGAAGAATTCCTTTCACTTTGATACTGATTCAGTGAACTGATTAACATAATTTGTATAAATATCTTCATATTTATACAAAACATAATTTGTATAAATATCTTCATATTTATACAAATATATTTTATAATATTGTTTATTTATTGCTACATAACAAATTACACCAAAACTTAACAGCTTAAAAAATATTTAATATCTTACATAATATTTGTGTGTCAAGACATCAGTAGCTAAATTGGATGGTTTGGGCTCAGGTTCTCGGATGAGAGTACTTTCAAGGAGCGTGGACAGGGGCCTTCATCTTCTGAAATCTTGTCTCTTTCTGAAATATGCTTTCCTGGTGGTTGACAGGCCTATTTCATCCTACCTGGGTATTCTGCTTGAGTGCTCACATGATATGGTGGCTGGCTTCTCCAAAAGGGAATAGTCCAAGAGAACATAAGGTTGAAGCCTTCCCGAAAGTTACACTCCGTAATTTCTACAACATCCTCATAGGTTATACAGCTTGGCTTTACTCAATGTCAGAAGGGACTATATAGGAACATCAATATCAAGAAGTAAGCCTCATGGGGGTCACAGATCATTAGTGATATTATTTTAGCTTAAATGCTTAATTCTAATGTTAAAGAATTTTAGACAATATAATTCATCATTATAAGGGCAGTAATTTCACAAAGACTTTCCCTACACAATGCTTATTTCCAACTTCTTTTCAACATAAAAGATAAAATTATATTCTATTATTTATGATTTTGATATGTTGGAAAGAAATGTTTACTATATATAACAGTATTCATTTTCCTACTAAAGGTAAACTGATATTAACTATAAGACTTTAAAGATACACTTGTCCTTTGTATACCTAAGCAAGTAGATGGTTGTTGTAGCTAAGTCAAGCAGGGTCTTCTAACTTCTGTTTTGAATAGTGTTAATTCATTATTATTTCTAACATTGATTATTGTATCCAATGTGCAAATTATTTTTTTTTTTGCCTTATTTTCTCTGATATTCACCCAGTCGTGCACTTACAACTCATCCTCACTTCTCACAAAGCGCTAGGACTAAGAGAAAAGAGAAGTTAGCTAGAAATATAGCCAAATAAAATGTTGTCAGGACAATGCCCTTGAAGGCATTTCATCTGTGGTAAGTCTTCATTTTGTCTTTCTTTCTTCTTACTAAGAGTCCCTCTCTCCTGCTTTGCTCCTAGGAAACACTTTTAAAAATGAAATAAGTAATTACATTCCATTCTCTTGGCAAATGTGTGAGTCAGTTAGAAAGCAAGTTTAAATATAACAGGGAGATCTGATCTGCCCAGGCTAGAGTCTGTATCTTTTCCAAAGCTGATGTTTCTATTCTGAAAACAGAGCATCTCTGCTTTGGGATAAATTCAAAGGTTATAGAGACCTTGCACCAGTTGGATGCTAGAATCTTCTCTCTTTTCCTTCTGCCAAATTTAACTCATTTAATGTTCGAGGACTTTTAATTACAGGGTACTTAATTATATCCTGAGGGAAAGTTGATCAATTTGGGCTAGTATAGTTGTTTTATGAATTCTTCCTTATACTGAGTCAAAAAATTACATTTTTAAGTGTGATAATTTTTCATTTATATGCACAACCTAACTCTAAACCAAGACTCTTCCAGAATTAATGCCTCTAGTTCTCCCAGCTATTTTTCCTAAGTCAGGATCAGGTTCACGGTCAGAACTTTCGGTTCAGGAAATGTTCCCACTTGCACCTCAGACTCCCCTTCATTCCTCTACAACTCCATACAATAATTCTGAAATAAATGAAATTCTATTGCCATTAGAAAGTGAAACAGTAAAATTAGCACATTTTATTTTTTATTTTATTTTTTTTTAAATTAGCGCACTTTAGAGATATACTGTCACTTTAGAAATATAGAGGGGTTCTTAGTCTTCAATATGCTCATTTCTACTAGTCTATTAGTTAGAAAAGGGATATGTAAAATGGAATGATAACAGTGAACCCCAAAGCCAAAAGCTGCTAATGCCCATATTAGAAATGCACAGGGAAGAAAGAATCTTGGTTAACAAACCTAGATGTTGTAGTCTTAGAAATGTTATTCACTGTTGTAGAAATGGAGGGTTCACTATATGTTTTCCTATTCATAGTAAAGCTTTCTGGGGCACCTGGATGGCTTAGTCAGTCGAGTGTTCAAGACTGAACTTCAGCCACTGAACATTTTATGTGTTCTATGAACTCATTGTGGTAGACTGCAGATATCCCCCCGCCCCACAAATTTCCAATTCTAATCTCCAGAATGTGTAAATACATTACTTTAAAAAGCGAAAGGGACTTTATAGATTTGTTTAAGGACCTGAAGATGGGGCTAATACCCTGGATTACCCAGATGGCCTAATGTAATTACAAGTGTTTATGTAAGAGGGAAGTGTGGGATTCAGAGCGGGAGAGAAGAGAGATGTGACAGTACAGATAAAGACTGAGATGGAGGAGAAAGCCACAAGCCAGGGAATGCTGGCAGCTTCTAGAATCTGGGAACAGCAAGGAAATGGATTTTCCCCTGACTACAGAAGGAGCACAGCTCTGTCAGTAAATGGAGTTTAGCCTTTAAGATTCATTTGTGACTTCTGAACTCCAGAAATAAAAACAATATATTTTTATTAACATATAATGTATTATTTGCCCCAGGGGTACAAGTCTGTGAATCATCAGGCTTACACAATTCACAGCACTCACCTAGAACATACCCTCCTCAATGTCCATAATCCAGCCACCCTATCCTTCCCCCCACCCCCAACCCCCAGCAACCCTCAGTTTGTTTCCTGAGATTAAGGTTTGTCTCTCTTATGGTTTGTCTCTCTCCCCAGTCCCATTATGTTTCATTTTTTCCCTCCCTACCCCCCACGACCCCCCTCCCGCCTCTCAAATTTCTCATATCAGAGAGATCATGTGATAATTGGAAAGAGCTCTTATTCTTAGCTATGGTATGCTGTCTTTGTTTGGCAATTAAGACATAAACAACAGGAGCACCTGGGTGGCTCACTAGGTTAAGCATCTACCTTCAGTTCAGGTCATGATTTCAGGGTCCTGGGATAGAGCCCCATGTTGGGATCCGTGCTCAGTAGGGAGTCAGCTTCTCCCTCTCCCTCTCCCCTTCCCCTGCTTGTTCTCTCTCTCTCTCTCTCAATTACAAAAAATCTTAAAAAAAAAAAAGACATAACAAATGGTAGTATGATTTCTTAACTGACACATTTTCCTCTAATATAACCTAACATGTTATTTTTATATGATCTTGTTAAGATCAACAATGATTCCAATTTTGTACCTTTCTTGGACTCATATGAAAGCACATTACAGAATTACTGTCCCTTTTTAGGCAACATGCCATATGCAGTTTTACTTTGCTCGATAACATGCTACTACTTCAGCAGTGTTTAAAGTGAGCTGGATGCCACACTAATTTAATGTTCACAACAACCTGCTGAAGAATGTGCTATTTTTATACCCTTTTTACAAGTAAAGATGAACGAATTGGAAATGAAGCCACTCTGTCTTCCCCCAAGGAGGTAGTCAGGGATAGAGCTAGAATTCCAGCTGAGGTAGTCTAGCACCAGAGTTCATTCACTGAACCCCTGAATTATAACTGCTGTATTACTGTAGTTATACAGTAATACAGCAGTTATATTTACAGTCAACTGTAATATTGTAAAGAGTAGGAAAAGAAGGCAGAAATGTGGTAGAAATTTATAGTTCTTTCGTGATACTTAATTATTTGAACAGCTACCGCATTTCAAAATGACACAGCAAAAAATGTGTCATGTCTTGATAATGTGTGGTGTCAGCTTTCTCACTTTGTTTTCAATGGTCAGTTGTCTGTAAACGATGTGATTTGATGACATCCTTGTCCTACTTTGGTAAAATTGAGCTGCTTTAGTGATAAAAAAAAGAAGAAGAAGAAAAAGAAGAAGAAGCAGCAGCAGCAGCAGAAGAGGGGGGAGGAGGAAGAGGAAGAGGAAGAGGAAGAGGAAGAGGAAGAGGAAGAAGAAGAAGAAGAAGAAGAAGAAGAAGAAGAGGAAGAAGAAGATGATAAATAAATCCAGAGCAGGAAAGGGAAGAAAAAGAGGGAAGGTAGATAGGTTGAGCTGGTAGGGGGAGAGAAAAGTGAAATTTTTAACTGGAAGTTGCTGAAATCATCCTCTCCTTTCTATTGCCAGTGGATTAACAAAAGAACATTGAGGATTACTCACACAGATACAAGTTATTGTAGGTGTTTTCAAAATTATGTGAATAGTTTAGAGTATTTGTTATTCCTTTATTCCTTTCCTTTTTTTTTTTTTTTTTTTAATCTGTTGAGAGAGAGAGCACAAGCAGGGTGCCTGGAGGGGCACTGGGAAAGGGAGAAGGTCTTGATCTCAGGACATCATGACCTGAGCAGAAATCAAGACTCAGTCCCTTAACCAGCAGAGCCACCCAGGTGCCCCTTCAGTTTGATTTTTAATCTTATGTATCTGTTATCCATATAAAAGGATAATGATTTACTATATATTTATTCCTCTTTGGATAATTTGTTTATATTTTTATGATTTTAATATTTTGCATAGGGATTCCTTTTAGTAAGAAACAAAAAGATCGATTTCAAGTTAAAATAGGAACTAGCCTCAGGGGAAAAAGTAGTTGCTCTGGTAGGCAACTTTTAATAACTCTTCTGTATTTCTACTTTCTTTCAGGACTGTTTTCCTTCCTTCATTGTTCTCACTTTGTTCCATTAATAGGTCTTGAGTTTACCTCAGAGCCTCCACTGCCAGCATCACCAACCGTTAAGGGAAAACAATTTTGTTAGCAGTCATTTATAGCAAGTGATGATCAGAAGCAGGCAACCTTGCTGCTGAATTTATTTTCAGCCTTTTTAGTAGAACATGAGCTCCAACTGTAGCTATAATTTTAACTTCCCATTGACTGTCAGTTGAAAATATATAGAAAAAAATATGCTATTCGTAGAATTCTCCATAAAAGGTTTAAAGATTATACATTTCAACATATTCAACTGACAACCTATGCTTTACTGCACATAAAAATAATCACACTTTGAAAAGAAATAAACACTTTATGGACTATAAAACACATAGAACAAATTGTATTCCTTAAGTCATATTTCAGAAAGTCAAATGAAATTTAAACAAAAATGACATGAATAATAGCTTGACATTATGTATTATAATGACATAACATAATACTAAGCAATAGAATTGTTTTAATATTTTAACCAGTAAGCACATTTCTTCTGTAAACTCTATTCTTGTATATTTAAAAGTAGAGATTTATTTTTGCATTTAGAAGTAAAAACTCAACTATAATACATATGTGGCCTTAAAATCTAAACATTAAAACCCTCTGTTTTTCAGATTCTAGTTCATATGATATTTTCAAATTCTAGTTAATATTCAAAATATAATATTTATATGCAGTGTATGACATTGAACTTAAAAAAATTACTTTATTAAACACTGTGAAAAATTGTGAAACAAAAATGATCAATTGCAAAACGGTAATTTGAATAAGATGATAATTAGATGTGTCTTAGTATACATAAACTGTGCCTTTCATTAGATATATTGAAATAGATGCCTGTGACTCTGAAAGAAGAGACAAATAGCTTTGAAAATATACTAGACAAAACAATCATAACTGTCTAAGTCATTTGAAATGTAAGAACAGAGCTCATGCTTAGAAGTCAAATCCCAAGTACCTAAAAGGAAAAAAAGAAATTAGTGTAATAAATGATCCATGGTAATTAGTGTGGTATGATCTTCAATGCCCATGACTCTCTTCCCTACTATAAACTGCCTATATTTTTTTTTATGTTCTTTGAACACTTCTCTCTAATGGTGTAGTGCAGTCTTTCATACTTGTTCTCAATAATAGTTTCAAATAATTGTTTTTCCATTCCTTAAGTCCAGTGATTCCAAACATTAGTCTCCAGACATTAATTTCCAAACATTCATAAGAATGTTTGTGTCATGTGTGAGGTATTTGTATGACTTATTGACTATGTCTGCTCTAATTGTTGGCATGGATAATCACAATGAAGTATTATTGAAAAATGCGATATTCACATATTAGGAAATGGCATCACCTGAATTCAGATATACAAATTAGTAAAGTTTAGTTTTACCATGGCATTTAGTTTAAAAAATATTTTTTAAAAATAGTCACTTTCATCTACTTGCCAAGGTACAGATTATCTTGATTATCAAATACTATGAATGAGTATGTATAACATTTGATTAAACCTATCAGTGAGGAATATAGCAGAATAATAAAGGTGATTCAAAGAGCCCTTGAAGATCTGAGTATTTATCAGCATTTAGAAAGTTGGATTAAATAAGATTACTTGGTTAACTATGAAACTGATCAATGTCCTTCAGGACAATAAAACCATAACCTTTGATGATATCTTTTCTAATGGACAGAACCATTTGCATTTTGCCGTGACAAAAAATCTACAAGTCATCATGTAACTTTACAGAATATTGATCTTTAAATCAAGAGTAAATAGCACAAAAACAAAGAGATATTCTTCTAGATAGTTGGGTAATTGAGCTCTCTATTAAAATAAAGCATTTAAGGGATGTGTTATCTTTCTTTTGACTTATTTCCATGTTTTGGATAATTTTTCTTAATATTTCTTCTGGCCTCTCATTTTATACACATGCCTTCTATAATATTACTGTCTAGTTTATGACACCACTTAATAAACTCTCCCCTCTCCTTTTGCCAGAATAACACTTCCCTGGAGAGAAGGAAGTAATTAAGTGTGTGAATTCAAAGGGGCTCCCTGCAGGGCTATAGTCATCATGCTAAGTAAGAGTAAATAGAAATTGTTTGAGATGTCAACAATTAGAGCAGACATAGTCAATAAGAATTTAGAGGTGAGATTAGCAATAGATAAGCCACTAAATAGGAAATATTCCTTTTGAGAGTTAATGGAATCTTTATTTGGAAAGTTCTGACATTCTTAGTGTTTCTCTGTGAGCATACAAATGTTTCAAACAGATTTTTCATTCTAATTTTAGGTATTTTGGATGTTGCATTAAAAATTCCTTCATGTTTTGAACAGATATAATTAAATGCTATTTAATGTGCCCTTCAAAATGAGACACTTCAATAATTTACTGTACATCATTTCACAGTACTTAAGTCCAGAGCAATGATTGCACCAAATTGATCTCTTGACATTTTTCTCAGCACTTCATTTTCAGAGTAGTTGGTCTTGTACACAAGCATATGAACCAAAAATATTCCAATTTAGAGGAGCTCTTCAGCAAACTGTCAAATCTATCCTTCAATGCTTAATTCGCTTGAAAGCTAAATCCTATAGATATGATGGTTACCTAAATGAGTGTAATTATTCTTCATTTTAGGGTTTCTAAAAATGCTTCTTGTTCAAAACTACTCAGTTTACATTCACCTCAGTATGAGTGGATGGCATTTGTTGTTTGGAAGACTAACTTAAATAAAATCTAATTTAATATATTTAAGTGCCTAATATAGGTAAGACTCTGCTTGTGATAGATGAACTTTTTTTTAAGACTTTCTAAATTATTTCATCTCTTGTTTCCACTGAATGTGATTAATTATTTGGTTCATAGGGTAATTGAAGAATAGAAAAGAGATAAGATACCCACAAAGATTAATGTGAACCTGATGATTTGATTGATCCTTTTCTCCAAAATAAAAGCTTTGCTCATGCCACTCCCAAAGCAATGTATTAGGATTTGGTCTGGAGTGAATTGTGTTCTTTAACTCTTCTACTAGGTAGAATATAATGAGGTTCCTAGTAAACAATTATGAAGTCACCTTTGAAAGATATAAATGTCTTTAAGTATGTATTTAAGATGTAAATAGGCATGAAGTCCCGTGAAACACTGAGAAGAAACCATTGTAAAGAAATTCAAACAAATTCGACCCAAATTAAGAGCTACAACCATGCTTTTAAAGAAGCAACTAATCAGACAAGTCAAATATGTTACTTACGTATCTGTGAACTCTGACATGCACATGTATTCCATTTTCTTTTAAAAGTTTAATATTAACAATTTTAACATCTAAACACTTCTAACAGTTACTAAATGTTACTAAATGTTTGCTACAGGGACAGCATTTCTCCAGCAATTATTCTGTATCTGCTGCTCTGATGACTCACAACAATGAGTTTCAGATTTAAAGTTATATCACAACCAAGAATATAAAGTAGGTACTTCAAGAAATTTACCCAACAACATACAGGTAATAAATGGCAGAACTGAGTTTTGATATAGGAAATGGTTGGGATTCGGAGCTGATAGTTAAGAAAGAATTCTTGAGACATCTTTGCTGCAAAAAAGTGGTTTTATTAAAGCGTGGGGACAGGACCCATGGGCAGAAAGAGCTGCACCAGGGTCAGGATGAGTTGCCCACTATATACTTTCAAGTTGGGAGGAGGTTAGGGATAATGTAAGTCTCTAAGGAAATTTGGAAGCAAGGTTGCCAGGACTTTAAGGGGGCTAGCTATCATTTATTACTGTCTAATAAAACCCTAGTCATGAGGCCCTTCAGATGTGTATCGGTGGATCATATGCTTGGAGGGTGGTGATTGCTAACATATATGTTGGGGGATAGAGATAAAGGAAGTTTCTAAAGGAATTTTTATATGATAAAGTAGACTCACAGGATCCTGGGAGTCTAGTTAAAATTGCCTCTTGCCCTTCATAAAGTATTAACATTGAGGCAGCTGAGTTCCTAGAGGAATGTCATCCTCCTTGTTTCAAGGACTTATGAGTGGCTTTAGGGAATAAGGAGATTTAATTTATTTTGCCTTTGTTTCCCATACAAATTTAAATGGTAACCTGGAAATTTTAGGCTCACATTTTATTCTATTTCATCATTTCCTTTACAAATATGGGCATTATTACAAGGTCAGTGTTTCACATATCAATTCTTACTGCCTTACATTAGGGTTAAGAAAAATAAGTTATTGGCCAAAAATGTTTTTAAAGAGTTACATCTTCATCTTCATTTTAAGAATTCACTTAAAAAAAAAAGGAATTCACAAAACTTTTCAATTCACTTAGGGTATACTTACCACCCTATAAAAATCTCTCTTTACAACATTACACTTACTTTTTTTTTCCCTTTCCCATTTGATTCAGCTTAGATTAAAGTACTAAATATATTGAGCTAGTTAAGCTAATTTTAGTTAAAAGATTAGACTAAAATATCATTCAGCAGGTCCAAAAGGAACATTAATATCACATCCAAGTTTATATTCTTTAGTTTATCAAAATGGGAATACGTTATAATGGTAGATATTTGACTGCATGAACAAATTCATAGTTGTAAAATGACAGACACATTTTTCTTTGTATTGGATGTTTTGGATAGCACTTATTATTTAAGAATTTAGAGAATTTGAACGTTTTAAGTGAGAATTAGTTTCTTTTGATTAAAATGTAAATTATTATTTTGTGCCATAAGAAAAGATTGTCACAAAATTTCTTCCAGATTTGAGACATTTATCATAGATCCTTAAAATAAGCAGTGTTTGTGCCATGTAAAAAGAGGTATAATTGTAGTTAAGTTTCTTAATGTTTCTGAGCTTTGATTTTCGTCATGACTAAAATTAGCATTTGTTATACCTTCCTCTTTGAACAATTGCAAAGCTATGTGGGAGAATGGATATAAGTTGTCTAATGCAGTGCCCATAATCTAATAGTTCCTTCCATTGTGGCTCAGCCTTCCTCTAGGGCCTCTGTTTTCTCTGTCCATCTAGCAGATGAGGTGAGCAAATGGAGAATTAATCATAAGGTATGGGCATACCTAGATGTGAGTCAATTGTCCACCTTTTTAAAATTTTAATTTCAGTATAGTTAACATACAGTATTCTATTAGTTTTAAGTGTACAATATAGTGAATTAATAATTCCATACAACACACAGAGCTCATCACAAGTGCCCTCCTTAATCCCCATCACTTATTTCACCCATCCCCCCCAACTACTGCCCTTCTGGTAACCATCAGTTTGTTCTCTGTGGTTAAGAGTCTGTTTATTGGTTTGCCTCTTTTTTTTTCTATTTTCCCTATGCCCATTTGCTTCTGAAATTCCACATGAGTGAAATCATATGGTATTTGTATTTCCATGACTTATTTCACTTAGTATAATATTGTCTAGCTCCATCCACGTCATTGCAAATGACAAGATTCCATTCATTTTATGGCTGAGTAATATTCCATTGTGTATGTAACACATCTTTATCCGTTCATCTACTGATGGATCTTTGGGCTGCTCCCTTAATTTGGCTGTTGTAAATAATACTGCTATAAGCAAAGAGGTGCATGTATCTTTGAATAGGTGTATTTTGTATCCTTTGGGTAAATACCCAGTAGTATCATTACTGGATCATAGGATAGTTCTTTTTTTAACTTTGTGAGGAAGCTACACACTTGTTCTCCAGAGTGGCTACCCCAGTTTGCATTCCCACCAACAGCACAAGAAGTTTCCGCTTTCTCCACATCCTTGCCAATATTTGTTGTTCCTTGTGTCTCTTATTTTAGCCATTCTGACAGGTATGAGTTGACATCTCACTGTAATTTTGATTTACATTTCCCTGATGATGATGATATTAAGCATCTTTGCATGCTTTGTTTCTGTTGACCATCTATATGTCTTCTTTGGAGAAATATCTGTTCATGTCTTCTGCCCATTTTTTTTAAACTGGATTATTCAGTTTTGGATGTTGAGTTGTAAAAAGTCTATATATTTTGGGCACTAACCCTTTATTGGATATGTCATTTGCAAATATCTTCCTCCATTCAGCAGATTGCTTTTTAGTTTTGCTGATTGTCTTCTACACTGTTGTCATAAGATCACTTTTAATTTCAATGGAGACTGAGAAATTAATCTAGTTATGTGTCCAGGAAAAGTGAAACATGGTATAGTAAACAATGAGCCAGTCTCTACCATAGTTTCCAGATATTTGTCTCAATTTTCATCTTCCACATACAACATATTCATCTCATCCCAAAGGAGATAATAGGCATCCCAGATGCAAGGTGTCCAAGATTTGGGGGCAATAGTCTTTTCTTAAAGACCAAGGTCTAAAAGATACTCCTAACCACCGACCCAATACACACATCCAGAGTCCAGGGCAGAATCAGGTTAGGATAAACAGCAAAAAACAAAACTCCTTGTGAAAAGAAAAATGGGGGACAAGCAGTAGTTCCCACTTCATATTATTTTTGAAATATTCCTGGGTTGAGACTTGGATTCTATCAAATGACAGGACCTCTCTTACCTCTTATATAGAATATAAATCACCTAGCTTGACCTTTTTATTTCCATGGCTACATCTAAAGTTGGTACTGGTTCCTCTCTTACCCTGAGGAATCCCTCTCCTTACCTGCTTACTGGATATGCAAGCCTCAGAATCCAAACTTGATTCAAGTTTCAAAGTGCCAGAATATTGTTAGTCTGAACTCCTCATTTCTTTGTCAATAAGTTTTTCTCAAAGACTGGTAGGTTTCTGATTGATTTATTTCTAATCATTTCCATTTGGCAGTAAACACTAAGTATTACTTAGACAAAGAATAAGCTCTCCTTTATTTCTTTACATCTCCCCCACAATGTCCCTTTCTCTCTCAAATTACTGATGGCTGTTTTGACGTGATCTAAGTGTGGAGGTAAATCTCTCAATCTGATTGTTTATGTAAAGCCGTCATTTTTTTTTAACACATCCTAACAAGCATTTTCTTTTCTTTTTTTTCTTTTTTTTGATCTCAAAGACATTTTCAAACCTGACATTTGGCTATTGAGGTCCACATTGCACCCAAAGCTTTTACAAACTTTTAAAGCTCTGGACTATCTCTATTCTTTTTGTTCTCCTACTTAAATGTGAAGAAATACTCACTGCAGCCAGCACCTAGGTGGCTCAGTCCATTGAGCATCCAACTCAATTTCAGCTCAGGTCATGATCTCAGAGTGCTGAGATCAAGCTTCATACTCAGAGGGGTGTCTTTTTGAGATTCTCTCTCCTTCTTTTTCTGTCTCTCCCCCATTCGTGTACACTCTCTCTCTCTCTAAAATAAATAAATCTTTTTTTTAACAAATAAATACCAAGCTAATTTCATTCTTATACTACTCTGGTTATGCAGCCATTAGTAGCCATCACGGTCCAGTTGAGTCTTGCCAGTTGGCATGTTGTCATCCTTGTAGGTTACTGCTGCTGGTAATTTTACCAAAATTTGCTCCTTCATAACATGGTGACAGGACCCAAATGCAAGGTACTAATTTTGATATAAATTAAAGGAATACCGGCAGTTCTGACAAGCCCCGTGATCTTAGTAGTTTAATAGAAGTTTATTTCCAGCTCAGAAAAAGACTAGTTAAGATTAAGAGTAATCTTGCTCCATTTTGCCATTCACACACCAGATTTCTTCAATCTTTTGGGTGTCTTACCCTATTTTAAGGGTGTAGGATCCTGTGAGAGTCTTTCATTGGATGGCCCTTGGTAGAGGTTTTATTTGTTTGTTTGTTTGTTTGTTTGTTTTAAGATTTTATTTATTTATTGGACAGAGAGAGAGAAGAGATCACAAGTAGGCAGAGAGACAGGCTGGGTGGGGGGGAGGAAAGCAGGCTCCCTGCTGAGCAGAAATGTGGGGGCTCCGGGGCTCCATCCCAAGACCCTGAGATCATGACCTGAGACAAAGGCAGAGGCTTTAACCCACTGAGCCACCCAGGCACCCCTTGGTAGAGTTTTTACCACTTTCAGCCATATTCCTTTGGCAAGAACTTAGTGATCATAGCTGCACCTGCAAGAAAGGGAAGGAAAGGTAACACAGCTGAATGTCCAGGAGGAAAGAAATAATTTTGGTAAACATGAGCCAGGTGTTATCCTAACTGCTAAGACAAAATAAACACTTTACAGTTCAACTTTCAGTTAATTTTAGCTGCCTGTTGAAGTTAGGATATAGTCTGAATATAAAGAAGGATAAAGTCAAAATTTGGTTCTTTTTTAAAAATTTATTTTACCAAAAATAAAATAAAAAGTTAATATGAAAAATGTATTTGTGAACTATGTTTTTAATGAAAGTGGTTAAATTATCATTTACAAAGTTTTAAAAACATAAGTTTAAATATATGCATACATAGTACACCAACAGAAACTAAAAGTTAAACGTAGTCTGCCTCCTAGATTTAACAATTTGATTGATCCAGTTCTATTTTGGGTATTTGCATTTAAAAACAGGAAAATTCGGAGGTGGGGGGCTGGGTGGCTTAGTCAGTTAAGTGGCTACCATTGGCCCAGGTCATAATCTGAGACTTGGGATTGAGCCCCCTGTTGGATTCCCTACTCACAAGGTGCCTGATTCTCCCTCTCCTCCCTTCTCATGCTCTCAGTCTCTCTCTCTCAAATAAATAAATCTTTAAAAATTTAAAAATAAATAAAAAATAAATAAAAACAGGAAACTTCTGATTATATATACATCCCTCATGGAAGAAAAAGCACAATGTGTTTTCAAATACAAAGCTGAGATTCCCCCATATACTAGAAAAAGGCAAACTGATAGATGAAATGAGGTACTTCTCTTTCAGAAGCTGAACTTCCTATTAATTGAGGCCCTACAAAAACCTTATTAGCTAAATATTATTATGTCACAACGTCAAACCCTTTATTCCTTCAACATTTATGTACTAAATGTCTCCCGTATGTGAGAAAATATAATTTAATGGGAATTTAAGAATAAATAAGACTCCTCTACATGGAGGATTCGAGTTGGGTTTATGGTTATCTTGCAGTACTTCCAGGATGGGCAGAATCAGCATCACTGGTGAGCTCATGAGACCAGCAGTCTCGGGCTCCAACATCCATCTGTTTTTAACAAGCCTTTTGGGTGATTCTGATGCAAGCTAAAGGTTGAGTATCACTGGTGGTGTGAGACCCTTTAGGGACAGTTATGATGTGTGAGAGAATATACTTAGGCTCCAAGCCCTCCCTCATCCTGGGCATCTTTCTAAATCACAACAGGAAACAGTGAATTTAACAACTGAGCTTCGGTACTTTTTGTTTCATTTACCTGCTTTATGTCCTATACCTGTTATAAAAGTAAAATTCCTGTAGATAAGTTACAGGAGAGAAGGTCTTACAGGTATTCAGTAAGGGGATGCATAAAGTAAAATAATGTAAAAAAATTTTCAATTCAACAAGCGTGTTTTTACTACTCTATTTATATAGAATCTGCTTCCCCCCTCCCCCCCAGAAAGCCTGTGAAGATATAGTTAATGAGGAACAAATCAAAAGTAAAGATCAAGACCATAAAAGGAAGAAAGCAAGTCTGTTCACTATGATGGTAAATATAGATTATATGATTGAGAATTAGATTTTATTCTTATCTCTCTTTGAGCCAAGATTAAAAGGAAAGTATGATTAGTTACATTGAGATTGTTACTATAGAAACATATGAAATGCTTTGTTGTATATTCATAGAGATGTTGTGGAAGATATTATTAAAGACATTAAGATATCCCAAACTCAGTAGCCTAAAGAAAGCAGGCAGATGACTTAAATAAGCAATTAGCCCTGGATGGAATGAAATATGGGGAAGATTGTGCTAATCTGAAGATTACAGGGTACTCTCAAGTGAGGCTATATTTCTCAGCTCACAGAAATCATGGCCAAACTGAGTACAGACCAAATTTCACCATATCCCCACCATACTGTGTAGTATGAAAGGTAGAAATGTGGACTTTTAAGAAAATCTCCAAGGGTTTTTAATATTTTTAAGTACGTGATATTTCATACATATGTTGGAGAAGTGACATGTTTGTGAGTGCCTTAGACCACCCACTTGTGTACAAGTTCTATATTGTATCCTGTTCTTTCCACAAATTCTAAAGAAAATTATTTCTGAGTTTTACATCATCAGGAACAATAACTTGTTTAAATTTTGACATTATGAAATGCAAAAAGTGACAATGCATCCTTTTTAATCTGATGCCCAAAGTCTTCAAGTCTTTCTGTTCAATTTTTGGTCCACTACTAGGAAATATATAGGTCATTTAGGATTGCATTTTACATAAGCTTTCATTTTCTTTTTTTTTTCTTTTTTTAAATTTTTTTATTAACATATAAAGTATTATTTGCCCCAGGGTACATGTCTGTGAATCATCAGGCTTACACATTTCACAGCATTTGCCATAGCACATACTCTCCCCAATGTCCGTATCCCTACCCCCCCTCCCAGCAACCCTTAGTTTGTTTCATGAGTTTAGGAGTCTCTTATGGTTTGTGTCCTTCCCCATCTCATCCTGTTTCATTTCTCTTCCCCATCCCCCTATAACCCCTTGCCCTGCCTCTCAAATTCTTCATATCAGAGCGATCATGTGATAATTGTCTTTCTCTGACTGACTTATTTCGATAAGCTTTCATTTTCAACTTGTCTTTTTTATGCTTCCATTCTTTGATTATTGTATTTTAATTTTATTGTATCTCTTAGAGTGTGTCAACTCAAATATCCCTCTAGTCTCTCAATTTGTTAAGTTCATGTGCAATCATTTTTACTGAGTACCAGTGAGACTACATCCACATTTTGAACAGGGGGGTACAGGTTCCAGAGGGAGTGTACCCATAGGATATTTCTGAGATTGCTTGGTGTGCCTTCAGTGGTCTGAATCATCAGCCCATGGTCCACAATGGCAGATGCCCGAGAGCTGCCCCTGTAAGACTGTATTAGCTAGACCACAAGCATTTTGTTGCTGCAGTAAAGTTGTGACACCCTAAAGTCACACCCAAGTATCTTGTGTCCCTGAGAGTTCTGTGGACACTCTTCATGTTTCCAAAGAAATCTGTCCTTCACTGACTATGCCTGCAAACTATAGTGCTGTAATTTTCTTCGCTGTCACTCTGATGGGCTGTCACTTACACAGACCTTGTGTACACTTTCAATGATACAGATCGGGACAATGATGAAACTTCAAGATAAGAGGAAAGGTTTTCCTTTTCTCTGAGTCATGCTTAGTTGGGAGGTTGTTGTTGGTTTTTTGTTTTTTGTGGTTTTGTTTTGTTTTATTTTGTTTCCTACATGATAACAGCTGAATTTCAAAGTTAAAGTTCTCTGCATCAATATGAATAAATTTTTCCTAAAATTTCCATAGAGTACCATGGTGTCTGTCTTGATAATCAAAATCAGCCATGGCCTATAGCAAGAATGACTTTTTATTTTCCCAGAAACAAACAAACAAACAGACAAAAACTAGTAATACTTACATCTTCAAGCCTGGTGCTCCCCTCTACCCCCACCTTGTGTTTTATGTCTTATGTTGTTGTTTCTGGAAACTTTGTCCTTTTATGAAATTGTTCTTCATTCACATTTGTCCAGTTCTTTCAGATATGCTCTTATATCTTTGTATTTTCCTTCATTTGGCAGAGGGATGCTGAAATAAACAGATTTGGACTCTTTATCTCCAGAGTTATTCTTGGCCTATGTACTTGAGGAATGGAGCATGTATTAGTTTTCTATTTTTGTGTAATGAATTAGCACTCTTTTAGGCATTCAAAAGCAAACCCATTTATTATCTCTTAGTTTTCATGCATTAGAAGTCAGGGACCACTTAACTAGGTCTCTGCTAAAGATCTTACAAGGCTGCAATCAAATTGTAGACCTTGGCGGTGTTCTCACCTGAAATCTTGACTAGTATTAAAAAATAAGAAATCCGCTTTTTCAGTTCATTCAAGTTATTGGCAGAATTCATTTTCTTCTGGCTGTAGAACTCATGATGGCTTATTTTTTCAGTCAGTGGGAGTTTATCTGCCTTCGTGGGGGGGTCCCTTCCCTCCTTTTACTTGATTAAGACAGATCCACTCAGGATAATCTCCCTTTTGAACACTTCAAGCCAACTGATTTAGGATTTCAGTTAAATTTGCAAAATCCTTTAACTTTTACCATGTAAACAAACTATAACCATAATTAATTGACTGGAAGCAATTAACAGATTATGCCTGTACTCAAGGGAAGGAGACAATTCATTGGGTATGTCCGCCACAGGGAGCTTCTTAACTCTACCTACCTACATATATACATATATAGACAACAATAGACTCTTAGTAGTAGAATCTTACCCAGCTAGATCTATTGTTTTACTTGTGTTTGAATAAGATATTTGAATACATTATGGTATAAATTAAATAATTAATTACTCAAATATAAACTCCAAAAATAATTGCATGAAACCATTTCCAGTTTCCATTGACTGACAGGACTTGGGTCTCCAGTTCCCAATGAGATGTAAGATTTTCCAAACATGACCTCTCTCCTTTTATTTTTACAAAAACCCAATGAAGTGTCTTCTCATGTTAGTAAATGTAAAGAGGTTATGAAACATGCCCAGTTTGAGGAATATAATATGCCCTAGAAGTTTGGAATACAAGTTTCTTTTCTCTGGAGTCTACATTCAAATATTATGCTCTAGTTCCTCTCCTTGGATGATGCTGTCTTTGTGGTTAAAAAAAACTGAAGAGGTCATGAAGAGAGGTTTATAGACATAAAAAATAATGATGTGATAACTTTATGAACAGATAAAAAGAATTTAGTGTATTATATCTATTGAACTACAGAATTGTTAAACTAAAATAGACATGGAACTATCTCTTGATTTGCTATTTTACTATTTACTGAGTGCTGGTTTTATCTCAGACAGTGCTTTAGATTCTGAGAATTCAAAGATGATACCCTGCTCACCAATAAGGAATTTAAAAGAGTAAAAACTAGCTAACGTGTATTATGGTAAGTAAAATAAGTCACAGAAAGACAAATACCATATGATTTCACTCATATGTGGAATTTAAGAAACAAAAAAGATGAACACATGGGGGGGGGGAAATGAGAGAGAGAGAGAGAGAGAGAGAGAAAGAAATAGAAACCATAAGAGACTCTTAACTGTAGAGAACAAACTAAATGATCATGGAGGGATGGGCTAGATAGGTGGTGGGTATTATGGAGGGCACTTGTGATGACCACTGGGTGTTATATGTTAGTGATGAACCACTGAATTGTATTCCTGAAACCAATATTGCACAATATATTAACTAACTAGAATTTAAATAAAAATTTGAAAAAAATAAGAGGACAAAAACAAAACAAAGATATAATTTAGGAAATTGGATTTTGAATTTTGGAGCCATGTGATACTGGAATAGAATGATTATTCTACTCACAAGTTACAGAGCTGTGATAAGTTATTTAACCTTGCCACAGCTGTGGATGATATATTAGTACTCATCTCCTAGGATTATTGTAAAGACATAAAAAAATAATTCAGAGTAAGTATTTAGTGTCCTACATATAATATAGTAATAAATTTCAGCTAAAGAAAATAATAATGACGGTAATTGTAAGAATAATAGCAATAGTGAACTCTACATAGGAAATTTACTTCTTTAAATTTTTTAAACATGAAATCTAGTACTGTGTGAAAGCAAACAAAGGAAAATTGGCTAAAATGTATAATGTTAATAAAGTTGTGGTATGTAGGGATAAGTCTGGCCCGTGGGTGTGTATTGTTGGACTAATATTATTGCCACATCTGTGATGATTAAAATGGGCTGAAACTTTCAACTATGAACATCTGGTTTTTCAGAGTCCACATTCACATTGATTACCTATTTTATTATATAAGCCTGAACATTTAAGCATTTTGAATCATTACCCTTGAAATATAAGTAATTAATGATTTTTACTAGTGCCTAGACTTATGGCACAATAAAAACATAAAAGCCCAAGGGAATACATGGCTCTAATTGAAGGAATGTTATTCTATGTAAATATTTGAGGAATTCTGAAAATTTCATAACCTTGGAATTACTCCATAGCTGAGCTAACAGAATATCATATAATAAAATCAAAATATAAATAATCTTATATTATCAAAAGGAGAGAGTAAAACACCATAAAAATATATTATGAAATAACAACAACAAATCAACCTATAATTTTGGAATATCTATAAAAATCTTTTCTCACCAAATTATATTGGTGAGGAAATTGTATTTCTCACCAGATTGTATTGGCTAGCACAAAATAGACCAAATTTATAGCAACAAAATGTATCCCCCATTGACAACTAATAAAATCTATTTGGAGAGTGAAAATCCACCAGCTTTTAAAACAAGAATTACATGTGCACTCTCTCTGTCTCTAAGAACTACATAATTTCTAAGGTACTAAAATGATGTTGACATTTCTCACAGAATCATGAAATCAAAGTTAGGGCCTGGTGTGTATTGGTTATGAAAAGAGCTATGATTCGACTCATTTTCCTTACCTACTTAAGATTTCATATACATCTACAAGTAAGACATATTTGTATGTTGCTAATTACATGTTCATTTGACTTATCAAATGGTGTATACAAACCTATAAACTTTTATTCAGAATACCAGAGTTTAGTGTTAAAACATTTTGTGTGCTGCTCAAAATCTGAAGAATGAATTTGCCGCATGAAAAACTGGAAGTAAATAACATTAACAATTACAACTGTGAAACTGCAATATTAATACATTAATTGTTCTAGCCAATCTTACAGGAAAGAACCACATCAACTATTCGGAAAAGTGTCCAGAGACTTTCCCATTGAAAATTGGGGAGGTGGTGGGGCACCTGGGTGTCTCAGTGGGTTAAAGCCTCTGCCTTAGGCTCAGATCTTGATCTCAGGGTCCTGGGATGGAGCCCCGCATAGGGCCCTCTGCTCAGGAGGGAGCCTGCTTCCCCCTCTATCTTTGCCAGCCTCTATGCCTATTTGTGATCTCTCTCTCTCTCTCTCTCTCTCTCTCTCTGTCAAATAAATAAATAAAATCTTAAAAAGAAAGAAAGAAAGAAAATTGGGGAGGTGGTATAACAGTTTATCTAGAAATGTGAATTTAAATAGAATTGCCCATTAGTCGCTCCAGATACCTTAGTCCAGATAATGCGAATATAGTATTACCTAATAACAGATTGAGTGAACCTACTAATGCTGTACATTTAGATGTAAGCTACCCTTTAGTTTATGAAATGGATTATTTTATTGAATCCTCACTGCTTTCTTTAAGGAATAGTAAGTCATAAATGAGATCAAAAGTTATTGTTAGCCATCCTGGGTAGAGTTATGATCATTAAAATCAGAGCAAATATACATGTTACAAAGGAAAATTATTAGTTTTTTGGAGAGAAGATAAAAAATAACTTGTAGATTGTACTTACAATCAAAAGATGCCTATAATATTCATTTGGGTGGATCACCCAACAGGTGAAATTACAAGATTTTCATAATTAGCCACTGATGCTCCAGGTTATGTAGAATGAAATTAACATGAAGTAGTCTGGGATTCTGCCTATCCCAACTGTATGCTGATTAATGTGCTAAGTTCTTAATTGTAGGATGATACGACTAAGTTTTAGTGTCTAGATAAAGTTAATAAATTAATAATTCTCTGCTTATTTTTGTGAAAAGTGCCAAAAGGGCACACCAATGCAGTATATATAGCATAGTGCAGTAAAATAAACAAAATCATTCTTTATTTTTTTTTCTCTATACACTTCCTTTACTCCTACTTTGTCAGTTCTAAGTTTAAGTTTCTTGTCTTTTCTTTTTCTTTCTTTTTTTGAGAGGGCCTGAGTGAGTGAGGGGGGTCTGGGGGAGGGGCAGAGGGGAGTGGGGAGGGAGTTGGAGAAGGGGTTGAGGGGAGTGGGGGGACAGGGGGAGGAGCAGAGAGGCAGAGGTACAGCATGAATCTTAAGCAGGCTCCACACTGAACAAGGTGCTCCGTCTCAGCACCCTGAGATCATGCATGACCTGAGCCAAAATCAAGAATCAGACGCTTAACTGACTGAGCCACCCAGGTGCCCCAAGTTTCTTATCCCTTAATGATGCTTTGGTTATACTTCACAATTTTTCTGGTCACTTTTAGTTATAAAATCTTTTTTTTTTTTTTTAAGGCCAGTAGAAAACATTAAACTCAAAATCAAATGTAATCTATTTCTGTCATAACCACACCTTTACTCCTCTCATTTTTTTCTCTTCTCATCCCTTATTCTCCACGCCCATTCTCTATGCCTGCTGTACAGACATGAACTGGAACTCTCATTCTTTGGGGGATGTGGTATGGTGTTTTATTCTTTTTTTCTGGGCTCTGTGACCTCTAGGATTGGGTATTCAGAAAGAATAGCCATGGTGATGGACACACATTTATGTTGGAGGATATTCCAACTTTGATGGGGTTCAATCTGTTTCCATCAGAAAACTCTAAGGATGTGATGGTCTCTCTTCATATAACATGCATGGTTTTCATGAAGTGATGGGTTTCTTCCTGACATCACACCCCAATTAATTTTTAAATCAACATACTTTAAATGATATAACCCCAGAATAAAATACAGTAAAATTAGTTGAAAATGTGTGTATATATGTGTAATCTAGTATGATCTATGCCCTTCTCTGAGGTCTAGATTGTGACACATTTTTATAATATATCTGGATGATGATTCTCTGCTTTAAAAATATTAATCATGCCAGCTCCTCTAGTTCTCTCTACTTGGGCCAGTACCCAAGTTATCATAAATAAAGCTCAAGAGTTGGGTCTACACAGAAATAGGAGCTGGTGGTGAATTTGGAGAAGTAGAGGAAAAGTAGTGGAAAATCATATATCATTAATTTTTGAACTCATATACTAATATTATATTTCACTTGAAATATTATTTATATCAGTAGAATAATGAAGATATTATAGTGTAGTATGAAATGTATTTTTAGGTAAACAGATCATTCACAATCAGTAAATGTGAGTTAGCTATGTCACCTATATGTATATCATATTTCATATTTGGTATTTTAAGATAAGACCTTTTATGAATAAATCACATTGATAGAACAATATGCCATTCATAAAATCAGCAAGTAAGCCACCTTGGAATAGGTTGTATTCCAAGCTTTTGCTTTATACAAAATGTTTGAGATACATTAGAAATGCCACATATTCCGTAAGTCTTCTAAAAATGTATAAAGAATGGGTAGATATCTCTGTAGATTTTGAGTATTTTTTCCATCGCTTTATTGTGTGTGTTCCTTTACTTTCTAATTATCTTATGTCTGTACATTTAATTTTATTCAATTCACAAAACATTTTGTCAGGTATTTTCCTGACAGGGTCAGTAACATGAAGTAAAATAAGAATCTGATTTTTTTCTATGATATCAATTTCAGTGCTCTTTTAGAATTAAGTATCAAATCATATCACGGAAATGTTTATTTTGAAAGGTTGGAGGAGTATTGGCTAAGTTATTTTCCTACATGTTGAGTACTTTCTTGAATTGTCTATTAAATAGAATGATTCTGTAATTTATCGTCCAAATCCAGACACCTTTTTTTTCAAGTTTTCATTTAAATTCCAGTTAGGATACAGTATAATATTTGTTTCAGGTATAGAATCTAGTGATTCATCACTTACATACAACACCCGGTGCTCATCACAAGTGGCCCTCTTTAATACCCACCACCCATTTAACTCATCCCCCCACCCACTTCCCCTCCAGCAAGTCTCAGTTTTTTTTCTATATTGAAGTCTGTTTTCTGGTTTGCCTCTCTCTTATACCCCTTGTCTGTATGCTTTGTTTCTTAAATTCCACATGTGAGTGAAATCATGTGGTATTTGTCTTTTTCTGACTATTTCACTCAGCATAATAAACTCTAGCTCTATCCATGTCACTGAAAATGGGAAAATTTCATTCATTTGTATCGCTGAGTGATAGATAGATAGATAGATAGATAGATAGATAGATAGATAGATAGATAGATATACACACACCACTTCTTCTTTGTCCATTCGTCAGTCGATGGACATTTGGTTGTTTCCATAATTTAGCTATTGATGATAATGCTATAAACATTGAGGTACATGTATTCCTTTGAATCAATATTTTTGTATCCTGTCAGTAAATATCTAGTAGTACAATTGCTGAATTGTAGAGTAGTTCTATTTTTAACTTTGTGAGGAAGCTACATACCGTTCCCCAGAGTGGCTGCACTAATTTGCATTCCCAACCTACAGGCCAAGAGATGTTTCCCTTTCTCTACATCCTCACCAATACTTGTTGTTTCCTGTGTTGTTAATTTGAGCCATTCTGAAAGGTGTGAGGTGATATCTCATTGTAGTTTTGATTTGCAAATCCCTGATGGTGAGTGATGTTGATCATCTTTTTATATGTCTGTTAGCCATCTGTATGTCTTCTTTGGAGAAATGTCTATTCATGCCTTCTGCCCATTTTTTACCTGGATTATTTGTTTTTTGGGTTTTGTTATAAGTTCTTTATATATTTTGGATACTAACCCTTTATTGAATATGTCATTAGCAAATAACATCTTCTCCCATTCTGAAGCTTACCTTTTAGTTATGTTGTTCATGTTCTTCTCTGTGCAGAAACTTTTTATCTTGATGTAGTCCCAATAGGTTGTTTTTGCTTTTGTTTGCCTTGCCTCAGGGGATGTATCTAGTAAGAAGATGCTACAGCCAATGTCAAAGAGATTATTGCTGGTAACCTCTTTGGTGTAATAAAGTGGTCCAGTTTCATTCTTTTGCATGTTGCTGTCCAGTTTTCCCAACACCATTTTTTGAAGAGACTGTCTTTTTTCCGTTGTTATTCTTTGCTGCTTTGTTGAAGATTAGTTAACCATAAAGCTGTAGGTTCATTTCTGGGCTCTCTATTCTGTTCCATTCATCTATGTGTTTTTTTGTGTGTCAATACCATGCTGTCTTGATCACTATAGCTTTGTAATGTAACTTGAAGTCTGAAATTGCGATGCCTCCAGCTTTGCCTTTCTTTTTCAAAATCACTTTTGCTGTTTGGAGTCTTTTGTGATTCCATACACATTTTAAGATTGTTCTCCTTCTGTGAAAAATGCTCAAACCCAGACACTTGAAGTGTAAAAAGGGGAAATGGTAATCATGTTGGGATACCAAGGGTGAAATGGGACTGTTCTGGGCAAACTAGGATGTTAGTGTACCCTACTGAGAAATCCTGAAGCAAAAATAGGAAATTCTCTCTTGCATTTTCCCCTGATACCTTAAATGTTGTCCTGCTTACCTGATACAAGGTAGGTTCTCTGCACTTTTGTGCTATACTCATCTTGTCTTTGCAACAGGCATCTTTCTTTCTTTCTTTCGGTATTGGACAAACTTAGTTAAATGCCTTTCTTCTTTAGAACCCCAAATGGTGCCCGCCAGCACAGGATTGTCCTCTGCTTGCAGGCTGAATTGAGCAGTCACTAAATGCCTGCTGGGCTTTCCTAGATGCTCGGTTTTGTAAGGACACGTTTCCTTCTTGACAGGGTAATAATTTGATTATACTGATTATGTGTTCTTTGTGCACAATCTCCATTACCAAACTGATTGCTCTTGGAGTTTTATTATAGAAATGCCTCAAGGCATAGTTAGTTTTGTAGATAGAAAATGCTTTCTGTATTTTAAGAGACTTGATTTTTGTTTTCAAGAGTAGTTGTGGAGAACTCTATGCCTTAAGGAGTAAGAAGGTTTTTGTTTTTATTTTTGTTTTCTCCATATACCCAGATTTGGCAAAGGTGCCGCTGGCAATGGTGAGGAGAGAGCAAAAGAGGAAGCATAAAGCTAGAAGTCATGGTTGGGGTCTCTGAAATATTGTCATGATTGCTATTATCCCTGAACATGGTGTGGGAAACACAACTGAAAAAGGGTAGAAATATTTTTTTATTCAGTGATTGAGGGGACTTAACCTATTTCCTAGCTGGATCCTGCAGAAACAAGTTTTGTCCATTAAATGCCAACATGCCTGATCAACAGTACATAAACAACAGAGGGTGAAAGTCAAACTTACTTTCTTCATTTTTCTGCAGCACATAGGAGCTGTCAGATATGAGCCAATTTTCCCACATCCCCAAAAGGAGCACAGGGGTAGCACAGAAATGCTGAGGAGCTTTGAGAGAAATCAAAGACACTGGGAGTCTTGCAAGGAGACTCATCCAAAGATACACTAGGGATAGGGAATTCTCTTTGGAAACAAGATGAAATGTTTGCCTCAGCCTGGGCTAGAATGACTCCCTGAGTACCTGACACTAGGTACTCTTTTGCTGTCCCTACCTGTCACTTTGAAAAGTGTAGAATCCAGAAAATACTATTTTAATTTGCATAGCCAGAATTTACCAGGATTTGACTCAATTCAATATTGAAATAGATATTGAGGCTTTTTTTTAATAGAAACTACATTTTCTGTACATCTGGCTATAGATTATACATCAGACAGCTTTTCAAATTGAAAGAGAAAGGATTAAGAATGCAAAGATACTACATAGCTATGATTTGCCAGGTCCTGTGTTTGGTATTTTATATACATTATCTCATTTGTCCTTCAAAATAAGTCATATTTAATATTATTCAGAATTCCCACAGAAAAAAATGTGGCTTTATTTAAGGACTTGTCAACAGTTTATTTTGTGATGCAGTCCTAAGGAACATGTGTGGGCAGTAGAAAGAATGAGCCAGGGCAAGGAGAAAAGCCAAGAGCGTCTTATGGAGCTGGCACTGTGGGAAGCTGTGACTTGATCCAGCTGGGGACCCTGAGGAAGTGTGCAGAAAGTACTTCCTTCAGATTGTCTGTCCAAGACCCAACGACAGGAATGCTGTGCTGTCCATCACATGACATTTCTCACTGGCTGTGTTCTCCCCCTTCTAAGTTCATGCCAGAATGGCTGAGTTGGGTCTCATAGTGTCCACGTGCATGAGTGGCAGAAAATCCTGAAATAGAAAATAAGACATATGCTAAGCAGCTAAGGCAAGACACTGCTTAGTTTAAATCTGAGCACAGCTGGCTGCTACAAGAGCCAGAATAAAGTTTGGTCTAGAAGATGGAAGGTAAAATATAAAAGTTGTCCTATGGATCTAGAGCTGGTTTCATGAGAATGCAGCCAGGGTACCCAGAACAGGTTTCTGTGCTCAGAAAGCCCCTGAACTTGAGAATTAATACTCTGTGAAATTCTTATGAATGTTATACTTGAATTATATTTTGTAAGTGAAGTCAGATGGGGCCATGGAGCATGCACTGGGACTTGGGGGATCAGCTCACACTGGATCCCACTTCTCCCAGAGTCCCCATGGCTTTGGCTGCGTGCTTGGAGGGTGCCCACTCCCTTCCCTCTGGTTCCCTGAGCACCATCAGGCTTTATGCTCCTGCTCTTTCCCATCTTAAGATTCCTGCTGCCTTCTGTCTGGGATGGCAACTGGATTGCCTTGGTGGGTGGATTTGGGAGGATTCTTTCTGTCATTGCCGTCTGTCCCAGTGGATGTGTGGTCATGGGCACAAGGAGTTGCCCATATGCCTTGGGGAGGAGGACAAGGCAGTTGCTATTCTCTCCCTGGTGGCAGTGCCATGGATGGGACATTTGGTAGGAGACTCAGTGAGGTCTGCTGAGCACACTCAATTCAGGTACTAAGTACATCTCAGTTTGTTAAGAATCACATTAGATTCACCTCGTTGTAGTATAAGTTTGGGATTGTGGGAAGGATTGACTTCCCCACTGTATTAACCAGGTTTTCTAGTTTCTCTGTATCTGATGATGTGCATCTGATGTTTTGATGTCCTGGAGCTTGCTAAAGAATAATGTATTCCTAGAGTTAGTAAAAGAGACTCTGGTTTTCATTTGCAAATTAACCAGTGTGAAGTACAGACCACCCTTCACTGCTTTATCTATCTTGACACCTGTTTCATCTAGCTTGAGAATGAAGTGTTATTTTCCAGCCCAGATGATCATGGGGTCAGTCCTCCTCACACTAGGAGCCCACTGAAATCTTTTAAGCTAGCCAGTCCTAAACCTGTTTAGCCTACTCACCCTGCTTTGCCCATTAATTTCCTAGAAGCCCATACTAAAGGCTTTCTAAGTTTCCTTTGCACTCTCTCTGCTTTGTTCTTTCTCATCAACCAACCTCAGTGTTCTCTCATGTTGCTCTACATTGTGTGGCATGTCCCCTGCTCTTTGAAATTTTGAGTAATAAACTGTCTTTTTAATGGCAGTCATCTCCCAATCTGTGGACTTCACCATACCTGAAGGCAAACAAAATTCCCAAGTTCTTCCTCTTGTGAATATAAAGTAAAACTTCCTCCCGTTTGGTGGTAATGTGTATGAGCGCCCACTTCAGGTCTTTCCTGCTCAATTTTTAGTAAGGTTTCCTATATTTTCACAATTTCATAATGTATACCACTTGTATATATGAGAGATACCCAGGAAAATGGAGTAACTCCCACAGTGGTTTAAAACGTCACCTAAACATTATTTAACATTGTTATTTAAAAATCTTGATCCTGAATGTTGCTTTATCTTTATTATCTTGATTTATATTTGTCATGATGCTCTTACCAGGCAATACATCCGAGGCAATACATGGGATGTATTTTTGATCACTTCTATGTCCCAGAAATCACACTACATGATTTAAGCCCATTATCTGTTTTACATGTTCACAAGATCCAGTTTATATCAGATGTAGCTCATCATTTCACACTGAAGAAACTGAAACTCAGAGAAGTCCATTTACTAGCCAAAATCCACTCCAGTCCTAAGTGATAGACTGGCTTCACAAAGAATAATCTTAAACTGCATAGTTTAATTTTAAATTTTATTTGTGCTTTCAGCCATGAACAATGGCAACATTACCTCAATTTTGTAATGCAGGACTAATTATTTGCTGCATTGAGAAAAACAAATTTTAGTTTGTGGTTGTATTAGTTTTCTAGGACCGCCATAACAAAATACCATGGACTGGATTCCTCAAACAACAGAAATATACTTTTTCACATGTCTGGATGCTGGAAGTCCAAGTCAAAGTTCTGGTAGGAGTTTCTTTCTCCTGCGGTCTCTCTCCTTGGATTATAGGTGGTCACCCTCTTACTGCTTCTTCATAGGAAAAAATAAATTTCTTCTTAAAAAGGTAGCAGTCCTGGTGGATCAGGGCCCATTGCACCCTCCTTTTAACTTAATTATCTTTTTTTTTTTTTTTTTTTTTTTTGGCGCCTGAACAGGGGCATGAACTTAATTATCTTTTTTAAAGGGCTTACCTCCACAAAGTTATATTCTGATATACTGGTTGTTGAGACTTTAACATATGAATTTGGGAGTGGATTAAAATTTAGCCTCTAACAGTGGTCTCTTAAAAACTTTTGATTCCATAATCCCTTTTGAAATCCATAATCTTTGAACTCACTGTATTTCAGAGGTATCTGCTATTAGGAAGATGTACAGTTTATCATCATTACAGATGCTAGTGTATATTTACACATGTGCCCAGCCTTGTAATTTTTTATAGGAAGATTGCTCATGAGTTTTCAACATCATAAATAGGATACACTGTCATTTAGGTTTATAATATTCAGGGGTAGTATTTCTTAAACACTAGTGAGTATCGGAATCACTTTCTGAAACAGACCCTTGACCCCATTTTCAGAGATATACTAAGTCTGCAGTGGTATCTGAGAACAAAACAAAATTTAAATGGCAAAATACTAAGACATACACACTGACTCAAGTAATTTTTTAATTTTTATCCCAAGAAATGTCATGAATTCATTTAGCATAGTTCTTGAAACAAAGTGAAAGCTTGAGATAATTAATAGGAAAAGTCTTTTGTTCTGAGCATTCCCTTGGTTTTAAGCAAGCATATTTCCTCTCACTATAGAAAAGAATAACTTTGCCTTTTCCACCATTATCCCTACATTCTTCTCTGTCTAAAATCCACCTTGAGTATATCTTAAGTGAGTTATCAGTTTGATTTGTTTTTTTCTTTTTCACAATCTGGCTTCCCAAATACAGTAACTTCTTAATCTACATAATAGTTGATAAGCTCTTATTTGTTTTAGTGGCATTAAATCAACATGTAATTTTATCTGCTATAGATAAAGAGGATAGTAATTATTAAAACATTACTACTGAAAAACATATTGTGTTTTGAGGATCAGGCACAGCTGGGAACTGCACACCACCTCAAGCACCAGATGCTCCATTCCCTGTCATTTGTTTAGAATTATTTACACACGTGGATGGGTGAACAGGAGGGTGGGGAAGCAGCAAGCACTCTTAATATTTCAAAATTTGTTATTTTTTTAGATAATTTAAAAAAAGAAAATGAAATACATACAGGAAAATGCCTCCTTTGTTTCCAGTGTGTTCTACCTAGTTTCCAGTCTTCCTCAAGTGGGAGATACTATATATTTGTCATACATTCTTTTGAAGATATTTTGGCGTAAAGAAGTAAATATAAATGTATATTTTGTCTCACTTTTTAAGAACATTTAATGGCATACTATTCTATTCTGAAATTATCTTCTTTTAGTGATATTTGTTGGAGGTCTTTCCTATCCCTATATAAAGTTATGCCTCATGTTCCATTGCATGGACCTCTCATAATCCCTTTTAAGAGTATGTATGTAGATAGACATTAATAGGTAAATACTAATAGGTTAACATTTGCTGTAAAAAAAAACTCCATTTAACAAGGTGTTAAAATTCTGTGAATATTATATAGATCATTTTCTGTGTATATAATTCCTACAGAATAAGTTCCTCATGTGACAGGAAAATATTATGCTGACTACCTTTTATTATTATATTCCATTTTAAATGATATATCTTAGTCTGTAGGACCACTCACTGAGGTAGAATTTATTAGTCAAACAATACAACTTTTATGACTTTTATAGAAATTCACAAATTGTCCTCAAAGGGACTGACCCATTTTACATAACCATAAGCCTCCCACAGTCTTGCAACTGAGTTAGCAAACCTTTGGATTTTTTTTATAGTCTATTGAATGAGAAATTAGATGTCAATATAGTTTTAATTTCTATGTTTCTTATTAGGAGATTGATGATTTTCTTAAATGTTTAATTCCTTGTTATGTTTTCTTCCCAGTGATTTGTTCATTATGTATTTTGCCTGTTTGGGGAGATGCGATTACTGAGCACTTTGCTTGTTTTGCTTACCATAATTATGCTATGTAGGCATTTTCAGATTTTATGAATTGGTTTTTAACAGGCTTTCCTTTTGATTTCATGGGTTAAAAAAAAAGTCTTCCACATTATAGCTTAGTACATTTATGTGGTTAAGACTATAGTTATCCAGATTAGTTGCTTATGAAATGTAAGAATCTTCATCTCTTTCCAAAAACAGATTGTTTTTAGGAAATCTGCTGTGTGTGTGTCTGGGTACTGTCTTGGCTTCTCTGCTTTTTCTGAATCATACTGAGTTTAGGAACGGTTTTTCTACCAACCTGGTACCTTCCTCCCACCCAACGTACCATTGCAGACAAGGCTTTCCACCTGGCCATGTATACTCACCCTCAGTTTATTTTTGCTAAGATTTATTATTAACAACTCCACTTGATTTTGACATCTTGTTCAGGGGTTCTTTGTCCCTATTCCCTTTCATGCTGTACATGGAAATTACTTTAGTTCTTTTCTTTAAAAAAAAATTATTTATTTATTTGACAGAGAGAGAGAGACCACAAATAGGCAGAGAGGCAGGCAGAGAGACAGAGGGGGAAGCAGGCTCCGTCCTAAGCAGAGAGCCGGATACAAGGCTCTATCCCAGGACTCTGAGATCATGACCTGAGCTGAGGGCAGAGGCTTTAACCCATTGAACCACCCAGGTGCCACACTTTAGTTCATTTCTGTAGTTTTTAGAAGCCCTTCATATAATTTAGATTCTAGGGATACTATGTTGTTAGAGACTAAATGTGTTTTCCTCAAAAAAAAAAAAAATATGATGAAACTCTAATTTCTAATATGTCTGTATTTGGGGGATGAGGCGTCTAAAGAAGTAATTAAGGTTAATTGAGGTCATAAGTATAGGACCCTGATCTGATAGGTTCATTGTCCTTGTTAAAACAAACAACCACCCCCCAAAAAAACAAAACAAACAAACAAACAACCAAAAAAAAACCACAAGAAAACTGTTCTTTCTCCCTCTCTCCTTGTGCACATGAAACAAGGGAAGGCCATGTGAGGCATATGGAGGAGGCAGTGGGCTACAAGCTAGGAAGAGAGCTTTTACCAGAAACTGAATTACCTAAATTGAACTAGCTGTTGTTTAAGCTACCTAGTCCATGGTATTTTGTTATAATGGTCCCAGCAGTCTTACACAAATGCTGCTCATAGTTCTATGAGAAAAGACATTGGTAATTTGTTTGTTGTCTTTCCTCAATCATGTTGTTGCACTTACTGCTTTTCAGTGTAATTCAATTGGGTATGGAACTACTATTTATATACACATTGAGTTTTTTATCAGATAATTCTGTGATAATTCTCTTTAAAAGTTGAGTTATCAATAGTCTTTGTTGCATTGATTATTGGACAATAACACATACATTCTGTTTAGCCTAAATGGCTTTTTAGGGACCATTATTAAGATTCTCACTTTTTAAAATCAGCTGTTGGATGAGGGATAGGGCTTGAGTTTTTGCAAACATGAATAGGACAATTGAATAAGTTTCGATAGGAAAATAAGAGGATATCTGTGACCTTTCTGATTCATCACCAAAGCAGTAATATTGTGGTATATCATGGCTTACACTGTCCATGATGAATAGTAAATGTTGAATCCTGAGATAAATAATGGGATATAGAGAATATATGAGGTAAAATATAGGTATTAGAGCAGATATGAAACAAAAGCATTTTTGGACCTCATGGTTATCCTATGTGGATGTATGTACTCACATGTGAATCCACAGGGTATAGCCCTGCAGGCAGATATCTTACAACTGTTTGTTTGCCCTCCCCAAAAGAAAACAATAGAATGCTCATAGTTTTACTGGTAATAATATTATTATTACTAATTATAATTGAGAAATTTATATAGGCCAGGCTCTTAAGAGATATTATATCATATCATAATTTTTTCATTCATACTGAATAGCATCACTATGTTCATTTCAAGTAGACATTTTAGTCTAGCAGAAGTTAGTTCACTCATATAAACCAGTTTATTAATGTTTAGTGATAGAGCCAAGACTCAAGCTTAGGTCAGCCTGACTCCAAAAGCTTTTCTTTTCAAGTTTACCACCTGGCTAACCCAGACAGTCTTTCTAGGAAGAATGAGTTATATAATGAAGAATTTGTTCTCTATTTTGAACATTTATAAATTCAACATGATGTGGGTAAAATATGAAAAATTATTTTCTCTTCCTGTTTAGCTACATCTCAAATGAGCTTAGTTATCTATACATACAGTCATGCTAATAAAGACACATTACTTTGTACCACTTTTTAAAAAAATTATGTTTCACAGAATATTCTGTCAGCCAATAAACCAAAAGTCTAGTTTTCTTTTTGTTTGAACTCACAGATTTTAAATTAATTATTTGAAACAAAAGAGGATTGGTGTCTACCAGTCTAGCTTACTGCTTTTCAAACGTACCATGTCTATATGTTCATCAGTAAGATATTCAATATTGAAATTACTGTACGTTCTTAAAATTGTATGATACGTGGTAGTTAAAAATAATAAGCCAGGTCTATAGTAAACATAAAATACACTTGTTATTATGGCCAAAAACAATTACAAAATACTAACATAGAGTGCAAAAAAGTATCAATTTAATTTTCTTCATTTATCCTGTTTGTTGATATAGTTAGTACTTTATAGTTTTTCTTCAACATGATATCTGCATATTAATTTTTATATGCGGAAAGTAGAACTTAGCATTAGAAGAAGAAAATTATTATTATTTTTCTTTTTCCCTTTAGACCCAATTATATTGTTTTTATTTATTTATTGTTTTACCATGAGTAAGTAATACTTTTGTAGTAAGAACAAATAATAAAATCATCATCATAATAAATGTTCTCAGGATAAAAATCTAGACCTAGAGAATATACTTTTAATTATTTGGAAAGTGAATATAAACACCTTTCAAATATTCCAGATGAAGATATATCAGCCCAAAACCTCTGTAGGACTACAAAGTAGCTATTAATACTGTGGCAAATTCCCCATGTAAACATATCAGCATGTTATCTAAATTACTCTGGAGGACCTTATAGGATTTTGTTGTTTTGCTTTCACATGATGCAACAAAGTTATATTTTAGTTGTCTACAAGAGTTAACTGGAATGTCCACAGGGACTTTATTACAACTGGGAGACCCTTTTATATATCCAGTCTTTTAAATGATTATATTATGCAAACATATTACTTACTTTATTCTCTAATTGCTAAAAGCTATAAAAGCACAAACAGGATAATGCAATAACTGGAAATATATGCAGCAAATTGCAAATAAAAACTCAATGAGTTTTAGAATATTAAAAGTAAAACCCTCTACGTTCTTAGCTACCTTAAAAATTAGATATTTGTCTCGTTTTATTAATATCTTAAAAATCTCTAAAATCCTGAAAATTTTAGGATTAATTTTATTTTTATAGATATGAGAGATTGATAGCAAAATAGTTGAAGAAGGTCCTCTATAATTTCCCTATGTCCTTTTTTTGATAAGTCACCATCACAGAAGAAAATTTCTATTTCATTTAAAAAATCCTACCTATGTAGAAGTTGTTCCTAGAGTTTAACCTAGTTTACCAGGATAAGAGAACCAGACTCACTTAAACTGTAAGCCCCTTATCTCATTAAAACTATTAGAATACATGTGAATACGTATGACTTTGATTTTTCCAAGCTAAGTTGTAAGGATAGATAATGTGGGGAAGAAATCACATTTATCCTAAACTTATATACCATTGATTATCATAGTACATACATTTAGTTTTTAAATTTTATAGTAGTTCACTAGATATACTAAATAAAAGACCTTCCCTATTTTTTTTTTAAAGATTTTATTTATTTATTTGACAGATCACAAGTAGGGAGGAAGGCAAAGAGAGGTGGGGAAGCAGGCTCCCTGCCAAGCAGAGAGCCCAAGGCGGGGCTAGATCCCAGGACTCTGAGATCATGACCTGAGCCAAAGGCAGAGGCTTTAACCCACTGAGCCACCCAGGTGCCCCAGGCCTTCCCTATTTTTATATTTAAGTTTTGTGGATAGAAAAAAAATGGAACATAATAAAATAAATATGAATTAAATTCTAAAATGTGATATCCATATAATAAAATATTACTAACACATTTCAAGGGCTTATTATGAATCAGAAAGAGTGCTTTACCTTGTTTTGTGTCTCATAATACTAACTACAGTTTATGAGTTAGATACTACAATCATATCATCCAACATCCGGGAATGAATGTTTGAGATATCAAATAACTCACATCTCAAGGATCAATGACAAGTAGTTATAAACGTAATGATTCTAAGCTATGTCTATTTAAATCCAGTGTTGGAGAAAGACATTGAACTCAAATAGAACAGTCTTCATAGCTTAGCTTTTCGGAGAAGCTATTTCAGTGCCAGAGTCTTAGTATCTTCAAGTAGGAAATGATCATAAAACTATTTAATTAAATAAGAGAAGGGCTTTAAGGATATAGCCCATTGTATATCATGTGGTATATATGTTTAAAATATTCATTTCTGTATTCCACTACAAAAATATTTACAAACATAAATTCAGTATAAAAAATTAGGTTGATGGATTCTGGGTCTTTTATCAATAAACACATTGATTTAAGTGATTACGCAATCACTTTCCTTTCTAAACTATATGTTCTCTAGGCTTCTATGATCCTTACCTACTTCCTGTCTCCACTACTACCACCAAATCACATATTTCTATTTCTTTTATAGGCTCCTAGTTCTTTACTTTTTTAAAAATATTTATTTATTTGAGAGAGAGAGAGAGAGAGAGAACACACAAGTGGGAGTAGGTGCAGAGGGAGAGGTGAATGTAGAGACCGATGCCAGACTCCATCCCAGGACCTTGAGATAAGGATGTGAGCCAAAATAAAAAGTTGGTTCCTTAACCTACTGAGCCATCCAGGCACCCCTCCTAATCCTTTACTTTTAATTCTAAATGTTGAATGTGTAATACTGAGTCCTACACCCTACACTCTTTGCTACTTCAGTGTCTTCTAACATGAACTTTTAACAAATAGTTTGTTTCTTTGATTGGTTTTTTTACCAATAGCTTTAAGTTATCTCAGTATTCTACTGATTCCCATGCTAATACCTTTTTTTCTGACTTCCGCACTGAGCTCTAGACTGGTTTAGGTGACTGCCCACTCAACATCTCCTTTTGGATGTCTTATAGGTAGCATACATTTACTAAGTGAGAATAGGCTCTACATTCTTGCCTTGTTACTCTTTAACTCTTATGATTCTATTTGAATTCTCTGCCTTCTAACCAAACCACCATCAAGTCTAACACATAGTCTTAGCATAAATGTATATATATATATATATATATATATATATATATATATATATATATTCTACCTGTTGAGCTAGCTGGCTATCTTTATCCTTCCTATGATAATGCCTTATATTTAGCTACCATTATCTCTCACTTGCACTTCTGAAGTAGTCTTTATTTTTTTAATTTTTATTTTTTTTTTTAAGATTTTATTTATTTATTTGACAAAGAGAAAGAGATCACAACTAGGCAGAGAGGCAGGCAGAGAGAGAGAGGGGGAAGCAGGCTCCCCGCTGAGCAGAGGGCCCGATGTGGGGCTCAATCCCGGGACCCTGAGATCCTGACCTGAGCTGAAGGCAGAGGCTTAACCCACTGAGCCACCCAGGCACCCCTTGCACTTCTGAAGTAGTCTTTAGATCTGTTCTTCATTTAATTCTATTAATCACTCATGTTCCATTATTTCCGTGGATATTATAGTGTTCCTTTAAAACACTTTATGTTATACACTACTCAAAACTCTCCAGTGTCTACTTATGTCAATTCAAGTAAAATTACATATCTTTAGTGACGTCAGCAAGATGGCAGAATAGGCAGTCCTAGACCCTACTTCCTCACATGGAGACACTCATTCAAATTCCTGTTATGAGAAATTCAGAAACCAGTTATGATGCTTCTGCACCTCAGGAGAATATGAAACCAAAACACATCAAAAGTAGTAGGAAGATTTGTGTTCCTTCTCACCATAATCCCTCCTCCTGGAACAGAGTACCATGCATTTGGGAGGACATTCTCAGCTCCCAACCTCTCCCTGAGGAAGGAAAGAAAAGACTAGACAATATGTCCAAAATTGTGATAATTTTTAGGGCAATGCCCAAATGACAGGCCTCTGACTCTTTTGTCTCAGAATGCTGTTGGGACCCAGCAACAATGCCCACTCTCACCACTTCTATTCAACATACTATTAAAAGTTCTAGTCAGAGCAACTGGGCAACCAAAAGTGATAAAAGGCAGCTAATTATAAAGAAAAAATAAAGTTATATCTAATCACAGATTACATGATCTTGTGTAGCGAAAACCCAAAGATCCCTGCCCCCACACACAAATTCTTAGAACTTGTAAACAAATTCAACAAAGTTGCAAGATATAAAATGAACATACAAAAATTAGTTGCAGTACTATTCACTAGCAATCCAGAAAAGAAATTAACAAATAATTCCATTTATAATAGGATCAAAAGTAACGCAGGAATAAATACAATCAAGGGCATAGACTTGCACCCTGAAAATTACAGAATACTGTTAAAAAAATGAAAGACACAAATGGGAAAGACATGCCACATTCATGTATTAGAAGACCTAATATTGTTAAAATGTTCATACCACCCAAAGTGGTATGAACTGATTTAATGTAAGCATCTCTTATCAAAATCCCCGCGACATTTTACATTAATAGAAAAAAAAATCCTAAAATTCACACAGAACCAAAAAAGTCCCTAATAACCAGACAATCTTGAGAAAGAACAAAGCTGGAAGCAGCACACCTCCTGATTTCAAAACATTACAAATGAGTACTAAAACAGCACATTACTTGGATAAAAACAGTCACACAAATCCATGGAATAGTATCAAGAGCCCAGAAATAAACTCAATGGGTATCCAAGCGTGCCAAGGATACACAATGAGGAAAATATTCTCCCTTCAGTGAATTATGCTAGGAAAACTGATATCCATATGCAAAAGAGGCACATTAGAACTTTATCTTACACTATACACAAAGTTAACTCAAAATGGATTAAATAATTCAATGTAAGACTCCAAACTACAAAACTCATAGAATAAAAAATAGACAGTAAACTCCTTGACATGATCTTGGCAATAATTTCTTGTATGTGACACCAAAAGTAAAGATAGTAAAAGCAAAAATAAATAGCACTACATCAAACTAAAATGTTTCTGCACAGCAAAGGAAACCTTCAACAAAATGAAAAGACAATAATGGAATGGTAAAAAATATTTGCAAATCATATATCTGGTAAGGGATTAAGAATGTAAAAAGAACTCATATAACTCTGATAAAAGAAGAAACAGATTGAAAAATGAGCCAAGGATCTATATAAACATACCTCCAAAAAAGGTGTACAGATGGCCAACAAGTCCATGAAAATGTGCTCAATTGCACTAATCAGAGACATGCAAATCAAAACCACAGTAAGGTATTACCTGATACCTGCTACAATGGCTATTATTAAAAAGAAAAGAAATAACAAGTGTTGGCAAAGATATGGAAAAAGAAATCCCTTATATACCATTGGGAATGTAAAAAGGGTACTGTCACTATGGAGAACAGTATGGAGTTTCAAAAATTAAAAATAGAACTACCATGTGATCCAGCAGTCTCACATCTGGGTATAAATCTGAAGGAAATGGCAACAGGACCTAGAAGAGATATTTGCACTTCATGTTGATTGCAGCATTATGCACAACAGTCAAGAGGTAGAAACAACTTAAATGTCCATTGATGGATAAATGGATCAAGAAGATGTAGGGGACACACATACACTGGATTATCGTTCATCTATAAGAAAGAAGGAAATCCGTTTATATACTATAACATGGATGAATCTTAAGTACATTATGTTGAGTGAAACAAGCCTTTCACAGAATGATAAACACTGCATGATTCCATTTATATGAGGTATCTAAATTAGTCAAAGTCACTGAAAAAGAAAGTAGAATGGGGAGGTAGAAATGGGGAATTGCTCTTCAGTGGGTATAAACTTCCAGTCACTCAAGACGACTTATATGACTGGATTCTAGAAAAATCTGCTATCCAAAGTTGTGTTTATAGTGACCAATACTGTACTGTACAGTTAAAATATGTTAAAGGGGAAATCCCATGTATATATATTTTTTATACTAATGATAAACCACATGTTCTTAACCATAAGGCAACACTACTTCATAAAGCTAAACAAACAAAAAACAGACAAACCTAATATTCTCAAACTTTTGGTGTTATTACTCTCTGCTGTCTCTGATGCCATAGCTAAGCTCACTCTAGCCTTAGTTCTAATACCGTGGAGCCCAGCGGGGTTTCATTTTCTTTTTCATGGAAAGGTCATTTTGACTAAGGACCTCGGTGTTCACTGTTTTCTGTCTGTAATGATTTTCCCTCACATCTTTGCGTTTGACGTTTTATGATTAAGGGCTCTACTCGAGTATCGAGCCCACAGGAGGGGCCTTTCTTCTGACTACACATTTCAAAGTTCCCTAAATTCATTCACCTCTAAAACACTGTTCTTTTTCATTTTGTTTTCCTGCCATAGTACATATTTTTACCTTAAAAAAAAATTGTATGTTTACTCTCTCAGTATGATAACAAGAACATTCATTGTTTAATCAGTAATCCTCAGCATTAGAACAATGGTCCATAATAGATCTTCAATAAATCTTTAATGAATGCCAAAAAAAACAAAAGACTAAATGAGTTTAACAATATTTGAAATAAAAATCTTTAAGCGAGACCCATGAAAACCACATAAAATGGTATTTTCTCATGAGAATGTTATTTCTCATCTGGACTCATTTTGCATGTTAGTCATACATTTCTTATCATCTTATCTCTTTCCAGTTACTTTGCAGTATTCCTGTAAAAATCAAATAATAAAAAAATATGAGAATGCACTTACACATTATAACGCAGGATAAACATTTTCTATAACAATATTGAATCTTGTTTATATATGTTTTATTTCTCTTAGTCTCCAATTAGACTTACAGGTTTCTTTCATTTCTGTTTTTTATTTTGGTATCCTGTAAGATCACAATACAATAATTTGCATGTAACAGAATTTGATAAATATTTTTTATTGAATACATAACAGATAGCAAATTTGCCTACAGTGTTAGAATTGCAATAGTTTGGCTTCTATTGGCATTATCGATATTATAAGTCATTAAACCTTATCAAAATTCAATTTTCTTTGAAAACCTAGATTCTATTTTATACCATTGAGGCCATTATTTTGAATTATTAGATTAAGTTCATGTTTGTTAATAGATGATTCAGAAATTAATTTAAGGGATGTTTTCCTTTGTAGGCCCATTCTGCTACTCCAAGTGTTTGAGAAATAACAATGGATATCCATCGTGTTTTTAAGAAGTTCACAGTCTAGTTGGAAAAAAACAAAATATGTGATAGAAGTTTATAGTGCAAAATAAAATGCTGTTTATAGTATGCTACAGGGGCAGAGAAGGACCTGACCCATGAGGAGTGGTGGGGATTGGAACTGAGGGACACACGGAGGGAACGGTGCTTGTGTTTGAAGGACAAGTTGACAGTTTCCAAGGGCCAAAGCTGTGAAGGACCTTTCAGAAGATGTAGCAAAGCCCTGTGAACACACACTGTGTGTCCACACTACCACCACTGTTGAGCATGTGGAGTATAGAGTTTTATGAGGCTATGGCCTATGATAAAATGTCTTAGCCATGTTGTAAGTGTAGTTTATGAAAATTGTCAAAATTCCTATAATTTGTGATATAAGAGTTGGCTGGCTATATTGGTAAGAGCATGATTGTAATAATAAAGTGTGAATTTGAACCAGAATAGAAACATGACGTTCTATCAAACATCTGAGCATTTGAACATACTTTTTTAAACATAAATTTATAAGAGCACTACACATTAAAAAAAACACTACACATAACTTTTTCTGTTTAGGACATTTTATCAAATTTTATCACTAATTAAAATTTGCAAATACAATATTTAGCATTAAAAATGTTATGGCTCCTTACAGATTTTTATTTTCTAAGGAAAACTATTAGCAATTGGTTTGACTAATATTTTACATAAAACTTCTATATATATATATATATATATATATATATATATATATATATATGTCATAAAAAATTTTAACACTCGGGGTGCCTAGGTGGCTCAGTCAGTTAAATGTCTACCTTTGGTTCAGGTCATGATCACAGGGTCCTGGGACCCAGCCCCAACTCAGGCTCCTTGCTCAGTAGGGAGTCTGCTCGTTCCTCTTCTCTGGCTGCACTCCCCCCTACTTGTGCCCTCTCTCTCTCTCTGTCAAATAAATAAATAAAATCTTTAAAAAAATTGTTAACATTTAATATTCTTATAAATAAGAACCATGATGCTCCATATTATATTTTAATTAAGCCATCAAGATTCCATATAAATTAAGGAAACTAAAATACCCCCAAAGAGGAAGAATCATACTCCTACTTGTTATAGGAAAGGTGAGCCACTTCACTGTAGAAATGATTAAAGAAGTGCCTGGGTGGCTCAGTCAGTTGAGTGTCCAACTCTTGATTTCATCTCAGGTCATGACCTCAGTCATGAAATCAGTTGAGCCCCATGTCAGCCTCTGTGCTCAGCAGGAAGTCTGCTTCTCTTTTTCTTTCTCCCTTTCTCCCTCTGCCCCTACCCCAGCTTGCTCTCTCCCTATCTCTCAAAAAAAAAAAAAAAAAAAAAAGAATACATACTATAGGAAAGCTAAATTCTTTCAACTTTTGCAGATTTATTATACTCATCACTGAGTATCTTTTTGGGTATATTTCAATTTGGGACATTTATTGTAGTTACTTTGTAAAATGTATGTTTTAAAAACATTTTCAAAACTTATATAGGACATTATTTTCTATATGATGTATAACATACATCATATAGATAGAAAACCAAAGCTCTAAAAGTTATACAAGTATTAAGTATTCATTATCAAGACATTATGTAATAATCCTGTATTTTAATAATGTTTAGCTTTAATTTATCCCAAGAAATAAAAATTAAAATTATAATTAAAATATTTTCTTATATCCAGTTCATGAGAAATAATCCAATAAAACTTTGCAATGATGTATGGAACATATTTCATGTAAAGACTATGCCACTCAATTTAACAGACATACTTTAATTTTTATTTTCTCAGCAGTGTCACTGGACTTCGAGTCATTCAGGTGCTCTTGACTGTAACCATAACTCTGATTAATTCTTACAGAGACTTGTGAGGTTATTACACCTATTTTACTTACGGGAAAATTTGGCTAAGGTCATCTGACTACTCAGTGGGTCACTCAAAACTCAGAGAAGACAAACCCCGTTTTATTTATTCATTTAGCTGAGTCCTGACTGTGAGCCCCGGACTATGCTAATCAGTTAGGATATAAAGATTAAAGTTAAATTCTGGCTGGAGAGTATAGTCAGGTTTGGAAGACAAGTAAATGCCTAAGTCATGTGAGTAATGAGATAGGGCGGAAAAAATTATCTTTTATGTTCTTACCTGGTGTTCCTGTAATAAAACATTAGTAAGACAAAAGCATATAAATTTATTTCATATAGGTTTTACATGACATAGGAACCTACCTCAGGAAATAAAGTCTGATAAAAAGCAGTTAGAGCCAGAGTCTTCTGCAGTGAATTGAATGAAGACTAGTAAACTGTGAAAAATGTCCCAAAACAAAGGGGCTTGGGCTAGTTATTTAATTGGGTAGAAGGACATGACTAGAAAGATAAGAGTTAGTTTAGCAAGGTTTTTTTTTTTTTTTAACCAATTTGTCTTGGCCTCAACTTCCCATACTTGGTGATAAGAATATTTGTTTCCTTCTGCTCTAGAGAGGACTTCTTGCACATGGGGATAATATTTCCTGCCTTTAGGAAGATGAGAGTACCCTTTTGCATCTGTTTCTTTTCTAGTAACTTTAACTTAAAATATTCTACATGCCTGAGTGGCATATCCTCCTTCATGACAACAGAGGGGGCAAGGGACCACAGAGTGGATGGGCTCTGGAGATTCAGTTAGGGGACTGGTGACTCACTGATCATTAAACAGAGAAATGGGCTTTTCCTTTAGATGAAACAGCTTGCTCAAAGGCACAAAGACTAGCAGAGCCCAGCATAGTCAGGAGACAGCATGGAAAATATGAGTAGGTGTTTTCTGGGCAGACACCAAGGATGACAGGGAAAGTGGGAAGGTGCCACATATTGAAAAGTCATGAATTTCATCTGAAAGTGTTTTGATTCTCTCCTGGAGGTGATGCAGAGACATGGGGGCAATTTCAAGCAAGGAGTTGAAATTATATACAGCGAGAGGACAGACTTCAAAGGCAGAGGTGTTGAAGGGGACTTTACACATCACGCCTTCCATTTTCATTACATAGCCCTGTGTGCTATGAATGACACAGACACAGCATAAGATGTAGTTTCTTACTTCAGGGGAAAAAGAGAAAAACAGGATTTTAATATTTGTGATAAGAATTGCATTAAAAAAACCTGTCACTAAAAATAAGTCCTCTGGAAGTTAAGGTAGAGTGTCATCCATCATCTCTCCATCATGCCCCATGCACCCCCCTAACTCCCCCCATTTTCCTTTCCCTTTTTTTCCTTTGTATTTTATTTCCCATATACTCCCCACCCCTGAAATCCAAAGGCTGGAGAATATACAATTTCAGTTTAATGGTTGTTAAATTAGGGTTCAATTCAACTCTGAGTAACAAACACAAAAGAGATGAAATATTTTCTCTATTACCCGAGCTCAGAGGAAGGCAGCTCAGGGATTTCATGGAGGTTCAACTCTACAGAGTTCTCTGGGATAAAGTCACTTGATTTCTCTATCTCCATGCCATGACACTCATTCTCATAGTCCAAAAGGGAGCTTTAACGATCACATTCAGGATTCAAATGGCAAGATGAAGGGGAAAGAATAGATAAAACACAAGTCAATAGTCTTCTAGGGAAGTTTCCTGGGAACTTGCAAGATAATACTCTGTTTATATGCCATTGCTTAGGACTTAGCAATGATCCCATATCCAGCCACAACAGAGGCTAGGAAAAATAGTGCTTATTCTGGGTAAGTGAGGTGCAGGGACATAATACCTGGTAAGATGTGTGGAGTGCTTGGTGTTGGAAACTAGATAGTGAGTTAGACCAGCAGGAGTCTGTACTAGTAGTGTTTTTGATATTTTAAAACAAACTGAATAAACATTTTAGAAATTTATTTCATGAAACTCTATCATCTTACATAAGTGTACGTGTAGTGTGTGTGTGTGTGTGTTTTGTGTATAACAAGAATATACACTAAACATAAAAATAGTGTGATACATGGAAATACTTTTAGAAGACATGACAAAATCCAAAATACCTACTTGTTACTCAGACATGTGCAGATAAGGTCAGAAACATTGCTTTTGGTACTACCATTTTCTTCTATTTTTGTTTTCTAATTTTTTGAGTAGTGGTAGCTAGACTTTAGGAAGACTAGAATCAGCCACATAAAAATTGGAAGTAATTTTATGTTAGCTACTGCAGCCTAATAGAGCAATATTGTGATTATCATCTTATATTCTCATGTATCTTCAGGACATTGCCCTTTCTACTGTATATATAAGTTCAGGAATACATACAATATTAAAAGAAAACTCCGTATAAATATGTTTGCATTAATCTAACAATAAGGGAATATGTCTTGAGACAGAAAAAATAGTGACAACATGAATGACAGCCTCTCTTTTATTTCCTTTTATTTACTTATTCTTGGTCAACATGGTAGCAATATCCATGCATGTATTTTGATCTATAAATAATAGTATAACATCGCAAAGTTCACTAATGCATACTTGGTTCAATATTTGAATAGCTTCCTTAATTGCCTCTGTGGAAAGAGGAACTTAGTGAAAAAGCAGGATTTTATTGATAAAATGTAATTTTCTTATCCAATATTTGTGTCTTTGATTGTGACAATCTTTGAAGTGAAAAGCAAAGTATAATGTTAACCAAATCAAAGGATGCTTTTAAAAAGTTTTTCTGTAAAACATTTTTAAGATTAAATATTTGAACTTGAAATTTAGTATCTTCACAATACTCTTACAGCACACATTCTAAATTAATTTGTCTATTTCTCATTCATCTTTCATTTAACAAACATTAACTTACTGGCTACATTATGAGAAGTACTTCACAGGAGATGGAAAATACACAGACAGTGTGAGACTAAAAACAAAACAAAACCAACAAAATAACAAAACCAAAAAAACCTTATAGGAAGGATAAATTAAATAACATCTATATAAATGATTAGAATGCAGGTCTGCTACAGTAAAACAGAATTAGATAATGCTATGGTAATTTAGAGGAGCAAATAGTTCCACTGAACTATGGTATCCAGACTTCCAAGTGAAGGGTTTGAGATTTTACCCTGCTATCAAGCTAATGAGTTAGGCTGCCACAGTTTTGGAGATGCTGACAGAACATATGAGACTCATAAGCAGAGAAAAAAGACCTTCTTACCCATATTACAGCAGGTGGCATGAATTCTCCTTCCTCCTTACATCCCATTGGGTAACATGAAGCAGCCCAGATATGTGCCATACACACACTATGGGGCATGGCTAAGGAACCCTAAGCTTTGGAATCCTCAGTGTTATATTGGGTCTGCAAGCAGACCTCTTCAATCCTTGTCCTAAAGGAAGACATCATAATCCAATCAGAAAACAAATCTGCTTTCTGCCCCAAAGAGGGGTTCTAACTTTCTTCCAAGGCTGTTTGCTATACACATATCCACAGAAAAGTAGCATCAAATAATGCTGTCAATGGCACTCATTCAGAAGATGTGTAGAAACACAAGAGACCCAAAGCAAATTTTTCTCCAAAACAGAGAGGTCTTTGTGGAGAAACATTTCTTAGTCCAGGCCTCAGAGGATAGGTATTAATAAATGAAATTTGGAGAATAAGTCTCTTAAGGCCAAGAAAGAGGAATGAGCCATGTGAGGGAGTAATGCCCATATGTACACACACAATGTTTTCATAACTGCCTACATGAAACTTAATATTACAATATTAATATTTTTTAAAGACTTTATTCAAGAGAGGGAAAGAATATGAGCAGGGGGAGGGGCAGAGGGACAATCAGACTCCCTGCTGAGCAGGAAGCCTGACACGCTTGATCCCAGGACCCCAAGATCATGACCTGAACTGAAGTAAGATGTTTAACTGACTAGGCCACCCAAGTGCTCTACAATATTAATATCTCTGACAGAAAAACACAATATGAAAATATGTTATTTATATATTATATTTCAGAGAGAGGCATACTGAGATAATTTTAAATATATATATACACATATATATTTTATATAAAATATATATATATTAAATATATATATATATATACATAAATATATATATATTTATGTGTATACTTCCTTTTAGCAAATACAATTCATCACATCAAACTTTGGGACTATGAGAATGTCCTGAAAAGGTCAGATGGAGATTGAAAATATTGATTTGGAGATCAACCTAGTGATGAAACAAATTGAGGCAAAGCCCTCCACCATCTATGTGGTTTTTGAATATTTGCATTTTGACTGTAAGCAAGAGTTCCAATTGACGCAGATAGAGATAAGTAAAATTGCTAAACAGATAAATTACCAACTGAAAGAAAAAAAAACAACAGCAACTATTTTTTCATAGTAAAAATAGTGAAGGACAAGAAGGTAAAACAAAACTCAGAAGTCAATATCATTAGAAATTAAAGAACTAGTATAGAACAAGAGAGTGAAACCAATATACTTGATCATTTAATCCAAAATGATGGAAACCATAGCTCCAGCACGCGACATATGCCTGAGAATGCATCTTGCCAACAATGGGAGTTATGCTTATAATCACAAGATTTTAGAACATCCTGAAGGTAGTACAAACGCACACACATGTATATATAGATAAGTATTAAATAATTATTTATTAAACTTAAAAAATGACTCTTGTTCAGTATTCATAACTTTCATCTTTATTAGTACTCCAGAATTCAAACATAAAATTAATTCCCTTATATTTAAATCTTCCTGACAGTATGATGGCTTTAAATATTTCATCATGGAAAAGTTAAGTTGACTTATTTTCAAGATGACACAAAGAACAGCTTTCTCATCTAATGAATATACAGGTTTGACAGTCGGGAAGCCCCACTTAGTTGTATTGAGCATCATGTTCTCATTGACTCGTATTTACTTCTCCATAAAGGACTTTTTTTATATATCTAACATTAAAAGTAATTCCAAACAATATGGACTTTCCATTATACTTTATCTTCTTGACATTTTATGTTTAAGCTAGGCTTGCTCTATGCTAACTCAGATGAATTCCTACCAAGTAACATATAATGCTAGAGTTTAGAACTTGGTGGCAATTATAATTCTAGGATTTTTGAATATGTGGAATATCACATGTCACCTATCACTTATGGAGACTAGAATAATAAAATCATGCTACTGTGGGTGAGGGAGCAGTTACAAAAGCAAGGGGCCAGTATTTGGAAATAATCTTGTTTCATTTAAATTAAGTAACTGAGTAGAGGGGAGAGGTCTACATTATTGCATGCAATGTATTCTTTGGAAATTACTCTCTTTTTTGGAATGACAGTAATGCTTTTTATCAGAGACAATTCTTGCTTTCAAATAACAGATGTCAACTTTGACTATGGAAAACAGCAAATAAATTTATTGGAAAAATATTGTGCAACTGTGGAAACTGATGAGGGCTAAAGAATCAGGTTTGGGATGTGGGAACCAAAAGTTAGATAGTAAGAAACAATGTCATGTAGTCACCATTGAAACAGTGTAGCTAGAATGACCATTAATTTATCCAACTGCCTCTAGACTTGCCCACCAGGCTGCTGGACTCACATCCACTACATCTGTAACGTGAGAACCTCACCACCATTGTGAAAAATTTCTCAAATGTCTCTCCATTCATCCATCATTTGTTTCAGGGTGCTGAAACATATAATTAACATCCATATGTCATTGGTATAAATTCTAACTAAAAGGCTACAAGAAGAAAGTGTCAGATCCCTGAGAGTTCATAGGTTAAAGGGCTCTGTTTATCAGAGTACATGTATTGGATTGTTCCATGAAAGTCAAGAAGGTGTTGAGTGCTGCTGCTTAATCAGAAAAAGGCAGATGTCTGCAACATATTTCTGCTGTGTTAGTCTCAATATTTTATTATAATTTGTGTTTTAATTCTTTCTAACCTATGCAGGGATGAATTTCTAAAAGTAGAGCATATTTTTATATTTGGAGTTCTCATAGTAAATGAATTTACTTACAAAAGTACAGTAGTAATACTTACATTTGTTCTTTCATTTCACAGAGCCTTATTTATCATTTTATAATTATCATAGTAGAGATTCTAAAGATACATTTGCAGATTGAAATGCATTTGTATATTTTTGGAATGCCAGACAAAATCAATATTATAAGGAAGACACTCATTCTATATATCTGTAATGCATTACAAAAACCACTTTCTTCACCTTCACTCATGAATTATGCTTTGTTAAACAACTTAGCATAAAGGGCAAAGATGTTAATTTCATTTAAAATTCACACCAAATGGTGTGAAAGTATTAAGCTAGCACCTTTTATATATTCATCAACTTTACTTCTAAGAAGAATGACTAAAGTTTCTTTCTGAAATCTGTGACTTGAAAATTGTCTGTTGACACATACAAAATATATATATATATATAATTGTCCAAATAATTTATTAGACTGAAAAGAATATTAAAAGAATATTAAAATCAATTATTCAAGCCACACATTTTGGTAAATGAGAAAATTTAGACTCAAAAAAATTAGATGATTCATATGTTTGTACTATAAGTACATTGTTGGGAAAAAAAAAAAAGAAAGAAAAAAAATTTTTTTTCTACTTTCTTTCCAGTGCTTTCATCATGTTGGAGCTACAGTGGTATTTTTTAAACATATGTTAGATTGACTTCTTTAATTTAGCCATATGCATTTAGGTTTCTTCCATGTCTTTTCATGATTTGATAGCTCATTTCTTTGTACTGCTGAATATTATTCCATTTCCTGGCATTCCATGATTTATTTATCCATTCACCTACTGAAGGAAATCTTGGTCATTTCCAAGTTTTGGCAATTATGAACAAAGATGCTATTAGTATTTGCATGCAGGTTTTTGTGTGGATGTAAGTTTTGAACTCTTTTGGGTAAAAAACAAGAAGCACAATTGCTGGTTGTGTGGTAAGAGTATGTTTAGTTTTATAAGAAACTGCCAAATTAACTTCCAAAGTATTACTATTTTGCACCCTACCACTCATGAATGAGAATTCCTGCTGCTTTTCATCCTATTTCATTCACTCATTCACTCATTCATTCATTCGTAACTATTTGGTATTTTTGTTCCAGATTTTTACCATTTTGGTAGTATGTAGTGGTATCTTATCATTATTTTAATTTTCATTTCCCTGATGGCATATGTGGATTATTTTTTCACATGCTTATTTGCTATCTGTTTATCTTCTATGGTGAGATGTCTGTTAAGGTCTTTGGCCCCTTAAAAAAAAAAAAGTAAAAATAGATTAAAAATAAAAATAGAATTTTTGAGTCATCTTTAATTTCAGTCAGTGAAATATTTATCTTTGCTTCCATAAAATATTGTAAACTTCAAGTTATACTTACCAGATAATTAAAATTAAATCTTAGTTCTAGCCCAATACAATTCTTTTATATATATATATATATATATATATATATATATATATATAGCAAGAGAGGGAACACAAGCAAGGGGAGCGGAAGAAAGGAGAAGCAGGCTTCCCTCTGAGCAGTGAAGCCTGATGCGGGGCTCGATCCCAGCACCCCGGGATCATGACCTGAGCCCAAGGCAGACGCTTAACAGCTGAGCCACCCAGTCACCCCTAGCCCAATACAATTCTTGCACAACTGGTAAAAAAGCATAACCTTTAACCCTAATTTATGGGGAGAGATACTGATCTCTCTGATACTCAGAGAAAGCACTGTATTCTAAGTTTCATCTGAGATTTTTTTAAATTCCTGACTTGGTATAAATCTTTTTCTCAGTTGTGTGAAAGAATTATCCTGTGGCTACTTATGTATATTCAATTTGTTAAATCTACCTTGTCATTCATTCAGATCTACATTTCAGTTTGTGTCGGTGTATAGGGGTGAATTTTATGAAATGAGAAAGTGACTCATTGAATATTTTTACTAGCTAGACCAGCTATACTCTTGAATCCATTTTTTTTCCCTAAACACATATTAAAACACACATAGTGGGGTGCCTGGATGTCTCAGTCACTTAAGCATTTATTTTCTGTTCAGATCATGTCAGGGTTCTGGGATCAAACCCCTCATCAGACTTCCTGCTCAGTGGAGTACCTGCTGCTCCCTCTCCATCTGCCTCTATCCCCAATTTGTGCTCTCTCTTTCTCTCTGTAAAATAAAAAAGTCTTTAAAAATATAAATAAAGCACACATATAAAAATACAGCAAAATTTGCTACATAGTTTCATATTTTTATAAGCTAATAATTTCAGGGTCAACCTTTTTTTCTCTTCTCCTGTCTCGTCTCTTCCAGACATATTTCTAAAGTTTTGCTTTATTGTTCAATTGTACTAAAATCTAAGTCCAAGTCTTCAACATTTCTTATTTAAAAATCAAAGCATCTCCTGCTCTTTTTGCCACCATTCTTTTGTTCCTTTTCCTTTTCTTTTCATAGCTGTTACAATTACTTGTAATGTCAACCCCAGGCTTGAAATCTGTTTTGCCTGTGTGTGAAGACCATACCCCGCAGTATTGTCTGTAGGCCTCCCAAAACCCAGTCAAGGTATAATTCAGCCTGTTGATGCTCTCTCACTCATAGTCATCTGTGGCAATCTGATCCCCATATATGGAGTTATTTTAAACTGCATACATTTCTTTTCAGCCATCTTCTTTTCTGTTGTGTTTTATTTTCTTCTATTATATGTACCAAGCAATCCAAGTACCTGTTTACTTGATCTGTGACAGTTTTTTAACCTTAAAGAATTTTGAGTATTTTGTTGAAGTACAGTGAGTCATATATAGTATGTAATCCAAGTATAGTATGTGTTGTGATTTTGTATCACATTTAACAATAAATAAAATAAACACAAAAGCAAACAAAACGTACACTTACTATGGAGTGCCTAATAGATCACATATGGTAAGAGATCATATTACACATGTGCAATACTCATGGTCAATTTTTGAGCATTTCTGCACTCCCTGGGACTATATTTCTGTTGTTTCAAAAGATTTTATACACACTCACATATAAAAATATTCAAATATGCATATATATGTATATATGCACAAATATTGAAATGCATAAATTCTTTTAAAATGAAAATATATATACAAATAAATATATACAAATAGTAATATATATTTATATAAATTTGTTTTTAAATATTGAGAACAGTACAGATAGGGATGTCTTTATAATATTTGTAGTAGGCAGGCTTATGCATGACTATGTGCATGCATGTTTTCATGCATTTTCAAAAAAATTTGTATAGATTCTTTACTTATCAGCATCATACTACAAAATAGTACAATTTGCATTCAGAGCAAATACTTAAAGTGAGCATGTTTTGTAATATATATCCTTTTCTCTCTTTCCATTAGGTAGAAGATGATTGTCCGTGTTCGCTTACTGTGAAGATTTGAAATCAGATGACAATTTTGATTCTCCCAAGTGTTTCAGGATGTAAATGCAGTCTGACCTTTCCCTGATGGGCAGTTAAATCATGGACACGCTAAACAATTTACTTTGGACTGTCCTTTCAGAAGATGCTCTGGCCTCTCTCTTGAATGCGCACTAAGCATTTATAACTGACAAGGAAAAGAAAGGAGACTGTGAACTGGAAAGCTATCTTACAATGAAAATTACGAGCACATCTTGCATCTGTCCAGTCCTAGTGTGTCTCTGCTTTGTGCAGAGGTGTAATGGAACTGCTCCTCACAGCTCCATCAAGGTGACGAGAAACCAGACCAAACATATTGAAGGTGAAACCGAAGTCCACCACCGTCCCAAAAGGGGATGGGTTTGGAATCAGTTCTTTGTTTTAGAAGAACATATGGGACCAGATCCTCAGTATGTTGGAAAAGTAAGTATTTCTTATTTTTTTTTTCCTATTCGAAGAAATTATGGGATAAGATGAGAGTGGGCTTGGGTTGGCTTTGGAAAAGACATGGAAAGTAGAATAAAATATGCTATAGGATACTATCATTTATACTAAATGGTTTAAAATATTGACTGTAAAAAAAATGAACTTTAGCAGTCACGTCACCTCTCCTTAAACATTAGTCCATCCATGCTAGACTAGATGTTCTTCATCAGTATATTACTCTCTACATTCTTTGTATAAAATGGAAATATTTAGTTGAACACACAATTGGGAAATTTTGTCATTATTACCATGAAGGTATATTGGAATTCACAAAGTCATTTGTTGGTGCATTGGTATTTATAATTTTTAATCTATTGTTAATGCACATGAAGCAAAAAGGGCACACTTTTTCATGACATCTGACTTATTTTTATTAATTGTTACAGAAATTGTATTTGAATTTAAGTCATCGTTTAAGAGCACATGGATATTTTTTCAATTCCCCAAATTAATTTCCTCTCAAATGCTGATATATTTTAAATATACATTCAATATACACAGGAGATACAGATTTTCTTAACATTCCAAAAGAACGAAGTTGATAAAATAATCAGTAACTTCAGACCAACTTCCCTTTCTCTCTAAAATACAAGACAATTTAATGGCTTATCAAACCCTTTAGGAAATTGTGTGCCCAGTAAAAGGGGACAGCTTAACCAAATGTCATGTAGGCTCGAGGGTAGAGAATAGCATGGGAGGTGGAGAGACCTTCTGATGAATTATGGATCATGGGAAACAGCCACTTAGATTTGTTTAGTACCTCTGGGAGAAACAGTAAGCACAGCAGTAGAATATCCATGACTGCAGGCTCAGTGAATTCTATCTCCCTGCCTGACTATTTATTTTCACTTTAGCACTGTTAGTACTTAAAAAAAAAAAAAAAGTACTCCATCCAAACCATGGTGCTTCCCTCATGTGTAGGCAGTTCAGGATCACGAGCCATCTGCTTTAACCCCTCATCCAAAAGGGAGGCACTGGGTGGCAGCTGTATTTTCCATAGCCTGCAGGAGCTGCAGAGTCAGAATGTGATACATAAAAAGAAAGATCTGAACCCATTCTATCATTTTCTTATATGCATATTAAAATGAGACGAAGCAACTCATCTTCATCATTTCCTTTTTTTTCCTACAAAGTATTCCACAAATAAATGGAAACAAATGTGCTGAAATAAAAATAAAATATATTGAATTACGTGAAAGTTTTTTGGTTGTGAACTTCAAAATACTTTTCTATAATAATTTATTATCCTTGAAAAGGAGAAAAATAAGAAGCAAAAAATTTCCCCCCTTTAGGGGTATACCAAAAGGAAAACATATTTTATTATTATATATATTCTGTTATGTATATTTCTTGTCAGTTCAATCGAAGTGAAAAAATCTGCTCGAAAGGGACAGATCATACAACTTTCATTTTGTCTGTGTCATCTCATTTGGTAAACGATGAACTGTAATAGGTATATCAATTTCAAACGTTCTTTCTGGGCTGGAGTGCTGGTGAACATAGAGTTGAGAGCTTGTTACCCACCAGGCGGGGTGGAAGTCTATGAAGCTGCTCAAGTTTGTGGAGGTTCTGAAGAAATCGATATCTGCTCTATTGTTTATAGTAACAGTGGACAAATATAATGGGTCACACCCAAGGATGTAGTTCTCTTATTCACTATCTGACCTGATCCACTCACTTAGTCTTTCTTCTCTATTCTAACCTTCCTTTATGAGAAATTCTAACTTAATTGCATAGATTCTTTCCACTTACTAGTACTATATACATACATAAAAACATTGCTGATTTTTTAAACACTATAAAACTCAATCCATATGAGAATATAATTTTATATAAGCTATCGCACAAATTCTAAAATTTATGCCATCACAAACACCTACCATTGGAGTAGACTAACTGTCTTCAGGAGATACCAATGATTAGTAAGTGAAGAGCTAGATTTGAGTTGTAGCTTCTCTGCTTATTATCTGCATTATAGCTGGAAGTCTCTTTAATTTTCTGTATTTCTGTGTCCTTAATGGTAAAACTGGGAAATACCGTTTGGTATTTCTGATACTAATTCAACTATAAAGTTTGGTTTATGGTTTAGATCTTGGGTCAGTTAAATTACAGTTTGTGTGCCCAATTCAGCCCACGCACATTTTGGTATTGCCTGCATACTAAACAAGTTTGGGGTTGTTTGTTCTTTTTAAATTGTTAATTTTTTAAAAATAATCTTTGTGACATATGGAAATTTTATGAAATTCAAATTTCAGTTTCCATGACTAATGTGTTTTATAAAAAACAGCCACATTTATGCGTATATGTATTATATATGGCTATTTTCAAGCTACAATGGTAGAATGAAGAGGTGGCCAAAGAAAGTAAGGCATTAAAAGTCTAAAATATTTACTAATGGCATTTGCAGGAAATGTTTGTGAGCTCCTAATTGAGATGTATGTTTCACCTAGTACACTGTGAATGCTTTAGAAGCAAGTCCTGGGACTACTTCATCTTAACACACACAGGATCTATCTCAGTGCCTGCTGTAATGATCAAATGGTAATTCAGGGAAAGTGCTTCATAAACTGTAAACTTTTGTAGCCATGTTAATGGTTGTGATAATTATTTGAAATTATCGAAGCAAAGATCTTGCTAATAATTGCTTTTATGATGGAGAGAATTTTTGAAAATTTTGAAATTTTCAAATGGTGAAATTTTCGACTTCACCATTTTCACTGGGTACAATTGCCCCATAGATATTTTAATAAATGTTTATTAACTTTGCTGTTTTAATTTTTATTGTTGTTCCATTCCTATTTCATACAATTATATAACGGTTTATATGTCATTTTATATGTATATATCTATATATATAGATATATAATTGTTCCATTCCTGTTTCATGCAATTATATAATGATATATATATCATTATGTATATGTAGAAGTATTGTTCTACACATATTTAATGTATATATAGGTATATCTTTGGGAGAAGTTTCCAAAAGTGAGATTCTGATTCAGATAAATCAATCTTTAATTTTGGTAAGTATTATTAGATCCCTTTCCAGAGGTAATGTAGCATTTTGCATTTCTCTCCCTAATGTAGAAAAGTGACTATTTTTCTACAGCAATGCCGGTAATGGGATTGTAAAACTTGGAATTTTGCAAATATAATAGGTGGAAAATAGCATCTTTGTGTACTTTTAGAGTATATTTCTCTTATTATGAATGAAATTAATATTTGAGGGATACAAATTTTTTACTATTCATGTCCTTTGATATTATATTCTTTTGTTAGACTCTTTAACTTATCAATATTAATAGTTCTTTATATAGTAGGTGTAATACTTTCTTGCCAATGATATAAGTTAGCAATAGTTTTTTCACATTTGACTTTTGTCTTTGGACTTTGTATATAATTTCTGCTTTATAAAAATTTATTATTTTAGCATAGGAATTCCTGGTATTTTTTTGTCCTTCGTATTTTTCCCCAATATTTTCTTTGTTGACATATAATTAACATACAGTTTTATATTAGTCTCAATTGTGCAGTATAATGATTTAGTGGTTCTATGCATTACTCAGTGCCCATCATGACAAGAGTACTCTCAATACCCTTTATTTGACACATCCCCTCAGCCACCTCTCCTCTGGCAACTACCAGTTTGTTCACTGTTTAATTGTTCCTTGATCTCTTTTTTCTTTGTTTTGTTTTTTAAATTCCTTGTATGAGTGAAATCATATGGTATTTGTCTTTCTTTGTTTTACTTATTTCACTTATGTTATGATGTCTAGGTCCACCCAAGTTGTTGTACATGGCAAGAGCTCATTCTTTTTTATGACTTTTTATTTTTATATATATTCTTATATGTATAAGAATATGTATATTCTATGTATGTATATGTACATATGTATATGTATAAGAATATGTATATATATACATATATATATATATACACACACACATATATATACATGCATATACCATATCTTCGTTACCCTTTTATCCATCAACTACTTGAAATGTTTCCATATCCTAGCTATTGTAAATAATGCTGAATAAACATAGGGGTGCATATATCTCTTTGAATTAGTGTTTTTGTTTTCTTTGGGTAATACCCACTAGTGCAATTACTGGATCATACAATAATTCTACTTTTAATTTTTTTAGGAAACTCCATACTCTTTTCCACAGTGACTGTACCAGTTTATATCCCCACCAACAGTGCAGGAGGGTTCTTTTTCCTTCAAATCCTTGCCAATACTTGCTATTATTATTATTTTTTTTATTCCAGCCACTCTAACAGAGGTAAGGCAATATTTCATTTCACTTGTCAGAATGGCTAGAATCAGAAAGACAAGAAAGTCCTAGCATTCTTTGACTAAACCGTATTTTTTAAAAGATTTTATTTATTTATTTGAGAGAGAGAGAGAGAGCATGAGTGGGGAGTGGGGCAGAGGGAGAGGGAGAAGTGGACTCTCCACTGAGCAAGGAGCCCAACATGGGGCTCCATCCCAGAACGCCCGGATCATGATCTGGGCCAAAGCCAACCTACTGAGCCACCCAAGTGCTCCCTGACTGAACCATATTTTTATTTGACTTGGAGTCTTTTGAAATTTGAGGTTTTTGGTATTCAGAATGAGTGACAGTAGGTAAAAAAAAGATACATTTCTCAGGCCTTAACAAAGAGTTTATCACATATATTAGAAAATATTACTTCCTAAATAAAAAAATGAAAGTAGAAATGCTTATATTAGAGACCAGAAATTATAACTTAGAATACAATTGAATTTCTGTTTTTTAGCCACTTGTTATTGTCTGTTTCTATGTCTGTGTCTCATGTTTCGTGATAGATTGTACCTTAGATGTGCAGGTTGTAATTGCAAGTGTATTGACTCTAACTAGTTTATGTAACAAATATTTAAACATATGTAATTGGTTGAATTTACCTGAAAATATACATTGCAAATAATGTCTGTTAATGCACAATTGATGGCAAAAGGCTTCATATATTTCCAGTGGTAACTCCTTGTGATTAGCTATATGCTTTGCTCCATAAATACGTATTATTTTCAGTTGAATAACTTTTTTAAGATTTTATTTATTTTTTTGACAGAGAGAGAGAGGAAGAGAGAGAGATCACAAGTAGGCAGAGAAAAGAGGGGGAAGCAGGCAGAGAGAGAGGGGGAAGCAGGCTCCCCGCTGAGCAGAGAGCCCGATGCAGGGCTCGATCCCAGGACCCTGAGATCGTGACCTGAGCCAAAGGTAGAGGCTTAGCCCACTCTGAGCCACCCAGGTGTCCCTCAGTTGAATAATATTATAGAAGATTACTTCTTTAACTAACCAGACATTCTTATATAAAATATAAAGGAAACTCTGTTTTTCCAGGATATCTATAAGTGGATATTTTTTACACTGCATTATTTGATAATTAAGGGGAATGGAATAAAAATCATAAATAAGAGGTAAGAGACTAAAAAGTGTGTCTCTACTTAGCAGTGCATTTTAGGCTAAGATATTTAGTCTATTCACAATTTTATGTTTAGATGTAGGGCTTTGTTGACATTGAAGATATATTTGATAATAAAGGTTAAGGAAAACTTAAAATTTTTCAGAATAAGCAAATGAATTGTATTCTCCATCTTCACTTTCTTACATTTATGGTGTATCTGCTCTGTTTATAACTATTAGAAATTTTTCTAGATATAAACCATAATTTGTAGAAGCTATTACTTACATCTATTAAGAGTTTAGGGGACACCTGGGTGGCTCAGTTGGTTAAGCCACGGCCTTCGGCTGGGGTCATGATCCCAGGGTCCAGGGATCAAGTCCCGCATTGAGCTCCTTCCTCGGCGGGGAGCCTGCCTCTCTCTCTGCCTCTGCCTCTCTGCCTGCTTGTGCTCTCTCTCTCTCTCTCTGACATAAAAATAAAATCTTTAAAAAAAAAAAAGAATTTAGTTACTGGGGCACCTGTGTGGCTCAGTCAGTTAAGGAGCTGCCTTCAGCTCAGGTCATGATCCCAGGGTCCTGGGATGGAGCCCAATGCTCCTGGGATCACGCCCCACATTGGGCTCCCTGCTCAGCAGAGAGCCTGCTTCTCCCTCTCCCTCTGCCTGCTGGTCTGCCTACTTGTACTCTCTCTGTGTCAAATAAATTAAAAAAACCTTTAAAACAAAAAAGTTTAGTTACTAAAATTTTACCACTCTCTCCCCCATCTGCATCCTATCATGAATAGATGAGTGTAGACTATACACAATTATTCTTAAATTGTTTTATTAAAAATAACAAACATGTAGAAGATAAGCAAGGGATTTTAGTAAAATAAAGGAGCTAAGAAATCATCTTGCCAAATTGTTCAAGTAATGGAAAGTAACTATGCTCAAAACAATTAAGTGACCTCCTCTTGTTCACAGGATTAGTTATGGCAGTGCCAAAGAAGGGATTGTAAGGTATCTGATTCTTTAATGAGAATCAGTTTCTAATAAACAGTGCATAAAATTCATCCCTCATCATCACTATCACTGCCATTATTCCATGTTTTTTTCTTTCTTTAAAAGAGAACCTTCATATCTCTTTTAATATGAAGTGCTTTAGTTTCTAATTAAATAAATGATTTTGAGGTTAAAAAGAGAACAAATCATGCAGAAAGGATAGGAAAGGTTCAAGCTTCTCAGAAAAGAATGTATGATATCTTTAATGTCATTATGAGCTCTGAATTAAAAATTAAGTGTGCAGCAGGGAAAGGTCCCAATTGTCATCTAATATTGTCAAGAAGATAATTTTATGAACATTTTTATCATAACTTCTTGAAATGGAAAACTTCATGTATCAAAACATGGCATTTGAATTTTATGCCGATGACAATGTGATGACATGATGTCGTGTGAAATTAATTATGACACATGGTTCTATATGGAAATGGAACTTTTCAAATAGTTATCATGGAAATTTAACTACTTAGATCCAGTTCTATAAGAAATTAGATGCATAATAGAGGGTTTTTATTTGGTATGTATTTCATTTAATTTGTAGAGATTTAGAATCTTTTTTTTTTAAGAAATCAGATTTCATTAAGGTTAATTATATTTTTAGAGAATATGTGATATTTTATTATTTAAATATAACTTAAAAATGTTTAAGTTAATTAATGCATTTCTTAATGCTACACTGACAGTTTTTAAAGGTCATAATACATATGCCATGGCCATGACATTTATATTTATTCACACTGTGAACTTTATATTACGATATAAACATATCCATCTGTGTGTGTGTGTGTGTGTGTGTGTGTGTGTGTTAGTGGTACTAAACCAGAGTTGACTTTCATCCCTGGGAGCTTTGGCAATGTCTAGAAACAATTAATTTTTGCCAGGGATAAATTGCCTATTAGTTATAGTTGGCATCATCAGTGGGTTCATGATACTTAAAGGACCCAGAAAATGTTTTAATGCATTTTCAAATTAGAATAAAATATGAAAATAAATATTATTCAGGCTGTATTATATTAGTCTTTATATCAATGCAATTATAAGCAGATTTTATCATTTTAACTGAAAATGGGGCCCAAAAGGAAAAATGGTCCATGAAAATTCTAACGTGAATCTGATTTTGGGTTCAGTTTACTTCTTTCTAAAATATAACTGTGTACTATTTCTTTTTAATTCATATACTTGATTTTTTAAATTTTAATTCCAGTGTAGTTAACCTACAGTGTATATTAGTTTCAAGTGTACAATATAGTGATTCTATGATTCCACACATTACCCAGTGCTCATCATGACAAGTGTATTCTTTAATCTCTATTACATATTTCACCCAACGGGCCATCCACCTCCTCCACCAAGTAGAGGTCACTTAACTATTTGAAGCATCATTGTTTTCTATTACTTGAAAAAATTTGGCAAGGTGATTTTTTTAGCTCCTTTATTTTACTAAAATTCCTTGCTTATCTTATTTGTGTTTGTTACTTTTAATAAGGCAACCATCAGTTTGTTCTACATAGTTATGAGTCTGTTTCTTAGTTTATCTCTAGCTCTCTCTCTTATTTTCCTTTAATCCTGTGTTTTATTTCTTAAATCTCACATATAAATGAAATCATATGGTATTTGTTTTTCTCTGACTGATTTATTTCACTTAGCATAGTATTCTCTAGTTCCATCCATGCCTTTGCAAAAGGCAGGATTTCATTCTTTTTATGGCTGAGTAATATTCCATTGTATGTAGATAGATAGATAGATAGATAGATAGATGATAGATAGATAGAGATAGAGATAGAGATATATATCACTTCTTTATCCATTCACCAGTCAATGGACACGTGGTCTCCTTCTTTTATTTGGCTATTGTAAATAACACTGCTATAAACATCGGGGTGTATGTATCCCTTTGAAATAGTGTTTTTGCATTCATTGAGTACTCAGTATGCAATTACCAGATCATAAGGTAGTTCTATTTTCAACTTTGAGTCACCTTCATATTGTTTTCCACAGTGGCTGCACCACTTTGCATTGGTGCCAACAGTACAAAAAGGTACCTTTTTCTCCACATCCTTGTGAATAATTGTTGTTTCTTGTGTTTTTGATATTAGCCATTCTGATAGGTGTAAGGTGATATCTTCTAATTTTGATTTGCATTTCCCTGATGATGAGGATGTTGAGCATCTTTTCATGTGCCTGTTGGCCATCTGTATTTTCTTTTTCTTTTTTTTTTTTAAAGATTTTATTTATTTACTTGACAGAGAGAGAGAGATCACAAGTAGGCAGAGAGGCAGGCAGAGAGAGAGGGGGGAAGCGGGCTCCCCGCTGAGCAGAGAGCCCGATGCGGGGCTCGATCCCAGGACCCCGAGATCACGACCCGAGCCGAAGGCAGAGGCCTTAGCCCACTGAGCCACCCAGGCGCCCCATCATCTGTATTTTCTTTGGAGAAATGTCTGTTCATGTCTTCTGCCAATTTTTAATTGGATTATTATTTTTAGGGTGTTGAGTTGTATGAGTTGTTTATATATTTTGGATACCAACCCTTTATTGGATATGTCATTTGCAAATATCTTCTCCCATTCAGTAGGTTGCCTTTTTGTTTTGTTGATTATTTCCTTTGGTGTGCAGAAGCTTTGTATTTTGATGTAGCCCAAACAGTTTATTTTTGCTTTTACTTCCCTTGCCTGAGAAGACATATCTAGAAAATTTTGCTATCAGGGTACCTGGGTGGCTCAGTCAATTAAGCATCTCACTCTTGATTTCAGCTCAGGTTATGATCTCAGGGTCATTAGATCGAGCCCCACATTGGACTCCATGCTGGACATGAAGCCTGCTTAAGATTCTCTCTCTCCTGGGGCACCTGGGTGGCTCAGTGAGTTAAGCCTCTGCCTTCAGCTCAGGTCATGATCTCGGGGTCCTGGGATCCAGCCCCCGCATCAGGCTCTCTGCTCAGCAGGGAGCCTGCTTCCCCTTCTCCCTCTGCCTGCCTCTCTGCCTCCCTGTGATCTCTAAATAAATAAATAAAATCTTAAAAAAAAAAAGATTCTCTCTCTTGCTCTCCCCATCCCCCCAACCTCTCACTCACGAGAGAGAGAGAGAGAGAGAGAGAGAGAGAAAGAAAAAAAGAAAGAAAGAAAGAAAGAAAGAAAGAAAGAAAGAAAGAAAGAAAGAAAGAATAAAAAAATAAAAATGTTGCTATGGCAGATTTCAGAGAAATTACTGCCTGTGCTCTCTTCTAGGATTTTTTTAGTTCACTGATATGCTTTATAAAGTTAATACCTTTACAGTAATCCTAAACAATAAAAATAATTTAGGATGTTTAAACACTCTTCGCTTTCCACTTTTCCTATTATGTGTGTCTAATACCTTTTCCTCTTTAAAAAAATACTTTCTAGATTTTTCATGATTAAAATTATTTAAACATTAGATTTTGCTTGGATTCACTCAGATTTACCAATATCTATGTTTTCCATTGCTTCTACCCTTCTTTTTCCTTTTGGTTTGATTTGTTGATTGCTTATATACAATCATTTAACTTCTATTTAGCATATGAGTAGTAAAAGCTTTTCTTTTTCTTTTTTTTACTGAATCATTGTTTTGTGTGAATGGGATTCTATAATGAGTTTTTCCATTACTGTTTTATTAAAAATATATTGTATGGTGAATTCTATTTTTGATGAAAAATCTGTTGTGATTTCATTTTTAATTTCCTTTTTTGCTTAGGTTGATTTTAGAATTATCACTGTTTTCTTAGCGGCCTCTAGATGTACTAAGGCTTTGATTATTTTTCTTTATTTGGCATTATATTTCTGTCAGTCTGTATATTAAGTAAATAGGGTTGCCTTTATACAGTACTGTAAACTGAGTGGTTTAAACAACAGAGTTATTGTCTCACCATCCTAGAGCCTAGAAGTCTGAAATCAGAATGTTGGCAGAGTTTATTCCTCTTGTGGTTTCTGAGGGAAGACTTTTTAAATGCCTTTCTCCTTGGCTTGTAGATAGCTATCTTTATTTTCTCATGGTATTCTTCATGTATATGCATCTCTGTGTCCAAATTTTCCCTTTTCATAAGAACATCAGTCAGATTAGAGTACCCTTAATGACCTCATTTTAACTTAATTAGCTCTGTAAAGAGCTATTTCTAAAAAAGTACTGGGGGTTAGACCTTCAACATATGAATTTTGCTGCTACAAAATTCAACCCACAGCAGTGTAGAATCAGTACTTATATAATTATTGAGATTTTTACACTTAATTATAGAACTATAGTATATGTTGTTTCTTTGCATTTTTTATTTCCTCAGTTATTGTTTCATTCTGAAATTTCTATTTGATATAATTTCGAATTTATTTCTAGCATACAAATCCTCTATGCTGCATATTTAGTATGTTCTTTGACTTACACATGAATATTAATTTGAATATATTTTTAAGTTTCTAATTGTATTTGGTTCCATTTTTACTTTTATTTCTTCTCATAGGATTGTAATTATTGCAAACCACTAATTAACAATCTTGTTCAAATTTTCTAATTTATGTTTGTGCTTGATGAATTTTCATAGTTCTTTTGTTTATTCACTATCTGTTATGGAGATTTGATCCCAGTATGCCTTTTAAAATTTTACATTCATTAGTCCTCAATAGTATTAATGTAAGTAGGAATAGGGATTTTGTTTGCATTCCTCCAAAATATAGCTTTAGAAATATCAAAGGAAAGCCACTTGTCTTTTTGTCTGCTTGCAACAATTGGTTTTATAAATCTGAATGAATATTAATTTTTAATTTTTACTGTAGTTTCTTGTACATACATTCAGTGGAAATAGCAATAACAGTAATACTAATAACATTAAAAAAATAAAACTTACACCTTTCATCTGGGCTGCAACTTTTGGTTTCAGTTTGTTGCAGAACTCATTAGAATCATGAACTTCTACTAGACCATTAACTTTCTCGTACTTTCTGAAGTTAGTGGGTAAATAATCTAATTTTCATTTCACACAGTTGTTTTTAAATAGTCTTGCTTTTTTCAGTTACCTTCATTCTGAAAGTTCCATACCTTGAGGAGACTGAAAGTTATGATTTCTAATAATCAGGAGTTGCAAAGCCTAAATTCTTCGTACCCAAGGCTTTCATCCAGTTTAGTTACCCCAGAGAGATGAAGCTGGCTGCCAGTTGGAAAGGACCTCCCTGGTACTAAGTTCTGTCTCCTTTCCTTTTCTCCTGGGAATTATCTTTCATTGTTTTGTTTAGTTTTGTTTTGTTTTGTTTAAGATTTTATTTATTTATTTGACAGAGAGAAAGAGATCACAAGTAGGCAGAGAGGCAGGCAGAGAGGGGGTGGGAAGCAGGCTCCCCGCTGAGCAGAGAGTCTGATGTGGGGCTAGATCCCAGGACCCTGAAATCAT